>OW121744.1:17563991-17571491 GCA_933228675.1 Stomorhina lunata
AAGACATAGACTAAGACATAGACTAAGACATAGACTAAGACATAGACTAAGACATAGACTAAGACATAGACTAAGACATAGGACTAAGACATAGACTAAGACATAGACTAAGACATTAGACTAAGACATAGACTAAGACATAGACTAAGACATAGACTAAGACATAGACTAAGACATAGACTAAGACATAGACTAAGACATAGACTAAGACATAGACTAAGACATAGACTAAGACATAGACTAAGACATAGACTAAGACATAGACTAAGACATAGACTAAGACATAGACTAAGACATAGACTAAGACATAGACTAAGACATAGACTAAGACATAGACTAAGACATAGACTAAGACATAGACTAAGACATAGACTAAGACATAGACTAAGACAAAGACATAGACTAAGACATAGACTAAGACATAGGACTAAGACATAGACTAAGACATAGACTAAGACATAGACTAAGACAAGACATAGACTAAGACATAGACTAAGACATAGACTAAGACATAGACTAAGACATAGACTAAGACATAGACTAAGACATAGACTAAGACATAGACTAAGACATAGACTAAGACATAGACTAAGACATAGACTAAGACTATAGACTAAGACATAGACTAAGACATAGACTAAGACATAGACTAAGACATAGACTAAGACATAGACTAAGACATAGACTAAGGACATAGACTAAGACTAGACTAAGACTAAGACATAGACTAAGACATAGACTAAGACATAGACTAAGACATAGACTAAGACATAGACTAAGACATAGACTAAGACAACATAGACTAAGACATAGACTAAGACATAGACTAAGACATAGACTAAGACATAGACTAAGACAACTAAGACAAAGACATAGACTAAGACATAGACTAAGACATAGACTAAGACATAGACTAAGACATAGACTAAGACATAGACTAAGACATAGACTAAGACATAGACTAAGACATAGACTAAGACATAGACTAAGACATAGACTAAGACATAGACTAAGACATAGACTAAGACATAGACTAAGACATAGACTAAGACATAGACTAAGACATAGACTAAGACATAGACTAAGACATAGACTAAGACATAGACTAAGACATAGACTAAGACATAGACTAAGACATAGACTAAGACATAGACTAAGACATAGACTAAGACATAGACTAAGACATAGACTAAGACATAGACTAAGACATAGACTAAGACATAGACTAAGACATAGACTAAGACATAGACTAAGACATAGACTAAGACATAGACTAAGACATAGACTAAGACATAGACTAAGACATAGACTAAGACATAGACTAAGACATAGACTAAGACATAGACTAAGACATAGACTAAGACATAGACTAAGACAAAGACATAGACTAAGACAAAGACATAGACTAAGACATAGACTAAGACATAGACTAAGACATAGACTAAGACATAGACTAAGACATAGACTAAGACATAGACTAAGACATAGACTAAGACATAGACTAAGACAAAGACATAGACTAAGACAAAGACATAGACTAAGACATAGACTAAGACATAGACTAAGACATAGACTAAGACATAGACTAAGACATAGACTAAGACATAGACTAAGACATAGGACTAAGACAAAGACTAAGACATAGACTAAGACATAGACTAAGACATAGACTAAGACATAGACTAAGACATAGACTAAGACATAGACTAAGACATAGACTAAGACATAGACTAAGACATAGACTAAGACATAGACTAAGACATAGACTAAGACATAGACTAAGACATAGACTAAGACATAGACTAAGACATAGACTAAGACATAGACTAAGACATAGACTAAGACATAGACTAAGACATAGACTAAGACATAGACTAAGACATAGACTAAGACATAGACTAAGACATAGACTAAGACATAGACTAAGACATAGACTAAGACATAGACTAAGACATAGACTAAGACATAGACTAAGACATAGACTAAGACATAGACTAAGACATAGACTAAGACATAGACTAAGACATAGACTAAGACATAGACTAAGACATAGACTAAGACATAGACTAAGACATAGACTAAGACATAGACTAAGACATAGACTAAGACATAGACTAAGACATAGACTAAGACATAGACTAAGACATAGACTAAGACATAGACTAAGACATAGACTAAGACATAGACTAAGACATAGACTAAGACATAGACTAAGACATAGACTAAGACATAGACTAAGACATAGACTAAGACTAAGACATAGACTAAGACATAGACTAAGACATAGACTAAGACATAGACTAAGACATAGACTAAGACATAGACTAGACTAAGACATAGACTAAGACATAGACTAAGACATAGACTAAGACATAGACTAAGACATAGACTAAGACATAGACTAAGACATAGACTAAGACATAGACTAAGACATAGACTAAGACATAGACTAAGACATAGACTAAGACATAGACTAAGACATAGACTAAGACATAGACTAAGACAAGACTAGACTAAGACTAAGACATAGACTAAGACTAGACTAGCTAGACTAAGACATAGACTAAGACATAGACTAAGACATAGACTAAGACATAGACTAAGACATAGACTAAGACAAAGACTAAGACATAGACTAAGACATAGACTAAGACATAGACTAAGACATAGACTAAGACATAGACTAAGACATAGACTAAGACATAGACTAAGACATAGACTAAGACATAGACTAAGACATAGACTAAGACATAGACTAAGACATAGACTAAGACATAGACTAAGACATAGACTAAGACATAGACTAAGACATAGACTAAGACATAGACTAAGACATAGACTAAGACATAGACTAAGACATAGACTAAGACATAGACTAAGACATAGACTAAGACATAGACTAAGACATAGACTAAGACATAGACTAAGACATAGACTAAGACATAGACTAAGACATAGACTAAGACATAGACTAAGACATAGACTAAGACATAGACATAGACTAAGACATAGACTAAGACATAGACATAGACTAAGACATAGACTAAGACATAGACTAAGACATAGACTAAGACAAGACATAGACTAAGACATAGACTAAGACATAGACTAAGACATAGACTAAGACATAGACTAAGACATAGACTAAGACATAGACTAGACAAGACATAGACTAAGACATAGACTAAGACATAGACTAAGACATAGACTAAGACATAGACTAAGACATAGACCTAAGACATAGACTAAGACATAGACTAAGACATAGACTAAGACATAGACTAAGACATAGACTAAGACAGACTAAGACATAGACTAAGACATAGACTAAGACATAGACTAAGACATAGACTAAGACATAGACTAAGACATAGACTAAGACATAGACTAAGACATAGACTAAGACATAGACTAAGACATAGACTAAGACATAGACTAAGACATAGACTAAGACATAGACTAAGACATAGACTAAGACATAGACTAAGACATAGACTAAGACATAGACTAAGACATAGACTAAGACATAGACTAAGACATAGACTAAGACATAGACTAAGACATAGACTAAGACATAGACTAAGACATAGACTAAGACATAGACTAAGACATAGACTAAGACATAGACTAAGACATAGACTAAGACATAGACTAAGACATAGACTAAGACATAGACTAAGACATAGACTAAGACATAGACTAAGACATAGACTAAGACATAGACTAAGACATAGACTAAGACTAAGACATAGACTAAGACATAGACTAAGACATAGACTAAGACATAGACTAAGACATAGACTAAGACATAGACTAAGACATAGACTAAGACATAGACTAAGACATAGACTAAGACATAGACTAAGACTAAGACATAGACTAAGACATAGACTAAGACATAGACTAAGAAATAGACTAAGACAAAGACATAGACTAAGACAAAGACATAGACTAAGACATAGACTAAGACATAGACTAAGACATAGACTAAGACATAGACTAAGACATAGACTAAGACATAGACTAAGACATAGACTAAGACATAGACTAAGACAAAGACTAAGACATAGACTAAGACATAGACTAAGACATAGACTAAGACATAGACTAAGACATAGACTAAGACATAGACTAAGACATAGACTAAGACATAGACTAAGACATAGACTAAGACATAGACTAAGACATAGACTAAGACATAGACTAAGACATAGACTAAGACATAGACTAAGACATAGACTAAGACATAGACTAAGACATAGACTAAGACATAGACTAAGACATAGACTAAGACATAGACTAAGACATAGACTAAGACATAGACTAAGACATAGACTAAGACATAGACTAAGACATAGACTAAGACATAGACTAAGACATAGACTAAGACATAGACTAAGACATAGACTAAGACATAGACTAAGACATAGACTAAGACATAGACTAAGACATAGACTAAGACATAGACTAAGACATAGACTAAGACATAGACTAAGACATAGACTAAGACATAGACTAAGACATAGACTAAGACATAGACTAAGACATAGACTAAGACATAGACTAAGACATAGACTAAGACATAGACTAAGACATAGACTAAGACATAGACTAAGACAAAGACATAGACTAAGACATAGACTAAGACATAGACTAAGACATAGACTAAGACATAGACTAAGACATAGACTAAGACAAAGACATAGACAAAGACATAGACTAAGACATAGACTAAGACATAGACTAAGACATAGACTAAGACATAGACTAAGACATAGACTAAGACATAGACTAAGACATAGACTAAGACATAGACTAAGACATAGACTAAGACATAGACTAAGACATAGACTAAGACATAGACTAAGACATAGACTAAGACATAGACTAAGACATAGACTAAGACATAGACTAAGACATAGACTAAGACATAGACTAAGACATAGACTAAGACATAGACTAAGACATAGACTAAGACATAGACTAAGACATAGACTAAGACATAGACTAAGACATAGACTAAGACATAGACTAAGACATAGACTAAGACATAGACTAAGACATAGACTAAGACATAGACTAAGACATAGACTAAGACATAGACTAAGACATAGACTAAGACATAGACTAAGAAATAGACTAAGACATAGACTAAGACTAAGACATAGACTAAGACATAGACTAAGACATAGACTAAGACATAGACTAAGACATAGACTAAGACTAAGACATAGACTAAGACATAGACTAAGACATAGACTAAGACATAGACTAAGACATAGACTAAGACATAGACTAAGACATAGACTAAGACTAAGACATAGACTAAGACATAGACTAAGACATAGACTAAGACATAGACTAAGACATAGACTAAGACTAAGACATAGACTAAGACATAGACTAAGACATAGACTAAGACATAGACTAAGACATAGACTAAGACATAGACTAAGACATAGACTAAGACATAGACTAAGACATAGACTAAGACATAGACTAAGACATAGACTAAGACATAGATTAAGACATAGACTAAGACATAGACTAAGACATAGACTAAGACATAGACTAAGACATAGACTAAGACATAGACTAAGACATAGACTAAGACATAGACTAAAACATAGACTAAGGCATAGACTAAGACACAGACTAAGATATACACTAAGAAATTAAACTAAGACATAAACTAAGACATAGACTAAGACATAAAAAATTTCTTTAAATAAATTCTCTAAAAACAATTATATCAATTTTTTTTATATATCGATATTTTATTGTTATATCAAAAAAGTTTTTATAAAAAATTTCTAAAATTGTTAATATCGTTTTTTTTTTTTTGATTAACAAAAATTTAAATTTTTCGGATAAATTTTGCATATTTGAAAATGCTTTTTTGTGCTAAACCATAACAATGTTTTGAAAAATAAAACGGATATGAAAATTTGGCGAATCTTACCAGAGTTGTATTTTGTATGTATATATTATAGAAGTTATTCAGCGAAATGTAATATTTTTTTTAATAGATATTCTTATGTATATTTTCTTTAAATGTCTGCAAATTGTTTTGATTTTTTTTTTCTTTTCTGCAAAATTTTGGCTTTCTTTAATTAAAAAAATAGCAATAAATATTTCTTATCACAATTTTCAAGCTGACATTGAATTTATATGAAGGAATATTTTTTCAGCACGTTTTGGAAATACTCGAATATTGAACAAATAGTACCACGCATTACACATTTTATTTATTTAGATACTTTTTTAATAATTTTATAAATTTATTATAGTTTTGTTTAATTATTTTAGTTAATTGCTAATTTCGTTCAAACCCTTAAAAAAGTTTGCAATTAAGCAAATTTACAATTTTTGTCTAATTTTGGTTTCTTTAATTTATTTTTTTTTTTAATATATTGTAGTATTTATTAATATTGTAGTAGTAAGTGATCGCACGAATTCGTTGATCGATTATGAACAACTTTTCACGACTGCGTCTATATTTAGACTGATTGCAAGTCTATGTTTTTTGTCAAACAAAAGCTTTAAATTATTATTATAAATAAAATAAAAACTCAGTAAAATGTACTTTCAATAAATTTTAATTCATGTTATAATTTCCAAATACATTCTCTGACAATCTCAATTTGCGATCTTTTACAAACGATCTCTTTACTTAAAAAGAGCGAAAAAAAGAGAGAGAAACAAATAAAGAGTCGTTTTGAGATTTTAAGTAGAGCCTAATTAAAAATTTGCCGGTCTCTGTTATTGTTTGTCGGTTTGTTAAAAATAAATAATTTAAAAATTACACTGGGCAACAGACAAAAAATACTTTTTAGTTAAACTGTTTTTTATACTCACCAAAAAAATAATAGGAGATAATGTGGTAAGATTGTCATTCCGTTTGTAATTTCCAGAATATTGGCTTAAAAACCAAAAAGAATATACATATATTCTGAATTTTTATGAAATTCTAAAACGAACGAGGTCTGTCATTTTCCAAAACCAAATTTCGAAAATTTGCTTAAAAAAATTTGTATCGAAAATTTTCTTAAAAACAATTTTATATCAAAAATTTTCTAAAACAACATTTTATACCGGAAATTTTTCATAAACATTTTTTTTGGATCGAAAATGTTCTAAAAAAATTTACCTATATCAAAAGTTTTAAAAAAAATTTAAATAAAAAATTTTCTAAGAAAAAATATTTTCGAAAATTTTTATATTGAGATTTATTTTTTCTAAAAAAAATATAAAGTCGAAAATTTTCTAAAAAAAAATTATATCGAAAATTAAAAAAAAAAGATTTTTATCAAAAATTTTCTAAAAAAAAAATTATATCGAAAATTTTATAAAAAAATCATATAAAAAATTTTACAAAAATGTCTATATCGAAAATTGCCTATAAAAAATCTTTATATCAGAAATTTTCTAAAACAAAAGTTTTATATCGAAAATTTCTTAAAAAATTTGTATCGAAAATTTTTTTAAAAACAATTTCAT
>OW121744.1:17576491-17886777 GCA_933228675.1 Stomorhina lunata
AAAATTTTATATAGAAAATTTTCTATAAAAAATTTACATATAAAATTTTCTAAAAAAAAAATTATGTCGAAATTTTTCTTTTCCATATGAAAGAAAGTTTTATACCCTGCCTTTAAGATAAGTAAAATCCATATTGCTATGGTCAAATATGATTCGATTTTAACTAAATTCGACATAGTAATAAATAAAACACCTTATTTTTCCTATTTTCAAATTTAACGGTTTCTGCAATGTACTAATAAACAAACGTTTACCAACACTGTATAATAAATTCGCCCTACTTCGCTAGTCAGCTGTTTATAAAAACACCTTATGAAATAAATAGACCTTGGATTTTGTATAATTATTTAGTTATAAAAGAATTATAAGCAAAGATAGACAAGATTAAAGAAAATACGGATGAATAGAAAAACTAAAATTAAATTAATATGTTTTAATCCATAATTAAAGAAAAACAATATTGAGCAGAGAACAAGTTTTAAGCATTTAAAGTGAGTGACTAATTTAATTAGGTCTTAAGAAGAAAATAAACAAAACATGAAAACGAACATAAGCAGATAAATAATAAAGTGAAAGTAATAATTTAACACAAATTCATGCTGAAAAATAGAACAGACGCAAAGAAAAATGGTGTGTGTAACTGTGAAAGCAAATAACTTCGTAGTCTTCCTATTAATTACTTTAGTGGTAGTGACCAATGCCGGAGTACCACGTTCCAGTTACGAGGCCTTGC
The DNA here is from genome assembly GCA_933228675.1 of Stomorhina lunata. NCBI lineage: Eukaryota > Metazoa > Arthropoda > Insecta > Diptera > Rhiniidae > Stomorhina > Stomorhina lunata. Next base: position 17,577,225 of record OW121744.1, read on the forward strand.
TGAAGCAACAATCCGAGGAATTAGGCTTATACAATTCCACCGATAAAGTCAGAATCTTAACCCATGTAAATTTTAAAAACGAAGTGTTGGATAGAAATCATTCCATATTGGTTGAGTTTTATAATAGCTATTGTGGTCATTGTCGCAAGTTTGCTCCGGCCTACAAGCAGCTGGCCGAAAATCTTTATGATTGGCGTGATGTTTTACCCATAAGTGCCATTGATTGTGCCGTGGATGAGAATAATGGCATATGTCGAGAATATGAGGTCATGGCTTATCCCACTTTACGATATTTTGGCCCCGCCTATCAACCTTCAGCTGAGAACTATGGCAAACCCATAATGTCTCAGGATTTAAGTGTTATAACCAATAGTTTGGCCCAGTTGATAGTGGCTGAAAATAAAACCAGTAACATGTCTTCCTGGCCTGACTTTCAAGCAGTGCAAACCTTTAACACAGCTGGATTATTTGAGAACTTGGATAGCTTGAAGAAATACGTGGTTTTAGTATACGAACCCGAAAATTCTACAGTGGGCATTGAAACTATCTTGCACTTTTTAAGATATCCCAATATTGCTGTCAAAAGAATAACAGATCTTGAAGTGGCCGCTAAATATCAAATAGATGGCACTAGATATAAAATTTCTACTATTAATCGTCAAGGTTCCATAGTGCCTTATGCCCCTCTGCATGAACTTTCTGATTCCTATAAGGAAACCATAAAATCATTCCTATCCTCACAACATATAACCGAAAAGCCCGATAGCAAACATGAAGCTACCTCGCCCAAAACTCTACATGGCACACCCGAAAACCATAGCAAACAAATGGAAATCATAGAAGAAGTAAAACGGAATAAACATCTGGTCTATCAGGCTGATTTGGAAATGGCCATACGCAATACTCTACACAATGAAATACCAAAATCTTCCAATATTAATGGTGAAAAACTTTTAGCTCTTCAAAGATATCTAGCTGTGCTGGAACGTTACAATCCTTTAGGCTCTTCTGGACGTTCACTTATCAAACAGTTGGCCACCTATGTTTCAGGTCACGATAAAGAATTGTCAGGTGCAGATTTTGAAGCAGAAGTAAAGAATTTAGAAAAACAACTGGGACCCATTTACAGTTCAACGCATTTTGTTGGCTGCTCGGGTTCTCAGCCGGGTTTACGAGGCTTCACCTGCTCGTTGTGGCAACTATTTCACTTTATGTCTGTTCAGGCTTCAAATTTGGATAAGAGTCAAGATCCTTTGGAGGTTTTACAGGCCATGCATGGCTATATTAAGTTCTTCTTTGGCTGTACGGAATGTTCTGAACATTTTCAGGTGAGTTTATTTTGAATATTTTTTTAAAGGCATTTTGGCATTTATTTCTTCATTATATTTCTCAATTTGCTATATTTATTATGGAAGATAAATAATTCCATGGCAGAACTACACTAGGTAAAATCACTAGGGAGAGTTGTCAATTTCTTAGACCCTGTAATGTCAAGAAAGCAGAATGAAAGTCGAAGTAAAAGAAAATATTGAATAACTTGAATTTGAAATTTGCACCGCACACATCACTTCATAGTTTAATCTTACTTTCTGGACCTTTTATAAACTTCACAAGTTTTTTATGATAAAATGCGTTACAAATGCTTCTCTTAATGAACTTTTAAAAAATATTTTAATATATTTATTTTTGACAAACAAAAAAAAATACAATGAAAAAAATATTTTTTTTTCAATTTCTTTTGCTTGACTTTTCAGGGATTTGAAATTGAGAACGAAGTGTGTAGTGATTTTACCTAGTTTTTATTGTACTATGAATAATTCCATAATTAAAAATCATTTTATTTCATTTCAAATCTTTACCGTTGTGGATTCCGAATTTCTAATATTTTAAACTTAAATTAAGAAAATTTAGACTTAAATTAAAAATAACCGTTTTAATTTGTTGCATTTCCATTTGAAATTAAAATTTTCAAATCTTCCAAGCGCATTTGATAATACAAGAAATTAATGTTAGGTCTTTATTGGGTCTTTATCGAGCCATGGTCATATATGGACCGATTTAAACGAATCATTAATCTATTTATATATACAATGCAAGTCCTATGGGTGGTACCCGAAGTAAAGAACCAAATCAAAAATTCTTTAACATCGTAAAATATTACAAATTTTAAAGAAATCATAAATTTTTGTTTTCATTTTGAAAATAATTATTTGAATATTTTTCAAGAATTTTGTTGTTTTGTGCTCCCGTACTTCTGTGTAAGTTTTGTTGTTTAAGAGAGTAACACGTAAATTAATCTCATTAGTCCGAACTCACACAGAAAGTAAAGAAACAGACCTATTATATTTAACTTTATAAATTTTAAACAAACATTTTAATTACTGTTTTCTTTAATTGATTTATTTTATTCCAATCCAAATTCCAAATTTAGTAATAAATTTTAAAACTTCTAAATTTTAATTGGAATTTTTTTAATTTCGAACTTCTAAATTTTAATTGGATTTTTTTTTTTAATTTTATTTTAAATCCAAAATTCCTTCCAAGTCCTCAATTCCATTTAAAAATATCTCAATTTTGTTTATAAAGTGTTCTATTTAAATTAGAAATCGTCTAGTATTAATAATAATGGAATTATCCGCTCTATGCCATGACCCTCAATTTGGAAAAAATTATATCTTTTTATAAAAATTTTGTTTGTCATATTTTTTTGAAATAAGATCAATGGATTTTGTATGAGCTGTATTTGATTAGCATACGAAAATTAAACAAATATAAATATGATCCAAATAAAAACAATATGCAAATGTTTATTTGAATATTTGTTATTAAGGTACATCTTTATTTGCATTAAAAACTACACTGGAATTTATTTACTTATAAAAAAAATTAAGTAAACACACTTTATTTCCAAGTTTCGATATTCATTGAATGTGTGTTTTATTGAAGTACTTTATGCTTTAACTTTCCCACTTGTTGCCGGCATTTAATTTCGTATATTTTCGTAAATTTATATTTCTTTTTACTTTCGGTAGCGATGAAATCATTATCACTTTAATTGCAATTTTTTTTAATTATCAGCTTTTTAGCTGAATTTAATTTTTTGATTTTGCTTTCGAAATCACCTAAAAGTAATTAAAAAACTAATGACTTTATGGTAACCTTGACTATGAAAGCTTATTCTCACTTTTCCCATCTTTAAAATCTTTACTTTATAAAAAAAAAACTTTAGTGTATATTAGATTAAATACTGCTATTGATATTGAACAATTGAAAATTACTATTTATTGTGTCTACCTTACTTTTTTTTATAAATACTTCCTTTACTTATCTTTCTGCCCTCCAATTTGCATTACAATTGAATTATCAATTTAATTTATAATCATTAGTCATTTGCACTGATCATGATCTGTGTGTAGTAGTGGCATTCATTTTGTTATATTTTGCGAGGCTCGCATATTATGTTTCCAGACAGTGCAAACTAAGTCCTGCAAATTAATGGACGTTTATAAAGCGAAGTTTGACATTTTTGACAATATACATATTAAACATCTGCATAGTTCCATCCGTGTATATCCATTTCTGTGTTTTATCATTTTGAGTGTGTATTGATGAGTAGTTAAGTTTTTTGTTATAAGTGAGTATTGTTGTATTCTCCCACTAAGTAAGTCTGAGTGGGTAAAAAGACAATGAGAATAACATATTTATTTTCCTATAGTTTTGCAAAATGGATGGAATGAGTATTAGTGGTTATACAATAGATAACTTATAGTATGTCGTATGAAGTTTACTTATAGGATAAAATAAAAACGACATTCGATTAGTTTAATACTTTTTTTTCCAAACTTTGTTGTTTTTGTAGGAGTTTTTTCAAAAATTTGTTATTTTTGTGAGAAATCTTTCAAAAATTTCTTCTTTTTATAGGAAATTTTTCAAAAATATCTTATTTTATATAGGAAATTTTTCAAAAATTTCTTATTTTAATACGAGATTTTTCAAAAATTTCTTAATTTTATAGGAAATTTTATTTTTTTTTTTTATTTTTATAGGAAATTTTTAAAAAATTTCTTATTTTCATATAAAATTAAAAAATATATATCTTATTTTTACAGGAAGTTTTTCAAAAATTTTCTTATAAATTTCTTTATAGGAAATTTTAAATCTTTTTTTTTCAATTTTTTAGGAAATTTTTAATTTTTATAGGAAATTTTTAAAAAATTTCTTGTTTTAAAAAAAAAACTCTTATTATTATAGGATTTTAAAAACTTTCAATTCTACTCCGTCCCTTTATTTCACTAATTTTATATTCTTTTGACATTTTTTTCTTTTATTTCTATATTATTCATTTTTATAGTCAATTAAAGAAAACAAACACTGAAAAATGTTAAAAATTTCTTATTTTTATTAAAAAAAAAAAATTGAAAAATTTCTAATTTTTATAAGGAATTTTTAAAAAATGTCTTATTTTGATAAAAAAAAAATTCAAAAATTTTTTATTTGATAGATTTTTTTTTTAATTTCAAAGAAAATTTTTCCTTAATTTTAATAGGAAATTTTTAGTTTTCTTTTATTTTTATAGGAAATTTTTAAATTTTTTTCAATTTAATAGGGAATTTTTAATTTTTTTTTATAGGAAATTTTTAAAAAAATTTCTTATTATTGTAGGATTTTTAAAAACTTTCAATTCTTAAAAAATTTTACTTTTATTCTTTTTTCACTTATTTTATATTCTTTTGATAATTTTTTCCCTTTTATTTCTATATTATTCATTTATATAGTCAATTAAAATATATACACACAAAAACTGAAAAATGTTAGTATTTCAACATAGAAACATTATTGCTACGAAATTGTCTTTGCATTTACCACAAGTTATTCGATATACTCATAAATACTTATAGTTATCTAAGTATTTTGGAACAAGAAACAGTTGTAAACAGATAAATTTATCTTTCTCAACTTATAAGCAAAAGCATCAGTTACTGACTTTGTGGGTAGAGTGGATGAGCAAAAACAAAAGCAGACAATATCGGTTATACTCATTCTCTCATTTATACTACAAGTATTGAGTACTACTATGGTGTATTCGTTTTTGATGAACAATATTGTATACTCTTGCAGACGTTTAATACATAGGTATATTCTTAGATTCCTGTACATTTTCGTGCGATTCCCGTACATTTTCGACGTGGTTTTAATTAACAACAATACATCGAAGAACTCAATTCAATTTTTGCGGTAAAGCACCATCAAGCGCCAGCATTTACCTTTAGATTGTCATGTAACTTATCGTGAAATTGGGATTATTTGAAGACATTTTATATTGAATGCATATTTTTCTATACTAAATATTTTTTCGCATTAGATCCCACATAGTTTGACAATAACTCATGAAAAGACTGGTCACAAAAAATTCTCACAAAATACGATCGTGCTGTTTTAAAACATTTTTATGACATCGTGACAGGTTACAAATGAGTTCGAAAGTAACCAAGATTCCACTGTGAGGGTCTTCTCAATTATTTAAAAGTAGAACTTTCAATTCGGAAAGCTTTACAGCCTTTTTTCAGAAGTTTTCGTAAAAATTAGAAAAAAAACAAGCTCTACGACAATACGAATACATCGACAATACGAATACATCGAGGCCTTAGATTTAAATAATCGTAAGCGACATTCCGTTAAATATCTCTTAAACTATTAGAGATAGCGTAGTACTGTAAGCATATATTTCTTTCTTACTTAAGTAGTTTTCTAATGTTTAAAAATCTTTTCGATAGGTTTATATTTACGAAAGCTATACGGACCAATAGGTTTTACATACAATGGTGCTCAACTTTGGCTCAGTGTAGAGGCCAATGTGTTAAAAATAGACATGTTTTTAAAAATTGATCAAAAACTTCAACTACCTATTGGCCGATTTCTGCATTTTGCACCACAATCCGCCCAGTAGCTTAAAAGTTATTGAAGTAAAACTAAAAAACTTCACATACAATACATTGCACCATAACTTCTAAACCATTTGAAAAAAATTTAATTAGTTTGTCGAAAGTAGCAAACTAACAAAGAACAAAAATGTTGTGCACTAAAACATTCCCTGCTTTTGTTTAATTAAGATATTTTGTCGCTTACGATCAATATTTTTCCTGTCGCTTGCAATCATTTTAATCTAAGGGCTCGGCATATTCGCTCATATGAGCACTCAAAACGTCGAGTCAAACGTATAGTCGTCGTTAAAGGGCACCCAATGACATCTTTTTATTTCCGAAAATTAGAAATATATGATTCCAAAATTATTTTGAAAGCATATTTAAAAATAATGTTTTGAAAAATATTAATCTTTCTCGAAACTATAAACACAACCCTCGTACAACTACAGTATCATTTTGATTTTGTTTACAATTTCTTATTGTTATATTTCAATTAGCTAAAGAATATGTCAAACAATTATGAGGATCTGTTTGTGTCTCTAGGTGTGAAAAATACAGAGAAAGTTCTACGTGATAATTTGATAATTGTGTACTTAGTCTGAACACTTGCAAATCATTTTTAACATATAAAAAATTCTTATATAAAGTTATTAAAAAAACTAATCATTTTTAAACGAAAGCATTTCACCATTTATAAATGAAAAATTTCAAATCAAATTGAGAATTACCCTTTGATATTAGGAATTTTTAAAATAAAATTGAGACATACTAAATAATATTAAGGAATTTTTAATGCAATTTAGGGTTTCCCAAAGTTGTAATATTTCATGAGAAATTAAAACTTTCTACGTGCTTCTTGGGTTGCATTTTCTACGTTGCCCTTGGCGGTTTCAACCTAAAATAGCACTAACAATATAATTGTGTATCGGCGTATGATGTGGCTTAAACATGTCCATTTTATTCTACAGAATTCAATTTTGACAGGACCGGTATTTGTTCATAGAAGCATTTAAATTAAGATTTTTAAGAAAATTCCTAGTGACTAAAGTATGCTACTGGTAAAATGTTTATTTTGAAACATTTATAGGAATAAACGTAATCAATTTTCATCTGACATCACTTTTTTTTTGTTATTGATTTTAATGTTATTATAAATAATTGTAGCAAATAGCACTTCTCCATTTACAGTTAACTTTTTTTAATTACATAATAATTATTCAATTAAACAATAAACCTGCTAAAGAAACCTAAACTTTAACACAACTTCTCTACATTTTCAGGCAATGGCTACAAGACGTAAAATCTGGAGTACACCCAGTAAAGATGAAGCTGTTCTCTGGTTATGGGCTGCCCACAACGAGGTTAATCAACGCTTAGCTGGTGATGCCACAGAAGATCCTAAATTTCCAAAAATACAATTTCCCTCGGTTAGCAGTTGTCCCCAATGTTACAAGCAGCCAGAATCACATTCTGCAGCAAATGTAGAAGAAAAATGGGATAAAACTCATGTTTTGCAATTCTTGAAAAATATACACAATGGTCAATATATATCACGTTATGGTCTGGCCAGCGATGAGCTGCTGGAGCCAACTCTAGAGAAATTGAGACAAAAACGTATGATTAGTAATGTATTTTCGGAAATGGATATGCGCATGGGTATGCTACTCTATGGTTTTTGTATTGTTATGTTAGTGGTGGCCTTTAAACTGTTCGCATTCAAGGGTGGTTATCGCAAGAAACCCTATGGTCATGACATGTTGGGTAAAGTGTAATATTTGAAAATTTTATCTTCCGTATGATTTCAGGTAAAATTGAAAATTTTTAATAGAAAAAAAGACAAGAATTTTTTATGAAAAAAATTTGCACTATCTCTCTTTTATAATTCTTTTAATTCCAAAGCTTTTTGCTTCTGTATATATAATTATTTCCGTAACATTTTTATTTAACGAGAAATTTAAAAACATGTAAATTAAGTTTAAATGTTTTTATAACGAAATAAACATATAATTAAATAAATAATTAAAATAGTTTTTTTTTCTTATCTTAATTATGTTTTCTTGTAAAAAATTCTTTATTTTTAAAAAGGTAAACCATTTTTTTTTCAATGCAACTTTTTGAAAATAAGTTGTTTTTTAATTGAAATGGGATTTTTTTTGTCTTAACATTTTTCTTTTCTCTGTTTTTGTTACAAAATTTTCTAGACATTCAACGGTTGACATGATCAGAACAAAAAATTAGTGAAAAATGTAAATAATATCGTTTTATTATACATATAATTCTGTTACAGAATGAAGTTAACAAAGACCATGTCTTAACTAGAAAAAAACAAGAGTGAGTACTTTTATAAATTTTTATCTAAATGTTGTACTTAGCTCTGTTTAGAAGACTTTTCTTGGACAACTTAAAAAAACTAAAGAAAGATATTGACATGAGTCCCCCTTATTATCAACTTCAACTAATACAACCACAAAAACTGTTGTTATACCCTTCACCCCCTTAGGTGAAAAAGATATATTAGGTTTGAACTGATTTTTGTAACAAATTGGAAGATTAGTCTGACACAAATACCGATCGACTCAGAATCACATTCTGAGTTGATTTAACGATGTCGGTCCGGATGGCTGGCTGTCAATGCATTCCTTTGGGTTAATGATGATCCCCATATTTTTTTATTATTATTATTTAGAGTACCTCCCATAGGACTGCCTTTCCGAAATGGAGATTTTGATCTTTAACAGCCACAAATCCCCTGAAAATCTGTCCAAATTTGAAATGTTGCTTTGATTAGATTAGGCTTGTTAAGTTGTTGGTACACATTTTACCTTAGTAGTGAAGGGTATCCAAAATTCGACCATGAATGAATTTAGCTTTTTCTTACATGTATTTAGTAAAAAAAACTTGTTTTTAAAAACAATGATTCTTATAAAAAACACTTGTAATAAGTAGTTGGCGTTATTTCAAGTACATTTTTGTTTTAATGTAAAAAATAAGGAGTGAGTTTCTATAAATAGTGCAAGAACAAGTTGCTATAACTTTTGATAGAGTCAACCAATTTCAATAAAAAAAAGATTTGTAATTATAAATTTTGTGTAAATTTATATTTTGTTAATAAAATATATCGTCGCCTGAAATGCAAAAGGGCGTAAGTAACACAAAAAGTACAATTACAAAAAATTAATTTTTTGATTGATTATGTCACAGCCACCCAAAACATATCTAGATACAAAATTTTTTATGCGTACGGTCAAAAACGGCGTAAGCATAAATTTTAAATTTTTGCTCAAAACTTGTATGGTAGTTAAAACCTTTTGTTTTTTCGTAATTGCTTAAAAACTAAACGTTTTTTTTTTAGTTTTTAGAGTTTTCTTTGCTGATGGCTTGTAGACCCAATTCCAAAATTTGGATTTAATGTTCCCTGTAGTTTAAAAGTTATTACGTTTTTTGCTTCTCCTGTAAGAAAACACTAGAAGTGTAGTTACGCCCTTTTGCACTTTAGATGACGATATGTTTTTTATAAATAATTGAATTTTTTCGAAATGTTTTCCATTAGGGATTTATAGTGGTTGATGAACCACTTCATTCTAAAATTTTAAAAGTTTTCAGCGAGTCCTTTTATGTCCTTCATTATTCTTTTTATGAGGTCCCAATATCTCTCAATTAGTCTGAGTTCTGGACAGAATCAAATCTGTCTATTTGCTTCTTTTGGCCCTTGAACGACATTATTGTTTTGACATCACTCTATGGCCGATTTACTATAATGACAGAAAGCAAGATCAAGCCGGAAGAAAGTAGACACATCTATAATGTATAATAAGAAGCTCGGTTTTGAATTTAGACCTAAGTTTTCTATGACCAAGCTTCTTAAAATTCGTCGTAGTCTAAGATTCTAAACAGTATAAGATTCACACTTTTGTGTGTTTCTGTTCAGATGATAATATTCGCTTTATGTTGATATTTGTTTGACACAATAATAATTCGTATTTATTCAGGCCCTCAAATAATAAATAATGTGTGGTTTTCGATCTGATTAGATCGAAAGGAAAGATCGAGGAAAGGTTTCCCCACCAACATTTTTTGGTTTTATCAAAAAACTATTTATTACAATAATAAATAATTGTAATAAATTGGGATCTTAGTGCAATACACTACAGTAAAACCTTTTAATTAAATGTTTGATGTCCCAAAATTTTGGTAAACCTTTTTAAAAATCACGATAATTAAAACATTTGTTTAAATTTGGTTTATACAAAAGATGCATTTATTGAACTTTCATTCATTTGTTTAAGTCGTTGACTTTTTACATACGATTTTTTGTTTAAATTTATTTGTTTTAGTACACCAAAATTACAAAATACAAGTGTATATATTTCTATATGCCATACATATTAATATTTTTTTTTTTTTTTTATTTTCTTATATAAATTTTATACTTTTACGAAAAATATATATCAAAACTTTGTAGAATGAAAAAATATTAAAAAAAAAACTGTATTTTTAATAAAATTAAGTAAAAACTTTAATAAATTAAACAAGTGCCAGAGATTCAAAAGAGACAATATTGAAAATGTGCGTTAATAACAATAAAGTAATTGACAATTAAGACCAATGATTGAATATGGGGGACTATTTAAATGTAACTTACATGAGGAGTATAAAAAAGGCAGTTTTGTAAAAGTTTCTTAAGGATATTTGGAAAAATTTTATACATAGTGGATATAAATATATAAATGCATTTTAAGTTAATCATCATTGGCCTTAATATTTAAGTTTTGTTTTTGAAGTTTATAAATAGCCAAAAAATATATATTATTTTTTAATAAAATTTTTGCAAACTTTGCTTTCTACCAATATTTCGCTTTTGTTTTTGTAAATTTTAAATTTTTTATTTAATTGTGTTTTGAAAAGTTTTACACAATTTAGAAAAATAATTAAGCCGCATGCACAGACTGAAAATAAAACGAAAAAAAGAAAAGAAATAATTTATAAAAAAATTTTAAATATTATATATCGTACACATGTAAAATTTGTATTATTTAAAAATGTAATTTAAAAAAAACGCTTGTTTCGAGATTGTTTTATTCCTGTTTTTAAAGTCTTTTGTTACTTTGGTTAACTTAAATGTGTGTGTTGGTTTTTTGTTAAGAAAAAGTCTTAAATAAATGCTGGATTTGGACGTACCCGAGCTATGTCTACACCGGTAATATTCTTAACCAGCTCTGGTACTTTGTTAACAATTTGTAAAACTTCACCGGTAAGTTTAGCAGCGCCAATTTCCCCTTGGCCACTAGAAACCATCGTAATTTTCTTGGCTTGTGACAAAGGAGCAGCAACTTCAGCGGCCACCTTAAATGCAAAATAACATAATTTTAGAATAGTTTTGAATAATATTTCATATTTATATTTCAGCTTATTACCTTTGGTAATGTGTCCAACAACATTTCAACCATAGCTGCTTCACGGTATTCATTCCAGGCTTCAGCTTTTTGTGCCATTTGTACAGCTTCAGCCTTGGCTTTGGCGGCAATTGCAAAAGCTTCAGCTTCTCCGCGTATTTTAATCTAAACAAAAAACATTAACAATTATTAGTATATAAAAACAATAACAAAAATGCTATAAGTCGGACTTTATGATAACCTATATTACTCGAAAAATCTATATTATATCAAGATATTTTCTAGAAAAAAACTTATATAAAAAAATTTACTAAAAATAATTTCTATAAAAAATTTTAAAAAAGAATAATTTTGTAGAATAAAATTTATACAAAAAGTTTTCTTAAAAAATTATATCTTAAAATTTTCCAGAAAATAATAGAATATAATTTTATATCGAAAGTTTTTGAAAAAAAAAATATATCAAGAAATTTTCTAGAAAAAACTTTACCAAAAATAATTTCTATAAAAAATGAAATGTGCTGTCAACAGTTCTTTTACACTTACCGATTCAGCTTCAGCCTCAGCTTCCATAACAATACGCATTTTATTGGCTTCGGCAATTTTTTCCAAACGGAATTTCTCAGCCTCAGCTGGTCGTCTTATGGTAGCTTCCAATTCCTTTTCACGTCTTTGGATTTCTTGCTGTTGCACCGAAATCTCTTGGGTACGTTCAATAACCTTAACTTGCATTTGTTCTTCCTTAATGCGTTGTTTAGTTTTAGCCGCCTGCAATTCATAGGCCATTTCAGCTTCAGCTTTTTTTGTTTGAACCTCGACATCATAGGCGGCTTTTTTAATTTCAAAATCACGTTGAGCCTTAGCAATTTCCGTGTCATTAAGGAAACGTGAGGCCATACGTTGTTCTTCGGCAATGGCTTCCTTAATAGTGGCTTCACAGCGAGCCTCGGCTTCACCAATGCGAGCATCACGCTTAACCTCAGCGGTACGAGCCATACCCAAAGATTTAAGGTAACCCTAAAATTTTGAAAAGATAGATTTGTTTAAATTTTATAAGAAAAAGTGAAACAAAATGTAAACGCAAAAGTAAAACAATAACCAAAACCATTTACATAAGCAACTAACTAAAAAAAGCAAAGAACACTGGACAACATAGATAAAAATATAAGTATTATTTATTCATACCTTTGACGCTCCCTTTTAACAAAAAACATAATTAAAAGAACGAAAATAAAAGGAAATCAATAAAAAGGAAAATATAGCTTTTAGAATTAATCGGTATCACCTCACTCACCTCTTCATCGCGTATATCTTTGATGGTATAGGATACCACTGTTATGCCCATATTTGCCAAATCCGAGGAGGCCACTTCAAAAACTTGCTTGCTAAACTTCTTACGATCCTTATAGATTTCTTCAACAGTCATTGAACCCATTATGGCTCTTTGATGACCCTCTAAGGTAACTAACGCAATATGACGTATTTCCGCTTCGGGTTTACCCAAAAATTGTTCACATGCTGTCAGCAGCATATCTTCATTTTGACCCTGAATCTTAACTTGGGCAATACCCGTAACCGAAATTGGCACACCCTGACAGGTGTATACACAAGGACTTTCAACTTGTAAAGTCATGGTGTTCAAAGAGATTCTATTAATTAAATAAATAGTTAATGAATTAAAATTGTCTTGGGTAGAATATGCATGCTAATTGTTACCTTTGAACTCGTTGTATGGTGGGCCAAACGAAAGCACGACCACCGGGTACCAATAACGGTTTCATATAGCAACATCCTAAAAAAATACAAAAAATAATAAATAGAAAATTTAAATTCATGCAATTCATGTTCACACACAAACATTTTGTTTAAACAGATTAAATTGTTTGTTTCTTTTTCTAGATGATTTTTAACTTTTATTTTTAAACTTAAGGTTTGTAGTACAAACTTTGTACCTAACCAAATCCTACATATTAAAAAAAATAAGTCGAATCGCACCAGCCGTTCTCAAGTTATGTGGTTTCATAAACGAACCGTTCCATTTTGATGACTAAATATTTATGTATATGAAAAATTATTGTGGTTTAAACCATAGAGTACCGCATAGAGTGCGATCATATGTTTTACTAAGCACAAAAAAAATAGAAAAAAAAATGTATAATGACATTTTTTATATGAAGATGACAACTTTTAAATGTACTTTTGACGTCTCTTAAATGTACTTGACAGTTTCGTCCTCAGTCTAGTTCTGGTTTATGGTTTAAACTATGTTTTAGTATGGTGCCTTTTAATTATATACAGGCCCCAACTTTAAAAGTAAAGTAAGAAAATAATGAATTTTTATACCCAGCATCAATTGGAATGTGGGTATATTGAGATTGTCATTCTTGTCATTGGCTAAAAACAAAAAAGGATCTATATCTCTAATCCTTATGAAATTCTACGACGATTGAGCAAAGGCCGTCCGTCCGTTGAAAATGCGATAGGGCCTGAACCAAATGAGTTAGGGCAACATAATTTGCCAAGAATATTCCATATTTCTTGAAAAAGTTGAGTATTCAAATTGGACAAAATTTGTTTACATTAAGCGAAGTTTTATACAACTGAAAGTCAGGTATCGGTCCACATTGGCCACAGCTGCCATATAACTCTGGCTCCAAAAAGGACTTGAATACTGATTAATATAAAATTATAACATATTGTCGTACGGGAGTTTATGTGCTCTATCCGCCATTTTACACATTTTGAGTTAATGATGCCACTTTAGGTTTTCGACCCTAAATTTTTCAAATCTGCAATCCGTTTTCGGCTACATAGTTTAGTTTCTAAGATAAATAGTGACTGTTTTGTCCTATATCCTTCAAAACAGATTTTTTTGTACTATTTTGCCCTAAACGCAAAATATATGGTGTAAAAATCTCAAAATTCTATCGTAAAGTTATTAAAAAAAATTAAGTTTTAACTTTAAGATCGATTTTAGCAAAAGGCATTTTTGGCGTATAGAGCACATAAACTCCCGTACGACGATATATGATGAAACATTTTTGTATAGATAAGTTTTATAAAGGGTTATCCATTTAGTGGTTTCAAAAGTATAGGACTGGAATTCGACATCTAGTTGCTAAACCAATTTTTTTCTTTGAAAGTCTGACATTGACGAAAATGGATCGCTTATGTATAACACAACCCATAAAAATTATCAAAGCATACTACAAAAAATGGTGATTCTGCAACAGCCACATATCGTGCTTTAAGAGGAGATTATGGTTTAAATAATTGTCCAACTACGCATGCAATTGGCAAAATTGTAAAGAAATTTGAAGAGACTGGAGTGGTTAAAAATATTGTAAGGTCTGTGCATTATTGTTTCGCTCGTTCCGCTGAAAATGTCGCTACTGTAAGTGAAAGTGTTGCCGAAGACCCGAATGTGTCGATTCCTCGTCGTTCTCAGGAATTAGGATATGATAACTGACTTATTTGCTCGCTATTGAAGAATATGTGGTTTCAACAAGACGGTGCAAGAGACATTTCCTGGCCGCCTAATTTCTCGTCGTAGCGATATCAACTGCCCACCAAGATCATGCGATCTAACACCATTAGACTTTTTTTGGGGGCCAACTACACCGTTTTCACGTCACGCATTATATCTTGGATAAGCAAGGAAACCACAAGGACATGGGTAAACACGGTTACATGTAGGACATTTAGAATTTTATGGTATAAACCGGACATTAATGGAACCAAAATTCTACTAGGCCTAAATAGATCAAGCTTAAGAAGATGTATAGGGTTCCTAACGGGACACTGTGCCTTTAATTCGATTGTAAATAGGTGGGATAGTAGCCTCTGCAGACTATGTTCAGGTGAGGATTCGTCCGAGTAGGAAGAACACATTCTCTGTCACTGTCCAAGGCTGTAAAATCAAAGGCTCAACCATCTAGGCTTCAGGATCTGCAACAGTGCAGTTTGCAATATATTGTAGTGTTGACCACTGGTCTCAACTGGCCTAGATAGGGACCTCTCCTTCTCCCTCTACACTCTTCTTTTATATCTTCTCTTCCTCTATCTTCAATCTTCGTTTTTCTCCTCTTTTAGTAAAGGAGTCAAGGATAACAGAAGAAGAAGAAGTAAAGGATCACAATGGACCCCTGGGGTCTCCGAGTGAAAAAAGAAATATAATGAAAAAAATATTTTATATGTGTATTTTTTACAATCACTTTTGAAACCGCAGAATGGATAACCCGATACAACATTTATTTATTTATTTGGAAACCATCTAACTACAATAGCCACTTAAAAACAAATAAATGATCAACTATAAAAGCTATAACCACTATATTCAGTGCAAGAATGTTGTATATGAATGCTAGTCAATGTACCACTTTGCCTTTATTAGCCGACATTTGACCAATACAATACAAATAGTTTTAAATATTAGGTATACAACTTTGCTTTAGTTGTTTTCCACAGGTTTTCGAAGATGCAGAATTCGAGTCATTACTTAATCAAGACTCGTGTGAAACGACTGAAACAATCACTGGCGATCTTGATAATGACAATGCTCAACCCCATGTTGCGAAAATGGTCAAGACATATGTACATAGAAACGTTGAAATATAAAATCCCGCCGTATTCTCCAGACGTTGCAGAGCCAATATAATAGAAGTGTTATTAGTGTTATTTTTAAATTAAGTTAGCATTTCTGAGTTTTTAAAGTATTATGCTACAAAAAGGTCTTCCAATCTAACGACATTGTTGACTGGGTATCTAAAATTGATTTAATTCGAAAAGCCTACAAAAACTTAGTTCGACTCTTAAAAGTGAGGTCATGAATTTATGTATATTTTTATGTATATGTATTTATATACATAATGGTAGTCTATGTTTATATACATCATTTGAAAAAGTACACATCTGTCATATATTGAAAAAAAAATATTAAGCCCTCTTCTAAAACAATTTCATTTTTACAATAATTGTCCCATATTTAATTCATCTACAACTAAATGTTTAATGCAACAAAAATCTTATAGAACCACAAATGAAAAGAATATTAATATAATTATTTATTGAAACAGCAATAATAATTAAGAAACTCGAAAAAATTTAAATTATTTCGTTTTCAGTAACGACCTTGACATGAACATTCCCACAAACACAACATTAACGATAAATGTCGATAGACAATTGTAGTACCATCTCTATCAGACTTTATCATCTCTAACGTAAAAATTGTCTAGGGTGAAAAAAATCGATAAATTATTTAAGAAAATGACGTCATAAGGTTGACATCAATTATTGCAAAACAAAATTTAGACAAAATTCCAACTAAAAAAAAACATTTATTTCCAATACAAAAATATTTAAATTACCTGATACAACTAAAGCCTCATTTGGGCCACATGTCACAAAACCCCAACCCATTTTCACAAAATAAAAAATTTATTTACTTCAAAATATAAACTTTCTTCCACACGTTTTACTCGTTTATTCTCCAAAATATTTAATTAATCTATAAAATTTGTACGCCCTTATAACACACACACGAATGAAACGAATAAACTGTTAACCAACAGTTGACTTTTATGTTTAAACAAATTAAATCGTGTAAATATATAAATTTGTTACTTTGGCAGTCGTATTAAGATAGTGAGTGAAGGCAAATATAAGTGTATACTGAAATTTTATTTTGGCCGGCTTGTGCCTTCGAAAAGAATAAAAATATTTTTAACTGCGCACTCTCGATTTGATGTGTTTACATTTTTCTATGTTAACAAATGAGCGGAGACATTTTATTTTGACTTTTGTGTATGTAAATAAAACAAAATCAAAATATTAAAATAATCTGGCAAACTTTTCTTTTGTGGTGTAGTGTTGCCATACAATATTGCAGCATTCTGATAAATTTTTACATATGAATTCGAATTATGTATACCCTACACTATTACAGGTGGGATGGAAGTCCATAAAAAAATGTAATCAAAATGCAAGTCGCAGGCTCCCTATCTCTTTGCTATTCGACGTAGCATCGGAGCATTTCGGGGCGCCAAAACAAATTTACTTGCAGAAGCAGGTATTCCCTACATCAAAGATATATATATTTTTGATAGATAACATTCCAATTGGAACAAGTGGTACTTCCCTCAGGCAATGAGCTTCATGATTCTATTTTTAGACTCATTGAAAAGGACCTACGTTTTAACTCCGGCTCCGAAAGGCAAATGCATTAGTTATAGAAGTTTTACATAGCCTAATACTGAGTTAGGAGGTGAACCACCGCTTTTTTGAAAAATTATTTTGTTCAAGTGGGTCTGCCCAGGATCGAACTTGGGACCTCTGGTATGTTAGGTGGATGACTTACCTTATATACCACGGCGGTTCACAAGATATTACTATTTATTAAACCTACAAGTGATTATTTTTGATATTTCAATAATTTTTGGCAGGAAAGAAAACAAATTTTGTATCATTTATTTATTTTTAATTAAAAGCATATATTAATATCTCTAATATACACTTTTAAAAATATTACATACAATAGTTTAAAATAGATCAAGTTTTTCTTAAAGTATAATCATATCTGTCCATATCATAAAGTCTTAAATAAATGTGTAAACTAATAAAAATGAGTTTTTATTTAAATAAATGATGGAACTAAAGCCTTTGAACACAAAATCAAAATAATCATAATTTTTATTAAAATGATTGACAAAACTAAAGTCTATCTATGAACATAAAATCAAAATAATCATAGGTCAGCCTAATATCATAGTCTTTAATAAATGTGTAAACTAATAAAGCCTGTGAACAAATGTTTTGGTACCAGGAGAATTTCTTTAAAAGTTACGAGTGACTAAACTAAATCTGAATTAAGTGGAATCTCTTCTTATAAGCCTCGTTAAACTTAATGACCATCTGTAAAATAAGGATGTTGCATGGCTTGTTCGGCGCTTATGCGTTGATTAGGACGGCAAATTAAAAGCTTTTGCAATAAATCACGACCCTTTGAATTTAAACGTGGTACTATTTGACTCCATGAAGTGATGGAGGGGAAGTCTATGAAAAAATGTTATTTATTATATGTTTAAATTTTTTTATGCAGTACGATAAAACTTACGAGGTAAAGCGACGTAATCTGACAAATGGCTAACACCCGGCCAGTTATCTTCAGTAGGAGTGCCCAATACTCTGAAGATTTTCATTAGTTGATCTAAAACATCAGATCCTGGAAACAAAGGTCGCCCGGCATCTGCCAATTCGGCAAATATACAGCCCGCAGACCACATATCTATACTAGTAGTGTATAACTTGGCCCCAAATAAAACGTCTGGAGGCCGATACCACAAAGTTACCACTTCGGCCGAATAGCATTTAACCGGTATGCCAAAAGCTCTAGCCAAACCTTAAATAATATATAAATAATATAAAATAGATATCAATTTTTTATAAACTTACCAAAATCAGCCAATTTAAGCTCTCCATTTTTGTTAATCAATAAATTTTGAGGCTTTAAATCTCTGTGCAAGACATTACGGCTGTGACAGAAAGCCAAACCTCTCAACAACTGCAACATAAAACTGCGACACACCTGCATATCGATTTCGCCATTAAGGCTATCAAAGTATTTCTTTAAATCCTGATCACAGTGCTCAAATACCAGAGTTAGCTTCTTCTCCGAGTGCAATACATCATACAATCTTACAATATTTTTGTGTTTCAGTTCCTTATAAAAATGAACGTAAATTTTATTGGCAATTTAGTTGTCTCAAGTAGATACATACTTTAAGTAGACATATCTCACGCAACGCAGAGGATGGCACTCCTTCGTCATCTTCATCCAAACGCACCCTTTTGAGAGCAACAATTTCCATTGTTTCTCGATTACGCCCCTTAAACACTGTACCGTAGGTACCTTCACCAATTTTTTCCAATTTTTCATATTTTTGCATTTTTTACAATTTTTTTCGGTTTTTGTAAACAATTTTATTAATTTAGCATACTTTGCGAAAAGAAAACAACCACTTATTATTTTTTACATGGTTGTATAAATTAGCATTCAACTATAGTTCTTGAAGTTATCGATAAATTGGTAGAAGTGTTGCCAGAGTAATTTATTTTATATAGTTAGAACTCAAGATAAAACTTTAATATACAGGTATGTGATGGAAAACGATCGTTTTCAAATCGATCGATTTCAGATATATTTTTGAGATAATTTTCGGTTATTTTCATAAAAAATTTAAACCAAATGAAAGATAAAATATCAGTAAAAATTACTAACGTCAAAATTTTCAGTTTTTTGGGGGAAATAATTGAAAATTAGCTAAAGAATATGTCTGAAATCGATCGATTTGAAAACGAAAAATGTCCATCACATACCGGATAATCTGTTTTGAAATAAAGCATTTAAGAGACGATATTAATTGGATTGAAAATAATAAAATTTCGTAATTTTAAATAATATCGTCATTTATAGTTAAAAGCATGATATAAGTATAAGGTAATTCCATTAGCTTTACTAAATTTTTAATAAGGATTTTTGAAGTTTGAATTTTATGTATAAATTTGAAAATCGTTGCCAGATTTTTTCTACGTGAGGATTTGTTTTCAATGGGTAATGGATAATGACGAATAATATATTTTGGTAAATTTAAATAACATACCACAGAATACTATATCAGAAATAAAGGAAGACAATAATTATATGAATGTCTTATTTATTTCAACTTTAGTTAATTTTTACAGCTCGAAAATTCAAAATGTTCTTATTAAAGTATAAAATAGGTTTCTTGGACCAATGAAGAAGGTATTTTCATTCTACTCTATATTTTCGTTTCGTAAAAAAAGCTGCCAGTGCCAGGTGTTGTCGAGGAGAGATCTTTAAAAGTTCTATTATAGTCATCTTCTCATTTAGTAACTTCTGAAATCGGCTCTAAGCCTGCTTTGATCGTTTTTGAGATTCTTTAGAACATTCATTCTACCTAAACCCATCAGGTTATGTGGAAATGAGGTGCTACAGAAGCGTGTTATCATTTCAAGAAGCTTCACCGATAAAAGTTCTCCATCTAAAAGAGAACTGTTTATGACTTGATTCAGCTCGCTGATAGTGTATAAAATGTCTTATAGCTCATTCACATTGAGCTCGAAAACTAGTTAAAGTAGTTTTCGCCTCAAAACAATATTGAAAACTTAAGTTTTCACATACAAAACGAAAACTCCTTCTATATGAGTTTTCAACGAAAACTTATTTGAAAACTATTAAAATACCGATACAACACTGAGTTCATACCATTTATTACAACTCTAAGTTGGAAAAATGGGAAAATATTAAAAATAAATGTCAGTTGAAAATAAAATATAAAAAAAACAATAATTTTAATATTAAAAATTTCTGAAAAAAAACATTGTGAATGTGACGAATATGTTATTATTTTATCGTTTTTTACTGCAATTTAATAATTCTAAAGTATTTGGTGTTCGGTTTTTAAAATTAAACGCGATTAATAAAAACATATTTTACCGAAAACTTATGAAGTGCCAAATTTTCATAATGTGAATGGTAAAGTTTTCGATGGTGTTTTCATATCCGAAAACACCTAAAAACTTATAGTGTGAATGGGCTATTAGGATTAATAATATCGCAGTTACAACAATAACTGAGTCTGCCAATGAAACATTTGTATTTATAACAGCTACGATATCTGAAGAACAGTATTTGATTATCTAGAAATCTAGTCGAGGTTATAATTGAATTTTATTTTTATTTATTTAAATTAAAATTTTATTTTTCTTTTTATACTTATTGTGTAAGCCAGTTGCATTCTCATTTTTATATTTATGTAATTAAAATAATACGATATAATTTTAAGTTTTTAAATAACTTTATGTATGGGGTAATCTTGTATAATGAAAAAATGAAGTCTCAATAAATTACTAATCTAATCTAAAAAATACACAAATTTTCAAACAAATTCAAAAATATATGTATATATATTTTTACACAAATGTCAAAATCAATATATGTATGTCAGATAGTGATTTTTAAATTTAATAGCGACAATGGAACTACCGTGTGTATATATCTTGGTTAAAAGGCTTTCACCGGATCTATGAATTTATAACACAGTGCAACAGGAAAAATTAGTCTTAACAATTCTAATGAAAAATAATAGTAGACTATAAAATAATAAATTGAGTGTAGTACTAATAATTTTTGTCAAAAAAGGACCAACTTCAAAAGGTCACAAAAAATTAAATTCGAGCTTTTCAAAACTCTTTGGCAATTCCATTTATTTAATATTCTATTTTCATTTGCCATTAAAATGGTTGAGTAACTTTTTGAAATATAAATATAACGATAAATATTTCATTGATAGTTTTATTTTTGAATTTCTGTTTTGACTTTGAAAAAATGATATTTTTATGAAATTTCAAAATTTTCAACAATGAATGTATGAATATGTTTTCCATTTATTAGAATGTTTTAGGACATCGAAGTTAAAGATAATAGTTCTAATGGGCACTATTGGTGGTTTCTTTAATTCGCGTCGTTATTTCTAAAAAAAATAACTTTTAAACGTTTCAAATGCATTTAAACAACGACCATTTGTTGCTCAAACCCATTTCAATATAAAATTTGCAACAATAATTGAATTTATTGTTATTTAAACATCCTAAAGATGCTTTATACCCGGACAAATACAGATATAAAATTTGAATTTTTTCTATCAAAATTTATTTTCAACGGATGAAAAAAGATGAAAATTATTTTGAACTGTACTGATAAATATCTACAAATATTTTATTTTCATCAGATTGAAAAAAGAAACAAAATTTTTCGAACAAATAAAAGTCATGAGGGATTTTTAATATTTTTTTAAACTTCAATGCTTGTTTTTTATGGATTTAAATATGAAAATATTGTTTTAAAAGTATTAATATCCGGTCTCTGGTTTAAAGTCTTTAAAATCATTTAATATCCTAAGCTGGTCACTTTAATCCCATGTATGATATTTACCGTAGAATTGCCACTGTTATTTTCTTATTAACTTTTATTATTGCCATCTTTACTGACATATTGAAATGTCATCTCATAATTGACAATTGAAGAAAAAAATTGTTGTGTGTGAGTTGTATTTTTTTGCAAAGAAATCCAATCAGATGAAATTTATACAGAAAATAAATAATAAAAAATATTAAAAATACAAGAATTTAAACAAAAAAGCAATGTTGTTATTATAAAAAGTATAAATTACATGAAAACGTTTAAAATAGCTGGAAAAAGATACAATAAAACTACAAATGACCGCTGTATTGGCTCTAGTGCATAAAGAAAAAAACCAATTGTATGACGTTTACTCCCCTTTTTCCAAACATGATAATGAAGTTTAAATTAAGACTCCATTAACAAATTTGAGACAGCTTCTTTCATTCTTTCACTAACAACGAAAGTGACAATTATGGTGCTTAACTGAAATACAAGTTGATATTGAAGAACCGTAGAAAATTTCCTTATATTGAAAAGTGGAAAAAAGCAAAGTAAATTAATGAGTTTGTAGTTGTTGCTTTATCGTGTAAATTAAATTTTTGATTATGTTTATAATAATGATGAGTCAAACAGTGGTCATTTTTGTGTTATTTTTTTATGTACTGTTTGTTTATTGAAATTTATATTTGTTTTATCAATTTTTAATTGAGCTTGTTCTTTTTTCTTTTTTTGCAGATTAGTAGCCTTAAAGTGATTGAAAATAAAATAAGTATAATTTTTTGCGATCTAGAGTAAAAAAATTATTTTTAAAAGAAGGCTAACAAAATGGTGCCTCCTAAGGAGAGCATTGATTTGGAATGTTTTTTGGTAACAAAACATTCCTGGAAAGGCAAATATAAACGTATATTGGCCATAGGCAATATAGGTATATCAACATATAATCCCGACAAGTTGGACTTGACAAATAGATGGTCTTATTCCGATATTGTATCTGCGGCGCCCTCAAAAACGTCAAATGTATGTTGAGATACCTATTCAATTTTTCTGTATTTAATGCATTATATTCTTTTTTCTTTTTATTATTTGTTTAGATTCCCAATGAGTTTGTACTGACGGTTAAAAAAGATAAAAAACTAGATTCAATTAAACTAAGCTCAGAATATCGTAATGATATTTTAACATCCATTTTGAAATACTACAAAGAATTTGCTGATAAGCCTAAAAACTCTCAAGTATGTATAATTGTTTTTGTGGTTATGAAAAAAATTCATTCATCAATAAATATTAATATGAATAATGTTTGCTAATGGACAATTCCATGTCAAAAGAACAGGGCACTGTGACGGGTCTTCATATAATTAGATGTCAAAAGTAATTGTTGCAGTTTAACGAAATTTTGTACAACTTTTTTTTTTATTAATATTAGTGAAATTTGGAGCTCATATAGTGGCCTCGCCCACTTTCCATATGATCAAAAACTATTTATGGTTTTAATTCAGCAAGAAAATCCAAGACTTCCAATTATTTCCTCAATTGAATCATAATATACCTACATAAAACTTAAAATACCTTTAAAACTAAAACTATATACTATTTTCATCAATAGTCTGTACATGCTCTAGTCCGGACTGTAATTATCTTATACCTATCTTCAATCAAGTTTTCCAAAGAAATTTTAAAAGCAAACGCCAAATTCTTTTATGTAAATATGACAAAAAAAAGGCTGGTTAGATAAAATTTAATTTACATGGTAGTTTGTAGTAAAAAATTTTCCAGCGAAGAATTCGTTAATGAGACTTTAAAAAAATTTGCTGACATTTTTGCTAAAATAGATTTGAGTGAATATAATGTTTATAATGCTTTCTAAGGAGTGTTTCCTCGTAAGACATAGGTACTTGCAAAGGAAAAGTCGACACCCTGAGGGAAACATTTCTAAATATCCGGGCCTCTTTTGAAAATCCATGTGAAATTGAAATCGAACAATTTTTCAAAGTCCAATTATTCTAACTTTGTAGTTTTATGATCCTATATATTTATGAAGAAGTATACCTTACTTTCTAATTACTAAAGGCTTTAAAAATCTAAATAATTTAGAAAATAGAGCCTTTTAAATATTTGTGTCATTTTAAATTCACATGAAAGTGATTTTTCGTGTAGCACTTATGCCTGCTCAAATACCAAAATTCCTGTGGTATATAAAGCAACTAATAAAGTATGGTAATCAAATGCCATTTCTTCTACTGGTTTAAAAAAGACATCGTTAAATGTTTAACCTAAAAAACGATGCTAATTTCATGGACTTATCTGACATAAAATCCATTCTAAATATGATTGGAGCTATAAACTTCCGTAATGACATAATTAAATTATCGAACGGTCTTAAAACTATGTGTGCCCGGATTGCCGAAGTTGATTTAAATATTTCAATTCCTGTTAAACTCCTTATGGTTTATATTCAATTTTCGTAAAGGCCTTAAAAGGCTGAAAAACGTCAAATGTTATACACAGGTAAAATAATGACTAAACCCCACAACTGACCAAAGGTCTTAAAAATAGCACAAATATTATACCAAAGACTTAATATAAAGATATTGCACTTCATACATACATTTTTTTTTAAAGTGAAATTAAAGTGAATAAAGAACAATGGAAAACACATAAACGCACAAACAAACATACATTTTTTGAGCATTGGATAATCGTCTCCATTCGTTGTTTCCGAATTAGAGTAAAAGCGGTATACTTTTTTATGGGACTGATCGAAAAGACCACACGGCAAATCAATGTATGAAAGCGCAACATCCTATTTTTGGTCAAATTTCGAACTAAACTCTTTTGAATATCTAAAATTATTATGCAACTTAAAACTTAATTTAATACAAAAAAGAAGAAAATAATTTTTAATTTTTAAGACCGAAATTTTTTAAGACTTAAAACAGAATTTCGGGACGCAAATGAAAGTGTGCAAAAAATTTGGAAAAAGTGACAACCTTTCGTTGTTTTGACATGGATGCACTTATGTCTTATATAAATATAACTATTTTACTTAGTACATAATTTCCTGTATTTAGCGTTTTTCTGCCTATAAGTATCATTGGTCTGGTATTAGTTTACCTACAATGCTGGAAGTAACGCCCTGCTCTTTAGACCAGTTGGATCCTACCACTAACGAAATATTGGCAAGTTACATGTACAAGGATATTGAAGGCATAATAGGTATTACACTTTTTATGTTTAAGCTATTTTCAGCTCAATATACAAACAATTATTAAAGTTATTTATTGGAAAGTTGAAATTTATTAAAATTTTATTGATTTTAATGATTGTTTATTATTATTTTAATTCTACATTTAGGTAAACAATTTTTGGTAATGGGTTTTTATTAATATATAAATAATAAGTTATTAACTGAAATTGGTGTGAGTAAATGGTATGGCGTTATAAACAAAATATTAAAAAGTTTAAATTGGTAGAATGGTAGTAAATGTAAATGCAATCGATTTATTGCTTTCTATAGATACTTAGGTACGTAATACCGAAATTCGTTGGTATAAAGTTAATTTCTGTAATTTTTTATTCTTAACATACATATAAGTGACAGCGCATAGAGAAATGGACCTAAGGGTATTTTGCGCGAATAGAGAAAGGGACCTAAGGGTAAAAAATAAGGAAAAAACATAATACTTAAATCTTTAAAATGGCTTGGCTCTCCTGAACAAAACCGTTTTACCCTTTCTCTATGTGCGCAAAATACCTTTAAGTCCCTTTCTTTTCACATATGTATATTTTGTTTAACTAATGTGTTAATTTTAACACTCAATCTTACGGGTAAATGCAAAATCTCCAAAAATCTTTTTCTTACCGTTTTTAGGTTTTGTAATATTTTTTTTTCATTTTCGTAATTATTTTAGGATTTCTTTTTAAAACAAATTATTATAATTTAAATATGGCAAAAACTTTATAATTTTCCAACTTCATAATAAAATTTTGGATGTCTTCATTTGACACAAAATGTAATTCTTTTAACCTCTCCTATTGTAAAAATTTAAAAAAAGTAAATGTAAGGAACGGTCTAACAAACAGTCTCTACTTAGCCCGAATTAAAAGATCAATTTGTTACGAACAATCGACATCCATGAAAATATTGTTACAGTGATAATGTTTATTTTAAAGAACAATTAAAAAATAGGTCTTTTTCTAGCATAAACTGTTGTAGTCAAATTTCGGAAAATCAAAATTAAAATTGAGCATACTAACCATTGTCATAGATATAGATGATTGCCTTTACTCTAGCTTTTCTAACCCATTCATTTGACATATGTTTCATCTTATGTTTTCCTTCAAATGTGAATTAAGCAGGAATTTCGGACTATGAAGGAGGCATTGTTATGGCCTATGGAGGCTTCAGTCGCTTACGTTTATTCAAGGCTCTCAATCATCATGAAATAGTGCAAAATATAGTACAAAAATCAACACAATTTTTGGGCATAGATATAAAGATCTTGAAATCCCAAATAACTCTGGAACAATTTGAAAGACAAAGATTTGGCAAATATAGGTTGGTACCTATCCTGCTTTATAACGTACTACATTTATTAATCATTTTTTTTTTTTTTGTAGCGGTGATCAATTTCAAACTTCTATGACTGAATTCACTGTACAAAAACATACAGCAAGACATCCGGATCCAGTAAAACGTATATTGTGCTTAACCGAGACAACACTTTTGGAACGTGATCCGCAAACATACAGTGTTTGCACTTTACGACCGCTTACGGATGTTTTTGCTTTAATACGCGATAAGGATAACTTACAAAAATTTTCCGTTGAATATAAAAATGGTATAGTACGATCTTATACCACCAATGATCGTGATTCATTATTAGCTACATTATTGGATGCTGTTCGTTCAAGCGGCAATCAAGATGTTCATATACGTATTGTAAATACACCGCGTGGTAAACGTTATGTGCCCCTTAGCTCTACAGTTGACGAAGAAACTGAAGCAAATCTTTTGCGCTTAGTTATAAATAATTTTCAAAATCCAGCTAAACGTTATGAAGTTTTGGAGCGTTTCAATGCCAACGTACCACATAGTGGTTTAAATTATAGCGTTACTCAAGATGTAAGTATTTTAAATGATTTCTTTTTTTTTTATTATTTTGCAGCAATTTAAAATGTTGTTAAAATTCTTAGAGCCTTTTTGCTGAAAACAAAGAAAAACTTATACTCAGCGCTCTACAAGCCTTAGCTCAAAAGGAGATGGACAATCCTACAGCTCAGTTAACAAATCTTGAACTTGAAGCTATTTTTCATGGTCTAACTCGTTTGTTGGCCAGCAAAACTGGCTATGCTGCATTTACAAATTTGCCCGGCTTCAGAGAAATTATTGGCACAAAAATTGTAGCTGCATTAAGACGTAAAGATTTGGCTGTTACTTATTCTGCCATAGACATGATAAATTCTCTAATGCATTCTGTAAATTCCGACCATGATTTAAAACAAGAACAATTAAATAAATCATCCATACTATCATCGAAATCATTTTTGGAGACGTTACTTAATATGTGGACCAATCATGTTAGTCATGGCAGTGGAGCTTTGGTTTTATCTGCAATGTTAGATTTCCTCACATTTGCCCTATGTGTGCCTTATTCAGAGACTACAGATGGCAAGCAATTTGATATATTACTGGAATTGGTAGCCGAAAGGGGTCGTTATTTATATAAACTATTTCAACATCCATCTTTGGCTATTGTCAAAGGTGCCGGTTTAGTTTTGAGAGCCATCATAGAAGAAGGTGAACAAAAAGTAGCTGAACAAATGCAGTCATTAGCTTTGGATGAGGCCGCTTTGTGTAGACATTTACTGGTGGCCTTGTATACACCCTCCAATGATCCAACTCTAACGACACATCGTCAGTTGTCTAGACATTTAATAGCTCTATGGATAACGGACAATGTGGAGGCTATGGAATTATTTAAACGTATATTTGTAAGTATTTGATAATAATATATCGAGGTCTTAAAGCAAAATGACAGCAGGGTCTACATTTTTTAATTTAATAATATTAATATTCGTCAATAGGAAAATATGAACGTTTTTAGAAAAATAAAATTTTTGTAATACGACAATAAATCTGGACAATCTTAATTGGTTGTGAAAACGTTATATGTTGTATTGGAAAGTTACATTTTTGTTGCTTACTGCCTATAGTGTTGCTTTTATAGCTTGATATTATTATACCCTTCACCATCATAGGTGTAAAGGGTATTATAAGTTTGTGCTGATGTATGCAATGCATAGAAATATTTGTCTTGTCTTTCCCACCTTTTAGTATACCAATAGGCTTAGAATCACTTTCTATGTCTATTAAGCGATGTCAATCCGTCCGTCCGTCCATCTGGCTGGACGGCTGGACCCCCATGTAATCAAAGTACAGGTCGTAATTCTAAAGATAATTTGATCAAATTTGGCACAGATCATTTTTTGATAGTGGGACCATGGCTATTAAAATTCGTCAAAATCGGTCCATTATTCAGGGTACCTCCCATAGGTCCCACTTCCCGGAATTAATATTTTAGCCACAAATATCCATATTTTTTCATTAAATTTAAAACAAATACTGCTAATGTAAACCAAAATCACTCTACCAAATTTCGTTGAAATCGGTCCACATTTGACCATAGCTCCCATACAAACTCTTGTGAGACAAAAATATCTAAAACGCTCATAAATCTGAAGATAATCAAAATTTTGAGTTTATCTTTTGCATACATAATTTGTAAAGACTGATATCAATTTGCCAAATTTCGAGATAATCGGTACACATTTGACCCTAGCTCTCATATAAGTCCAAATGACGGAAACAGCTTAAATATATAAGTTTTAAGAAAATATTTGTATGATGACAAAATTTAGCAAATATTTGTTTTTATACAGGAAAAAGAACACCTTTGACCTTAGTGGTAAAGGGTATCGTATGGTCGGGCTTGACCGACTATAGGCACTTTCTTATTTGTTTTTTTATTTTATTGACAATTAACATTTTTACACAGCCTGCTGGTTTATTGATGTTTCTGGAATCAGAAGATGCTGTGCCTGAAACCGACGTTGAAGAAGATAAATTAAATTTTAGAGATAATTTGAAATTTGCCATACAACATTCCAATAAAACACGTAAAAATGTGATTGAAAAGCATTTACAGGTATATAATTATTAAATATAATATACCAATTCAAATTAAATATTTCCATCTATTATTCAAGGGCATTAAACATTGGGGCATGAATTTAATCGAGCAACAAGATCCAGCTGCTCAGGCATTAAAAAATCGTCCAGTTGTTTTGCGTAATAGACGTCAACGTAAAAAGACTTCAGAAACTATCGTTAATTTACCATATTTCTTTTATAACTTTTCGAAAGATCACAGCATACCAAATTTAATATGGAATCATAAGGTATGTTAGTAAAAGAATGAGGCGATTGCATTAGTAAAATTTTTTATATGATTTCAGACTCGCGAAGAATTGCGCATTTGTTTGGAAAATGAATTACGTCAATTTATAAATGATCGTGATCTGGCTGGAAATATGATTGTTGCTTGGAATTATCAAGAATTTGAAGTAACATATCAGGTAATTTAAAAAGTTTTAAAAGCAATGAAACTGTTAATAAACCATCTATTATTTTCAAAAATCTAGTGTTTGGCTGATGAAATTCAAATTGGTGATTACTATATACGTTTGATTTTGGAAAAAGATGACTGGCCACAAAATTTAGTTAAAGATCCGTAAGTTTTATTTGTTAAGGTTTTATTTTAACAAATAGTTTTAAAAAATTTATATTTATAAATTAGTATCGAATTGTTTAATGCTTTGTATCGCCGTGTATTATGCCGACAACGAGTTAACGATGATCAATTGACTGTAACCTCTTTGCAAGCCTTGGCTAAAGTGTACAGACGTTATCATAAAGAAATTGGACAATTTGGCGATATGTCCTATATTTTGCAATTAAGTGATAGAGTAAGTCCAAACTATTTATAAACCACTTAATTTGTTAATATATTGTTATTCTATCCAACTTTAGTGCTATTCTCCCTCTTTAAGAGATGCTCTTATAAATCTTATATCCTGTTTAGTTTTGGAAAAATCAAATTGTAGACCTTTGGTTGATCACGTGCAATGTTTGGTGGATCTGGTAACATTGGCCCATCTGCATCAGGGTCGTGCCCAACCTAATACTAAAACTAATGTCATTGAGGCAGGTCCTAATATGCAGCAATATGAAGAAAAGGATTGGTATTACAATATTGAAAAGGAGGGACAAAAACCTGAACGCCAAGGGCCTATTACCTATTCCGAATTAAAAGAATTATGGTCTAAAGGTGTCATAACCCCAAAAACTAGATGCTGGGCTATTGGTATGGATGGCTGGCGTTCGTTGCAGCAAATACCCCAGCTAAAATGGTGCCTTATAGCCAAGGGCCAACCTTTATATAATGAAACCGAATTATCTTCAATGATATTAGACATACTCATCAAATGCACCAGTTTCTTTCCATCACGGACTCAAAATGGCCAAGCTGTCCTAATACCGGGGCCAAAATTGTCGCGTAAACTTTCTGAATTCATTTGTTTACCCCATATTGTTCAGGTATGCTTGACCCATGATCCCGGCCTGTTAGAGCGTGTGGCCACACTGCTGTGTCAGATAATGCAAGACAATCCAGAAATGCCTAAGGTCTATTTGACCGGAGTTTTCTATTTTATGCTCATGTATAGTGGTAGTAACATTTTGCCCATTACAAAATTCCTAAAAATGACTCACATGAAACAGGGTTTTCGTAGTGAGGAATCATCACAATCTGGCATAATGCATCGTAGTATTTTGGGTCAGCTTTTGCCAGAGGCTATGGTTTGTTTTCTGGAAAACTATAGTGCAGAAAAATTTGCTGAAATCTTTTTGGGAGAATTTGATACACCTGAAGTAATATGGAGTTCGGAAATGAGAAGATTGTTGATAGAAAAAATTGCTGCACATATAGCTGATTTTACACCACGTCTTAGAGGTCACACTATGGCCAGGTAAGAATAAATAACATGTACAACCCAATTCTAAATTTCCCCGGGAAATGTGTTCTTTTTATCGGGAATAAAAGTCACATATTTTTAACAATAGGGGAAGGGAATAAGAAGTTAGACAAAAAATAGCAAATTTAAAAGTTATCAAACTTATTTTTAAAGTAATTTTGGAATAAGACAAAAAGGAAATAAGAAAAACGAGAAAGGGAAATGATTTATTAAAGTGTTACAGTGAAAAAATCCCAGGAAATTCTTATTTATAATCGACGTTGTAATATTTTTTTTATTTTTTTACCATTCTTTTCGCTTTAGATATCCCTATCTTGCCATACCAGCTATAAGCTATCCCCAATTAGAAAATGAATTATTCTGCCACATATATTACTTGAGACATCTTTGTGACACTCAGAAGTTTCCGAATTGGCCCATTTCGGATCCTGTACAGCTTCTAAAGCACACTCTGGATGCCTGGCGAAAGGAAGTCGAAAAGAAACCGCCTCAAATGACCGTCCAACAAGCCTACAACGATTTAGGTATAGACTTAAACAAACATCCTAAACCAGATGAATCGATGATACGTAAAAGTTATTATCGTTTGGCTCAAATGTATCATCCGGACAAAAATCCAAATGGTCGTGAAATCTTCGAAAAAGTCAACCAAGCCTATGAGTTTTTGTGCTCGCGTAATGTCTGGAGTTCTGGTGGTCCCGATCCCAACAATATTGTTTTAATTTTGAGAACACAAAGTATTCTATTTGAACGCTATGCAGATGGTAAGTTTTTTATTTAACTGTAAGTTTAATGTACATATTTAGAATTTAAAAATATAAATGTTTTATTAAAGTATTACGTCCATATAAATATGCTGGCTATCCGCAACTTATAAAGACAATACGCTTAGAGACAAAGGACGATGATTTGTTCTCAAAGGATACACAATTGTTAACCGCTGCTTCAGAACTATGTTATCACACGGTACATTGTTCAGCCTTAAATGCTGAAGAGTTGAGAAGAGAGGAGGGCATTGAGGCCTTGTTGGAGGCTTACGATAGATGTGTATCAATTATGGGCGCTGACTCCAAACCCGATTCCTTACATTATCAGGTTATTTCTAATGTAACACGTTGTTTTGAAGTTGCCTGTAATTTTGAAAAATGCAAACAAAAAATTATTACTCTCCCGCGTCTTATGTCCGATGTATGTCGTGTGGTTTATTTTAAACACACCTTATCAGTTAGCTTGGTAACAAGTTTGGCAGCAAATAATTATGAACTGCAGTGTAATTTAGCCTGTAATGGAGTTCTATGGTCTTTATTGCTCTTCTGCTTTGAATATGATTATACGCTAGATGAGAGTGGTGTTGAGGCAAATGATAAAACTAATCAGCAACAACAGGCAAACACATTAGCTAAAATGGCTATACTCGCCTGTATATCTCTAGGGGGTTATGGCCTCGAATTGCGTACTACACCAGAAACAAAATCTGTAACATCTTCTGAAAATAATTCGCCTACAGCCAGTGCCGCAACTGCAAGCACAAAAGCACCTTCCATACCACCTAAACCTAAAACCGCGTATACGCAAAATGCACAAAATCCGCTAAATAAACAGCTCGCTATAACATCTGGCCAGGAAAGTAATGCCAAAACAAATGTGGTTAGTAAACAAGATTCTATAGGTAGTGAAAAGTCTGAAGCTGGTACACCTGATCAAAGTGCCAAAGTTTTAGATTTATTGCGTCAGAAATATGTTGTAACATCAGATGCCCAAAATACAGTGGTTAAGCAAGTGCTGGATCGCTTGCTAACCAAATATATAGCAAATAAATTAACAAAAGAAAAGGACAGTGAGGTAAGTGTTTTTCCTTTAACTGAGAGTTAACGGAAATTCTCTATAACTTTTTGAAATATTGTATTTTCAGATTTTAAAAATACTCACTTCCAATACCCGTAATCCGTATTTAATATGGGATAATGGTACAAGAGCTCAATTATTAGATTTTCTAGAACAGCAACGTACGGCATCCGTTAAGGAAACTTTTGAAGATGTAGCAGAGATTCATGAATTGGTAGCACAATTTGAATTCGATGCACACAAGTACATTTATATAAAATTTTATTTTATTTAACATTTCATAAACTTTTATACAATTTCAATTTTACTTCACAGGGATGAATTACAAATTGGTGGTGTTTTTATACGAATCTACAACGACATGCCCACATTTCCTATAGTCAATCCTAAGCAATTTACTCTAGATTTATTGGAATATCTTAAGCAAGCCTATCATTATATGTTAAAGGTAAAACCTTCGAATACTATAGCGTATTCAAATCCGATTTCACCCACACTTGGTGGTTCCAGTGATGGTATACTTAAACCTACGCTAGCTCCAAATCATCCGCAACTGAAACAAAATAAAACTGGCAGTACTTTTGATGAAGTGCTAAATGCATATAATCGTTCAAAAAGTCGTAAAAAGCTGGAGTCGGATGCTTTGCTAGAACA
Organism: Stomorhina lunata; assembly: GCA_933228675.1. NCBI lineage: Eukaryota > Metazoa > Arthropoda > Insecta > Diptera > Rhiniidae > Stomorhina > Stomorhina lunata. Next base: position 17,611,121 of record OW121744.1, read on the forward strand.
GCAACAAATTCAGAGTCAATACAAATACGATTTTGCCAATGATGCTAACATAGAAAAGCATATTATAATGGTTCTTAAGGCTTTAATAGCCGTTATAAAAGCCAACCATGAGGTAGAAATCCAATGCATTGGAAACTTCGATATGATATTTGGATTTTTGGCCAATAATCTCTTTGTTGAGGTAAAGAAAAAAATAAAGCAATCATATAGATTTTACCATATAGAGATTTTTTTTACAGAATACTACAGTTAAAACAGTGGCCTTGGAAGTTGTATCTTTGGTTTCTCGTAATAAGGACTGTGTCACTGAAGTTGCGGCTTGTGAAGTGTTGGGCAACTTTTTGGTAGCACTTAAAGATCCTGACCTTCGAGCCAGTCAACAAAAAGTTCTGGAAACTTTATCTGGCCTTATGAACGTACAAGAAATGATAAAAGAAGCTCAAATGAAAGGTGCTGTCGTATATTTACTTGACATGTTCAGCAATTCCAGGAATCCTTTAATACGAGAAATGTGCGCTGAAATATTGGCTAAAATGACGGCTGACCGTCTAAGTGGGCCTAAGGTTTGTTTTTTTTTTATAATTATTCCCTTTTTAAATTTTAATTTCATTGTTTATTATTAAAGGTTCGTATAACGGTTTCAAAATTTTTGCCCGCTTTATTTGTGGATGCCATGATAGAATCACCACAAACTTCGGTGCAACTTTTCGAGTCTATACATGAGCATCCAGAGCTTATATGGAATGATAAAACCCGCAATACTGTTTGTGATGCTGTAAATGACATGTGTGAAAGGTATTTCTTATATAAAACTAAATACATAACAATGTTATTAATCTAATGCGCGATTGCAGTTTTTATCGCGCACAAAAATTAAATTCCAAACACTTATGGAAGGATCCCGAAATTCTTAAGGATATTGTATCAAATGAAGTTGTTGTAGCCGGGGTTTATTTGCGTCTTTTTGTAGCAAATCCTGCTTGGACGTTACGTAAACCCAAACAATTTTTATCAGATCTCTTAGATTTTGTCGTAGAACAAATAAGTAAAAGTTCCTCAGAGGTAATTCTACACGTTTTCGATTTCTTCTATCATATAATTAATATTACCTATAAAATTTGCAGAAGGATATATTAGATTTATCAACAAATGCCTTGGTTGAGCTTTTACGTTCTCAGCCGAATTTAGCCGATGATATTCCTGTCTTGGGTCATATACCCAAACTGTTTAATTTACTGACCATACAGCCAAAGAATACACTTTCAGTATTACATCAATTATCCTTATCAGAGGTATTTAAAATGTTTAAATATATTTAAAACTATAATTATGTTTTTCTTAAAACTTTCAGTTTTGTGTCAGTGCGGTTTCTCAAACCGAATGCATAATGCCATTAAAGAAATGCATGGAACATCATCGAGATTGTATTGAAAAATCTTGTGAAACACTTAGTCGTTTGTTTAAATATCAACATGTAAGTTTTAAAGTAGTTTTTATTAAATATTAATATTTTTATACATTTTTTTAAAGGATTCGCTTATAAGTCAATCTTTGGATGTTGGGCTCATACCATTTTTATTGGGCTTACTAGATAGTCGTTTGGATTATGTCGACAATCCCTCTGCCGTTAAAGCACAAATTGTTGCAGCGCTTAAAGGCATGACTCACAATCTTAACTATGGAGATCGTGTTACACAAATTTTACTCAAACATCCTGTATGGGCAGAATTTAAAGATCAACGACATGATCTGTTTATAACCGATACAAATATAAGGGGATACCTTACGGGTATGCTAACAAAAAATAACATTTATTTGCTTTAAATTTTCATTAATAAATTTATTTGTAGGTATCAATCCTACTGCAGGCTACCTCACTCAAGGTCCAGCACAAAATGTTGAAGTGTTGACCTCACCGCCACCTATTGATCGTGATGATCCCTCTGCTAGACCACCAGAGGATTAATATTTACCTATAAAAAAAAACATTTTCTAATATAAATATTTAATATTTAATTTTCCTTAATGTCTTTTTTATAAATACACATTTATATTATTTTCAAATGTATATTTAAACAGTGTAAGAAATTAGTCGGCATAAAAAATGTTTCCATCTCCTCTTTTTCAAGTTTTAGTGATTTAATGAATTAAAAACAAAGAAGAATCATCAAAAGTATTTTATACAAAATAAAAAAAAACAAAAATCTATAAAATTTATAATTTTAAAAAAATATATATCTTTATTTTCAAAAATTTATATAATTATAATTTTTTCTAAATTAATATTATGCATATTAAATTATAAACTATGTAATTTCGAACACACATACATAAACACATTTACATGTATTATAATATAATTATAATAATTTCTACATTTAAAACACTTACAAAACATGCATTCACAATTTACAAAAAAAGTGATGAAATAAAATTAATGAACAAAAAAAGCATTAAATGTATTCTCAAAAACTGCATGATTTTCAATTACTTTATCATTCTGAACCCAATACTAAGGATAAACCCAAACGTATATAATCTACACAAGAAGCAAAAGCTGATGCTATATAACGCCATCTTTCCATATATAAGTTAATGAATTCAATATGTCTTTCATTTTTAATTTCGAAATTGAAAAGGTCGACCAGATTGTGTATTATGTCTACATTTCTGGGGTAAACTATATTCAAGGAACTTTAAAAAGAAAATCAAAAATGAGACATTGTCATGCATTTAATATTTGTTATAAAGCAGTTTTTAAATTATTCGGTATGTGATGGAAATCGATACTTTTAAAATCGATCGATTTTAGATATATGTTTGATATAGTTTTACCAATTTCCACAAACAAATTTGAGCCAAATCAAAGATAAGATCTAAGTCAAAAGCATTAAAGCACAAATTTTCATTTTTTTTTTGGGAAAATAACCGAAAATTATATCTAAAATCGATCGACTTTCATCACATACCGATATACACATTTATATTATAACGAAAATTTTTTTGCCATGTCACAGAATTTAATTTCGTTTAAAGATGGAATGAATTTCGTATTTTGCTTTTCCAGAAAACATACAAGGAAACAAATTTTCAAAATTAAACCTTCACCGAAAGATATTTTTGTTGCCGAATTTTTTACTTAGTTCAAGAAAATAAACAGTTTTGGAGCTACGCGAGTATTCTAAGCCAATAGGCTTAGAATCACTTTCTGAGTCGATTTAGCGATGTCAGTCCGTCTGTCTGGATGGCTGGCTGGACCCCATGTAAAGTACAGGTCGCAATTCTAAAGATAATCTGATGAAATTTGGTACAGATCATTTCTTTGATAGTGAGACCCTGGCTATTGAAATTCGTCAAAATCGGTTCATTATTTATGGTACCTCCCATAGGTCCCATTTACCGGAATATCAATATTTTTTCATGAAATTTGAAACGAATACTGCTTATATAAACTTTAATCACTGTACCGAATTACATTCAAACTCTTTTGTCAAAACGCACTAAATGAGACAAAAAAAACACTAAAACGCTTGTAAAACTGAAGATAATGGGAATTTACATTTTTTGCATACGTAACTTTTGTAACAACTGTAAACAATTTGCCAAATTTCGAGATAATCGGTCCACATTTGAGCCTAATTCTCATATAAGTCTAAATGACGGAAACAGCATAAATATATAAGTTTCGAGAAAATGTTTGTATGATGGCAAAATTTAGCGAATATTTGTCTTTATACAGGAAAAAGAACACCTTTGAATTTAGTGGTGAAGGGTATCGTTAGTCGGGCTTGACCGACTTTAGCACTTTCTTACTAGTTTCAACCATCACAGTGTTATAAATAAAAAAATGTGATAATTACCTTTCCACCAGATATTGTATTATAAAATAGTAGCTAATACAAATAATAACCGGGAAAATAATGGGCAAAAACATTATTGTCAATATTAAGCCACTATATAAAAATTTGAACATGGTAGGAAATGGTAAAGGTTGCAACCAAGTATCAATTAAATTGGCCCCAAATGGTTGTATATAGTATATAATTTTGGATGAAAGTGACATATTTTTCCACTATAACGAAAAAGGGAAATATTAAACACACAAAAGTTATCACAACCCTTATACATTACCACTTTTCTTTTGTGCAAAGGTTTATGCCAAATTTTATTCATTTGAATTTAAAGAAAGCTAATAATGTTTTTTTCACAAAGAAATTTTAAAAATCAAACTTAAATTCAAAAACAAATAAAGAAACGTATTTTCCTTAGTGTTGAAAAGCTTAGAGAAAAATTGCCTTTTAATAGTGTTGGTAAGAAACAAAAACTTTCTTGATATTTAGTGTTGTCATAATGTCAATCGCTGACAACTAAGAAGCAAATACCGTAATTGACATCATTGAAATTGTTTTGATTTGTTGTTGCTTGAAAGTAATTTTTAGAGAAGCAAAACGAAATTGCTTGGGAATTTTTGTGAAAATAATTAAAAATTAAGCTTTAAAATTAAACTAAAAGTGAATATTTCCATTTGAATTCATACCAACAATTGTTGTTGTGTGTTTAAAATAATAAATTATTCCTTTGAAACACTTATTTAATAAGTTTCTTATTGTAACACTAGCCGGCATTTTTTTTATACAAATATTTTGCTGGTCTGTCCACTTGTTTATTTTCTGTGCAAAATTTTCTAGGCTGAAGATGGATGTACAAATTTTAGATTATGTTAATAATTATTTAGTAAGTTTATTATACATATATGAACATAATTACGGACAAAATTTTATTAAAACACATTTACTTATTGATAAAGAAAGTGGAACCAATTGAGGAAGCCTTTCTCAGTGTTATTGTTTATAGGACTGAAGACGAGCAGGACAAAGCTACCAAATTTGCCAATGATATTGGTAAGATAATTTTGAAGATAAGATTAAACTTTAAGCTTAATAAAATATTCCTTTGCAGTGAACGCTTTTGGAACGGTCGCCCAGGACAGTAAAGAAGGTATTGTACGTCAATACTTAGAGAAGGCAGCTTCGGCCACTAACACAAATCATTTAAAGGTATTAATGGCCACATTGGGAAAATTGACAGAATCTCATTTAATTACAGCCAAGTAAGTTTTTAGAGACTTGAGAACTTGTGTATGGTTGAGGGTATAGAAGTTTGAATTGAAGTTCCGTCTAGATCAATAGTGCTAATTTAAATTGCTTTTGTGAACATTTGTATGGAGCAACAGACTTAACATCTTTTGTACAACATGTGGTCAGGGTCTTTATTCTACCCCACATTTCAAAAAAACTACTATGTAAATAATTGTTGAGCCATACAATTTCTTTGACACATTTCTTGTCCTTTATTTGCAGTCAGTTCCCTCAACGATTTAAAATGTTTAATGTTCAAGCAGTTTTAACGACAGCAAGAACCATCAGTAGCCCTAAATACGGATACATATCAAAATCACTGGAAATCTATTACATTTTTTTTCTAATATTATTTACTTAATTCTATATAACAAAAAATTTTCTATAAAATTTTTATAACGAAAATTTTCTATAAAATTTTTATAACGAAAATTTTCTATAAAATTTTTATAACGAACAATTTTTTATAAAATTTTTATAACGAAAAATTGTCTATAAAATTTTTATAACGAAAAACTTTCTATAAAATTTTTATAACGAAAAATTTTCTATAAAATTTCTATAAAGAAAAATTTTCTATAAAATTTGTATAAAGAAAAATTTTCTATAAGAAATTTATAACGAATAATTTTCTATAAAATTCTTATAACGAATAATTTTCTATAAAATTTTTATAACGAAAAATTTTCTATAAAATTTTTATAACGAAAAATTTTCTATAAAATTTTTATAACGAAAAATTTTCTATAAAATTTTTATAACGAAAAATTTTCTATAAAATTTTTGTAACGACAAATTTTTTCTAAAATTTTTGTAACGAAAAATGTTCTATAAAATTTTTATAACGAAAAATTTTCTATAAAATTTTTATAACGATTTTATAGAAATTTTTATAACGAAAAATTTTCTATAAAATTTTTATAACGAAATGGACATATTGACATGCCCTAACAAAGAGGATAAATTACCTTATAATCGTATTCATATGCACTTTATTATATGCTATTTTATTTAATGTTTTAAAAAAATGTCTATATCCTTCAAAGAAACACATAATATGTTGTTCTGGTCATACATATATAATACAAATATTCTTCCTTAAGGTTACTCTGCGACAAAATACTTTTGTGCGAAAAGTTGAATTATGAAAATAAGAATTTTTGGATTGAAAGTTTTCGTCTGATCAAAAAGGTTATCGATCATGTCGACTACAAGGGCGTTAGGGAAATAATGAAAGCTTGTCGTGACAAGGCTCAGCGATTCCCTCTTAACGTCAATGTAACATATTTACCACAACTGCTGGCACTAGAAGATACCATACATTATATATTTGATCGCAACAACTGTTTATTGCCTGCTTATTTTATAGCTAACGAAATAATAAAGCCATTTCCATATCACTGGGTAAGTGATAGATTTTGAATTGTTAATCGAACTTTTTATTTAAGTCTTCCCTTTTTTAAATAATAGAAACTCAATAAATTGATGACCGATGTTGTAGAGGAATTTCGTCAAACAGCGCAAATGGTTTCCATTATTGGTCATACGCATATGTTGCCGATTGTTGAACATTTCGGTTATGCGGATCATATGATGAATTCCTGGAAATTAGATCCAAATACTTTGAAATTCAATTTTAAAGGAAGCCTACCCTATGAGCCAGAATTAATGGAAGAACAACCTCAATTGCTGCGTTACGTTTTAGAACAAACTTATTCGAAAGAAATGATTTCTATAATGTTAAACTTACAAAAACATCAAAAGCAAAGGTGTAACACTTTGGAAGATCAATTGGTTAATCTTATTATAAGTGCAATGGAAATGACAGAATCAAATGAAAATATTGCTGGCAGTAGTTTCAATGTACCCGAAGAACAAATAACCCAAAATGAATGGATATGGTTGCATTTATCATCACAATTGATATATTTTGTTCTATTTCATTTTGTAAGTTTTACACATATAGTTTTGGCATTGTACGATAAGGTAATTAAAAAGTTATATTGATATTCTATTCATGATTTACTAACAATTCGCTCTTTTTGTTTTTGAAAGCTTTCAAAAAAAGAATTACGCAAAGGACGTGATCAATTAATGTGGATTTTATTACAATTTATATCCGGTAGTATACAAAAGAATCCAGTAAGTGTTATTGTAGTTACTTTAGAAAGATGTTACTATTAAATTTTGATTTCCTTATAGATAGCAAACTTTTTACCAACTTTCAAATTGTTTGATTTATTGTATCCAGAACAAGAACCCTTACCATTACCCGACTGTAACAAATCATGTTCTTTAAGACAGGTAATTTTATTTGATTTATCTTAAGTATAGTTTTCTTTATTGTTCTCTTATATTTAAGATGGCACCTATATGTATTTGGATTCATTTAATGAAGAAAACTAGAAATGAAAATATGAACATTACACGACCTCTACCAATTGCATTAAAAAATCATCATGAGTAAGTATTTGATTTTGTGTTATACTTTTTTAAAACATAATTTTATTAATTTTGTTTTTGATTTTAGTTTTCTTCAACATCTAGTATTACCCACGACCATGATGTCCATGAGTTTAAGTAATGACTTTCGTATTGTTTTGGTATGCAATGCCTATTCCACTAATCAAGAATTTTTTGCACGACCCATGAACATATTAGTTGAAGCCTTAAATGGTAATGCAAAGAGTGCAACGGGTGCTCCAATACAGCCTCTACCATATTCAATGGTAGTTTTAGATAGTTTAACCGTTCACAGCAAAATGTCTCTTATACATGGGTAAGTCATTTGATGCATATTTCAATGAATCAATCCATTTTATTCTTATAAACATTTTATTAGATTTGTCACACAAATGATAAAACAAGCTCAAACTAAAACCTCTGTTCCCACACCAGCTTTAATCGAAACATATGCACGTTTGCTGGTATACACTGAAATTGAATCTTTGGGTATAAAAGGATTTTTAGGTAAGTCTTAGAAAAATTTTTCGAAACATGAAAGTTTTAGTTAATTGCATAATTTTGTTTCAGTGCAATTATTCCCAGCCGTTTTCAAACATCAGGCCTGGGGTATTTTGCATACATTACTGGAAATGTTTTCCTATAAAATGCATCATGTTCCCACACACTATCGCATTCAATTGCTGTCGAATTTACATTCATTAACGACAATGCCTCAAACTAATAAAATGCAGTTAAATTTGTGGTATGATGTTTTTTTATTTTTATTTCTACTTCTTTATTATCTTATGTATTTCTATTTAGCTTTGAATCCACTGCTCTTCGTTTAATTAACGGCATGGGTTCCGTTGAGTTTCAGCCTCAGCTCTCGCGCTATTTTAACGAAAAACCTCCTGCTTCAGTGACATCAACAGAAAGTGAAGAACTTAATCGTGTTTTAATTTTAACTTTAGCACGTGCTATGCATGTTACGGGATCGGGAGATGATATGCAGGCATGGTGCAAAGAATTACTATCGACTATAATGCAAAATACCCCTCATGCCTGGGCTTCACATTCCTTAGCTTGTTTCCCACCAGCACTTGCCGAATTCTTTGCTCAAAATAATCATTCCGTGGAGAATAAATCTTTGCTTAAAAAGGCTGTAGAGGAGGAATATCGTACTTGGTCTTCCATGACAAATGAAAATGATATAATCAATCATTTCATTAAACCCAATACAAGTCCTCTGTTCCTATGTATTTTGTACAAAATGATATGGGAAACGGATAATATAAATCCTGTAGCTTACAAGTGAGCCTTCATTTTATAATTCATTTGAAAAATTAATATTATAAAATAAATTTTTGCTATAGAATTCTTGAAGGTATTAGTGCTCGTGCTTTATCGGCCAATTTACGCAAACTTTGTGATTATTTAATAAGTGAGGTGGTCTCTTCAAATGGCAAAGAATTTGTACACAAAAGTGTCGATTCTATTAACAATATGATTTGGAAATATAACGTTCTTACCATTGATCGTGTTGTTCTGTGCTTGGCTTTACGCACTCTGGGAGGCAGTGAGGCTCAAGTTTGCTTTTTAATTATACAGCTATTATTACTGAAAGCATCTGAGTTGAGAAATCGTGTAACAGAATTTTGCAAGGAAAACAATCCCGATCATTGGAAGCAGATTAATTGGTAATTTACTATATATAATTTTTTGAAAGAAACACAAACAAAATTAATAATTATTTTTTTAGTAATGAAAAGCATTTGTCATTTCATCAAAAATATCCCGAGAAATTTGCCCCAGATGAATCAGCCTCACATCCTCCACTACCAGTATATTTCTCAAATGTTTGCTTAAGATTCCTGCCTGTATTGGATGTGGTAATTCATCGTTTTATAGAAATGCCTATTCAACAGGTTCATCAAATACTTGAGGTCATTTTAGATCATTTAAGTATTTTATATAAATTTCATGGTAAGAGTAAATCTAAAATATTAGAAAATATTTTGTATAGTAAATCAATTATTTTTACAGATCGCCCCATTACTTATTTATACAATACATTGCATTTCTATGAACGTATCTTAAGAGATCGACCATCTTTAAAACGAAAGTTGGTATGTAAAAAGAATTAACTATAATATAAATAATTGCTGAAAAATATCTTATTTAGGTAAGTGCCGTAACAGGATCCTTTTGTGATATACGTCCACCAAATTGGTGTGTTAGTGAGCAGTATAAATTATTTTTACAAAGCCCCGATCTCTTATGGAATCCAGAACTGGCTTACTATATGAATTTAATCAGACGTTTAGCAGAAAGTAAGTATAACAATGCATTTTATATATTCTTAAGTTAAAACTCATTTAATAATTTATCTACATTTAGCTATTAGTGGTAAAAATGTATTCTTTAATACTGACTGGCGTTTCAACGAGTTTTCAAATGCTCCCGCCCATGCCATGTATGTCACATGTGTTGAGCTTTTAAGTTTACCAGTTGCTCCTCAAATTGTGGCCAATAACATTATTGACGTTATTGTTAAGGGCTATGCTTTGATACCGCAAAAGGAAATACATTCCTATATAAATGCAGTAGGTATAGTTTTGGCTGAATTACCAGAGGCTTATTGGAGTGGCATCTATGAAAGATTGCAGGAGGTTTTAAACTTGCCGAATATGTTGCGTTGGACATACCGCTTTAATGCTTTCGAAATGTTTAATTTCAAGCTTGTACGCGAATCAATGGTAGAAAAAACATTTGCAGTAATTTTAGCTGTAGCACATTCAATATTTCATCATATGGGTGGTTTTAAATTGGCAACGATGACTAAGTATGTTTATAATAATATTTATATGTATTTTTAAAATATTTATAACTTTTTCCCATGCTACAGATACATTAAGGAGACCCTTAAGCCGCGAGTTGTTACTGAACATCAATTGGTATTTTTGTGTCACGTCTTTGGTCCATTTTTACAACGCATCGAACAAGAGAAACCGAATGCTGTAGCCGGTATTGCAATACTTTTGTACGAGATGCTGGAAGTAGTGGATAAGCAACATGGTCCAGCACCTCTGGAGTATATGGATCCCATATGTGATTTTCTATATCATATCAAGTACATACATGTTGGCAATATTATTAAAAATGAATCAGAAGCTATTATCAAACGCTTGAGGCCAGCTTTACAAATGCGTTTACGTTTTATCAGTCATCTAAATATAGAGGACAAACATATTGAAAAAACATGTGATCAAACAGCAGCTGCAATTCCTACAACTTCAACAGCACCAACTAGTCAACAACCAACTATACCCACTCAGACCATGCAGTTTCAAACCAGCTCAATGCCACAGAATTTTACTAATTTGTCTAATCCACAGCAGCTACAACCACAGCAAACTATGCAAAATATTAACACTAATCCTATTGGTCAAGCTCAACCTACGAACCCGCAGACGCAACAACAACAATCCCAACCGCAACAAATGAATCAACAGCAACAATTGCATCAAATGCAATTGCAGCAACAAATGCAACAACAACAATTGCATCAGCAGCAATTTCAGTTGCAACAACAGCAGCTACAGCAACATTTGCAGCAACAGCAGATGCAACAGCAACAACAGTCACAGCTTCCTAATATGGGTGGTGGTGGTATGCGACACAATTAAGTACATAAAATGTCTTTTTTTAAATAATTATGAAACATAAATTTTTAAATAAAATATTAAATACATTTCTTGTTTCGCAGTTTACAACAATTGCTCTTTGAATACGGTTGTTCTTCTAAATCTCGGTTATTTGTTTTTTTCCTTTTCTCTATACTGTTTTTCTTTTTAATTTTTTCTGCAAAAAATCTCTTTCATTAACTACAGTTGTTCTTATTTTTGATCATTATGGCATCCTCTTCGGGGGGAAATTTCTATGAAATACTAGATCCATCGCCCAAACGTAGAAAAAATAACACACATTTCAACATAAATAATAACTCTGACTTTCCGAAAATAAACTCAATTAAGCAAATAAATCCAAACAAAAACCAATGTCCTAAATTTGTCATTTTAAGAAGCAAGATTCCAGACAAGCCAATTCAACAATTTAACATCTTTCTAGTCACAAAAGCATTAGAAGGTATATCCTCAGATCCTACCCAAAAAGTAACATTTACTAGAGATGGTAATCTGCTGTTACTGACAAAAAATGAAGCACAGGCCAACCGCTTTTTGAAAGCAACTTTCTTACCAGGAGTTTGTCCAATTGAGTGCATCCTACATCCTACTCTCAACATAATCAAAGGTGTCATATTTGCTCCAAGTTTAAAAGATTTAAATGCAGATGAAATTAAAGATGGTTTAAAAAACGAGGGCGTAGTTGAGTGTACGAAGATAACAAAGTATGTAGAAAATAAAAACATAAACACTCCACTACATATCTTACATTTTAATCTCTATCAACTCCCAAAAGAAATTAAAATAGGGTTTTTGAATTGTAAAGTCGAACCCTACATCCCTAATCCCATCCAATGCAAAAACTGCCTAAAACTTGGACATACAAAAAGGTATTGTAAAAGCACCGAAAATTGCGAAGTCTGTGCGTCCACCATTCATGACCCTACACCATGTACAAAAATTGTGTGTATAAATTGCAACCATCCACACAGATCTACCAACAAAAATTGTCCAGTATACAAACAGCGCAAAGAAATTTTAAAAATAAAAACGGTAAATAATTGTTCTTATAAAGAAGCTTCACTTCAATCAACAAACATGCCTACATTCGAAATTCCAACAGAAGACTTACAAACTGCAATTAATGAAAGAAAAAACAAAATCAACAAAATAAATACTAATAATGATAGCCCTGCAGTAAACAGCATTGAAACAGAAAAGCCCTCAACATCTTTAAATATTACATCTAGCATAACAAAACAAACTGAACTAAATAAATTAACCCAGTCTATAAAGAAAAAAACAATTCCAGATAAAACTTTATCAACCAGTAATAATTTAACTACAATTCAAAACCAAACTACCACTACACTCAACCCACCATACTACACTAGATCAACATCAAAAACCAACTTAAAAGATAAAACAATACCCAAAGACGTATCCATAACTAAAACTAATACAAAATTCGACTCCAATACTCTAGCTCAACATAAATCTCTCATAGAAATACATAAAAGAAATGAAACAGTCTCACGAGATGCCCCAATGGACCACTAACAAGCCAAACAGTTCCTTACACCTTCCTTCATAATCAATAACCATGGATCTAAAAATTTTGCAGTGGAACATTAATGGCTTTTACAATAACCTCACTAATCTTCAAATCTTAATACGTGAATGTAGTCCAGACATCATAGCACTTCAAGAAACTCATTCAGCACCTAATCATATAAAACTTACAGGATATAGTACAAACAACTACTCAGATAATTCTAATACAGTCTTGTTAATAAAAAATAATATTAAATTTACAACTTTAAACTTAAGTAACAACATTTCATCAGAGGTGGAGATCTTTATTGGCTTTAAACTAAAAATAATATCAGTATATCTCAACCCAAGGCATGCTATGCCTACCAGAGAATTGCAAAATTTATTCGCAATGGGTGATAATAAAACACTCATATTGGGGGATTTTAATGGGCACTCTCCTTTATGGGGCTCAGACGACACCAACGGTAGAGGTCAGACCATAGAGGATATCCTATACCAATCAAATATGATCCTTTTAAACACCGGCACTCCCACGCACTTTTCTACCAGATCGACATTCACTCACATTGATTTGTCTTTTGCATCAGCAGATATTGCCCCTCTTTTTTCTTGGCATACCGACGAAGACCTACACGGTAGCGACCACTTCCCCATACACTTGAAACTCAATATTCAATCGTGTGCACAAAGCAGCTGCACTAAAGATGTTCGTTTTAATACCAACAAAGCTAACTGGGACAATTTTAATAACCTATTGTCTAAGACTCCGCAAAGAACTTTAACCAGCAATGTCAACATGGAAGCTGCCAAACTGCAAAGAATCATAATTTCTGCTGCTAATTCATCAATTCCACATTACAGAAACTATAATCTTAAAAAATTTTCGTATTGGTGGAATAATGAGCTTAAAATTCTACGTGATAATAAACAACAGTTATTTCAAATCTTTAAAAAATATCCCACCAAACCTAATCTCATTGCTTACAAAAAAGCCAATGCACTCTTCAAACAAAAATGCAAAAATACTAAACGAGAATCTTTCTACAATTTTACAAGCCAAATTAATCCCAGCACCCCTACATCTAAAATTTGGAATAATATACGAAAGCTACATGGTAGTTTTACATGCAACCGAATTAGACTTATTGTACACAATAATGAGACAGTAGTAAACTCTACTGATATAGCTAATACCTTTGCCAGCGTTTGGTCTGAACAGTCTAGTGATGAAAATTTCAATACCACGTTCATACAGGGTAAAGAAGATACTAACATTAATATAAATTACATTCCAAGCAACTCTGCCGAAATTCTCGAAGAAGACATAACGATTTTTGAACTTAAAACAACTTTAAAAACCCTAAAAGGCAAAACGCCTGGATTGGACAAAATTTCTTACCCCATACTAAAGAATCTGCCCAACAACATACTAACTAATCTGCTCCAACTTTACAACCAGATTTTTTCTTCCGGAGTTATCCCACAACAATGGAAAACCTCAGCTGTCATCCCTATGCCGAAACCAAACAAAGATTCGATTACAACAGATGGATATCGTCCAATTTCTCTAATTCCATGCACATCTAAAGTTCTGGAAAAAATTGTTGCTGTGAGACTTGCCTGGTTCATGTTAAAAAACAAATTTTCATCTATTCACCAAGTAGCTTTTAAACACAAAAAAGGAACTACGGATGCTCTTGCCTATATAGACCATCTAAGTGCCACCGCTCTTTCTCATCATAACCATCTTACAATACTATCCATCGATTTCGAAAAAGCTTTCGACAGAATCGGGATACACACAATTATCTCCCAGCTGAAAGAATGGAAAGTAGGGACTAAAATAATAAAATATATTTTTTCTTTTTTGTCAAATAGAAAAATAATAACTAAGGTTAATAATTCTCGTTCTTGCTCCAAACCTTTATATAACGGAATCCCGCAAGGATCTCCTTTATCTGTAGTATTGTTTCAAATAGCAACAAATAAACTAAACAAAATAATATCAAGTCACAAGTTCTTCAAACATGTTATGTACGCTGATGACCTATATATCATATATAACAATAAACAAAACGTTGATGAACAAGAAAAAATTGATAACCTTATCTCATCCCTTATATCCTGGTGTAATTATACGGGGTCTAAAATATCTTTTCCCAAAACAAAATCCCTTCACATGTGCAAAAAAACTTCATGCAATCAAGCTGCCTTAACTATTCAAGACCACCAGATTCAATCAGTCAATAGTTTAAAAATATTAGGAGTAGTATTCAACAATAACTTTAAATGGTCTACACACATAGATGCTTTAAAGAAATCTCTAGCCTCACGACTTAACTTAATTAAATGTCTTGCTGCTAAAAAAAGTAACTCTCATCCAAATGTCATCATTAACGTCGTTCGCAGTACCATCTTATCGAAAATAGATTATGGCCTACTAATATACGGCAAAGCTTCGGCATCTCATTTAAAAAAAATTACTCCAATTTATAATTCTTCTATCAGAGTCGCACTTAAGGCACTTAGAACAACAAACATCAAAAACTTGATGGCCGAATCGGGACTACCCACAATCGAAAACAGATTTAACGAACTAATTGCAAAATTTATCATCAAAGTACTTTTTCCCTCGGAACAACAACTTCTAGGACGTATCCAAAATATCTCCTGCCAACTACCACTACGTTTTTCATCCTCAGTACGTATCGCTCTTAGTAAAGCAACTGATATGGAAATTATTTTGATCCCTCAAAAAGCCTACACCCCAACTACACCTCACTGGAAATTAAAAAATTCATGTTTCATTACTGATCTCATGTCACTACCAAAAGAATCTACCCATCATGTCAATTATTTGACTCTTTTCAGAAGTATTACAACTTCCTACAATAGCTCAAACTGGAAAATACTATATACGGATGGATCGAAAACAGCAAATGCAACCTCTTTTGCGGTTATAAATGACAACTTAAATATAGATTTCTTGGGAATACTAGATGAAAGGTGTTCTATTTTTACAGCTGAATCAACAGCCATTCTATATACGCTCACTAAATATAAAAGTATCCCTGGTAAATTCATCATCTGTTCAGATTCTAAATCCGCAATAACAGCCATTAAAAATACAAGTAATAAGACCCAAATTGTCTCAAAAATAAGAGACATATTAATCAACTTCAATTCTAAATTCAAATTAATGTGGGTGCCTAGTCATGTCGGTATAGAAGGAAATTCACTAGCAGATAAGGCTGCCAAATTCGCTGCTAATGCTCCTATATTTACATATCAATCCTTAAATGAAGACGATATTAAGAGAATAATAAAATCAAGTATCCGAATAAAAAATGCTACAGACTGGTCATCCTATCAACACCATTACAAAACTTTTAATCCACTTGGAACATGTGCTCTATACCCGTACGAATCATCGCGACTCGATATACAGAAATATACAAGGTTGAGACTAGGTCACACACTCTTAACTCATAAATATATCTTTACAAATACAGCACAAAATACTTGCCACCTTTGTCAATCTAATTCGCTTTTAAATATAAACCATTTAGTTTTCAATTGTCAATTTATTAAAACAGCTCAATTGTTCCTTTTCAATGCAATTTGTCTACCAGAACTTTTGAAATGTATAAATCCTAGTAATATTAAAAAAGTTTGCAACCTCTTAAAATATTGTAAATTATATAATTTAATATAAACCCAATAATTCTTAAAACTCAGGTCGAAAACCTCTGTAGTTAGTACCTTTATCACTTTAATTTGTATTCATAATTTATTATGTATATAAATTTTGTAAATAAATAAATAAAATTTCTTGTTTCGGTTAATTTTCTCTTTAGATAAATGATACCCTCAAAAATTTTATAATTTTCTTAAAAAGGCACCTTTGGCGGAAATATAACAAAAAAATATAATATAAATAAAATACATATAAACTTAAAAATGTTCTTTGTAATTTGAATTAATACTAGTCCTATTCATAGCAAACATTTTAACGAACTTTTTATACAAACACATGACAGGTTCTGGCGAAATACATGTATTTATCTTGGGTTCTTGTTAACTTTTATATGTTTATATAAACGCTTAAAGTTGGCTAAAAATATGATTATAATGGGATTTTGGATGCCGCATCTTAATAAACCAATTAAATTTAATCCAATTTGTGTCTTTAGAAATCCATACCCAGAACTTTACAGCAGTCACCAATTTGTAAAATATTACTCATACGTTAAAAAAAAATTCTGAAATATTACTTATACGCCTAGGTGGTCAAAATATAGTCGGTATTTCTGGGAAGGCTTCATCCTAGCCAAATTTGGTCATCATTTTCGTATTAAGCGTGTGATAAAAATATGTAACAGGGTTTTCCAGCCATTTTTGGCCAGTACTTAAGGAGATATTCGTCAAAAATTGATTTCATATACAAATTTTGCAGATTTCATAATTTAATTTTGACATTAAAATACATAAGGATTATTAAATATTACTCATACGCCCAGATGTTCAAAATATCGGCGGTATTGTTGTCCTAAATATATATTTTTTTCAATTTCTTGCATAAATTGATTGTTATTGAACGTAGAAGCCTAAAATTTTGTCAGAACGTGTATTTTGGCCTCATGAAGCAGATTCTATCATAAAACGATTTTGGATTTAATAATAACCACGACATAGGTCTTTTATTCGTATAATATATTTCAAGCTAATTTCAACCTAAGTATCAAAACGATAATAAAATGAAAACGATAATGACAACAACTACATATTCAATACTTTGATTAACTAAATTTAAGCCCTTGCAAAGATGTCAGCATGATTACAATTAAAAAAAAGTAACGAAAAGCCTAAACTAAATTTATGTTTTGAACAGATATCTCGGTAATGACAAATTTTGCTATTGACGGATAAATCAAAAAAGGATAATTCAAATTTTTATGTAGTACCAATCAAGATATATGTATCATGGTACCAATTATAGTTACTACAGATATTCTAATTTAAAAAAATTCTTTTACAAAAAATATGAGAACTACATAGTGTGTTTTTTATTAAAGGCAAATTCCTTGTAGAACAATGATATCGAAAAAAAACTTAATACTTTTTTAAAAGCATAAAATATTTTATAATGCATTTTTAAATTAATTCCTTAAAATTTCGTTTCTATCTTAATCTAATAACTTCTTTTTTGATTTTGGCGTTGAAATGGTTTTTAAGGCCACACGCCTTGGTGTTTTGTTACCACTAGGTGTCTGCGGCTTTGGGGTATCATCCGCTTTTTTCTCCACAGTTTCTGATTTATTTTCTTCGATGTCTAAGGGTTTAGGCAAGGATTCCTTAACTGGAGGTTCTTCGTTTGTTTCCTCATACACCAGACGTATATCTTCGGTGTGTTCACAAGTGGTCTCGCTAACAGGCAAAGGTGCTATGCCTGCTTCTTTTAAGGGTTCCTTTGTAGATTCAGTAATATTCTCCTGTGTTGTTTCAGTGTTTGTTTCCTTGTTTAATGGCCAGGCATCCATGGCCTCTTCAACCATAGAAGTTGTGTTAACAACAGAGGGTGTTGTAATAATGGTGCGTGGTGTTCTTCGAACAGCTATAGGTTTAGCCCTTTTATCCTGATGAGGCGTATTTCTTTCCCTAGATATGGCTGATATAGGCGATTGCTCGATTTGTGATTTTAATATATTTGTCATAGATGTAGGCGTTTGGGGTAAACTGCTGGGTGTTCTAGGGTGCCTTCTTACCATTATAGGAGTAGCCGGGCGACTTTTCTTCTCTGGAGATTCGAATTTTTCATCTGAACTTAGGATTTCTTTATCTATAATAATATCAGCGGATAAAACTTTTGCTGGTATAAGAGCCGCTTTTTTAGGAGTTGTTAATGTTTTTTCTGAACTTCGAACTGAACTTTCATTGTTGTCTTCTGTATTTGTATCAGATTCTCGCTTTGTTTTGATATCAAGTTCCTTAGGTTTTTCTTGAGTGGTATTTACATCACCGTTGGCGGATGCTTTGTTTTCATCATTCTTATTTGTAACATTGTTGTCTTCTGTATTTTTATCTGTTTCTGGTTTCTGATTGATAACATGTTCTTCAGTTTTTTCCTGAGTAGTATTTACATTACTTTTTGTAACAGTTGTAATTTTATTATTATTTGTAACAACGCTGTCTTCTGTATTTGTATTTTTTTCTGGCTTATCATTGATGACCTGTTCTTCAGTCTTTTCTTTAATAGTATTTTCATCAGAGTTGGTAGATGCTTTATTTTCATCTTCCTTATTTATAACAGGGCCAGGTTTACGTTTAATCGCTATTGGAGTAGGCTTTTGTTCAGATTTTTCTGTTTTTGTAACTAAGTCATTAACCGGACCTGGCTTGCGCTTAATTGCTATAGGTGTAGGTTTATTGTTATCATTTATATTTTGTGTGCTCACTACAGATTCCGGCTTGATTTTAACTGCTATAGGCGTAGCCTTTTGAACAGTTTTTTCTTCCACAGTGTCTGAATTGGAGTTGTCAACAGGTTTGCGTTTAACTGCTATAGGAGTAGCCTTTTGATCAGTTTTTACTTCCGCAGTGTCTGAACTGGAGTCTTCAATAGATCCTAATTTACGTTTGATAGCTATAGGTTTAGCCTTATCAGTATGGTCATCGGCTTCAGTAGTCGTCGCTTTCGTTTCTTTTTCTAATTGTTCATCATTTGTTCCTTGTTCGACTACTTTTTCCAATTGACGTTCTTTTTGCACATTCACACTTTCCTTAGTTGAGGCACTATCATCAGTGGAAGGTTTTCTAGACTTTGCTATTACTTCAGTAGTATCTTTTTGTTTTTTGGTTTTCTTTGTAACTTGAGCTAATGCAGCTTCCAGCGCTGCTTCAGAATTTTCGTATTCCTCCCCCAATTCTCCCTTTTCAAAAGTAATAAGAGAGCAAAAACCATCGGTACTGGAGACCACAACTATGCGACCATCATTAGACCATGTGATATCAGTCAAGCGAGTATAATGTATATTTGAAATAAATGCAAACGGTTGCTTCTGTTGAGTGTCATAAAAATATACCGAACTTTTAGTGGCTACCGCAAATATCATGCGGTAGGGCAGGGGTACAACTGGAGGATTCTTTTCAGAATTAAAAGGTCTTAATTTATACAACAATGGACAGCACTTGACGGCAACGGTATATTGATCTGGGCTAGGCAGTACTATGGCGGGTTGACGAAAACCATAACGACTGAATGCGTAGGTGGTATTTATAGGTCTAGTACAGCCCTCATAATCTGTAACACCTGCTGGGGTTAGTAATAACTTTCCATCAGGTGTAAAACATAAACGTCTGAAAAATGTTTGCAGCGTATCATCATGGAAAAGACGCATGCGTTTACCGTGTAAATTATTGTCTTCGGGAACTGGCAAGGATCCTTTGCTAACGCGATAAAGAACTTTTTTCGTTTGTATATCAAAAATGCGTAAATATCTGAAATTAAAAAAAAAAAATTATTTAGTTATTTTTAAAATTATGCGGCAGAAATTTGGGAAATGATAGCAACAGTTTATTTTCGAAACATAATTTAATGAGAAAAGATAAGTTTTAAATAACTTAAAAAAGGATATACAGAGGATTATTAAAAGAGTTATTTCAGAGATAACCACTTAACTTCTAAATGGTTAAATTTACATACATAAGTGAAATTTCATATAGTTAGAACAGAGGAGCTTTAGAGTTGAACTGTAGACAAACAGGTCAATGTACTGTCGGAAAGCTAACTTATAGCCTTTTAATAATTTTTTATATGATAAGCAAAACAATATCATAACTTTATAACTTATAACTTATATTAATTCTAAATTTTTCAATTTGGTCAACAATGCAACAGCAAAGATATTCCTGGAAACTTAAATGCCAAAAAACGAGTAATTTTTAGTTAAATGCAAAAAAAACAAAAGGTCTTAACTACAAGTTGAATATTTTCTGAAACCAAAAGGGATTAACTTCAATACAAATTTCGAGCAACATTTTAAACCTTTGGTTTTTAGTGAATGAAATCGCAGCTTTTATCCGTACGTATAACAAAAAATTGTAGCTAGATGTTTTTTGGGTTGCTGAGTCATAATCAATAAAAAAATCAATTGCAATTTTTGTGTTAGTTACGCGTTTTTGCATTTCACAAGATTCCAATTGGAACAAGGAATACTTCTCTCAGATAATGAGCTGCATCCGATTCTATTTTTATACTCATTGAAAGCGATCTACGGCTCCGAACGGCAAATGCATTAGTTAGAGAAGTTTTACATAGCCTAATACTCAATAACCAGTGACTATCTAAGTTATGAGGTGAACCGCCGCTTTTTTGAAAATTTATTTTTTTTCAAGTGGGTCTGGCCGGGGTTTGAACTTGGGACCTCTGGTATGTTAGGCGGATGACTAACCTGCTATACCACGTCGGTTGACATAAATCTGCTTAATTATCTTATCACAATAATTTTATTTGAGATTTAAGAATATTTATGTGATTTCTTAAGCAAATGCGATGTGGGAACTAGAATCTAAGGAGGTGTGATATGTGATGATACAAATAGCAATATTGTTTGGTAATTCTATGGAATGTCTAATAAGGCTGATTTAGGCCAAAAAGTGATCGTCCTTGTATAAAGACTGTCCTAAATTTCGTTAAATTATCCTTTAAATTGTAATCTTATACGGACAGCCTTCCAGCTGTCCTGACATCGTTAATTCCTCTCAGAAAGTGGTTCTGAGTCGTTCGTTTGGTGTCGGACTAAAATTTCTATGCGTTACATCGATCAGCACAAACAAGTGAAGAGTATAATGAGACGATGTTTAAATTATAGTCAATTTTGTTTCTTACCTGTCGGTACTTAATGTGGCAATATATTGATTTTTAGGATCCCAAGCGACACCTTGTACAAATCCTTTGTGATCGTTTAATATCGACATCGATTTGCCCTTTTGTACATCCCATACCATGGCAGAATTATCTACAGACCCCGATACCAAGAACAAAGAATTTGGAGACCAACTTAAATCATAGATATCTTCCATGTGACCGCGCAACACCTTCAAAGTAATCCATACTTCTTTATCCTGCTCGTTTGTAGGATCTAAAATATTCAAAGGCTCCGTATCGGCCTTCTGTTTCCATATGAAGACAACACTTTCATCATCACCCGAAGCTAAAAGTTCTCCACCGGGCGACCATTTAACAACATTCACGGCTCTTTGATGCCGTGTCAAATCTGCTGCCAAATCCAATTCAATGTCACCATACTCCCCGGTCGAAGTCGATTTCATATACCAAATCAAGACATGGGCATCTGTACCACCAGAGGCCAGACGATAAAAATTATTGCTGGCATTCGTTTGTGGTTGTATATCAACACTTAAGACAGGATCACGATTGTGCCATGATATTTCTGGAATTTTACACTTCATTTTATGTAATTTAAATAAAATTAATTAGTTTTTTAAGGGGGTTTAGAAATTTATTAGACGAATGTTCTTTCTGCTAATTAAACTAAATAATGAGTGAAGCAATTCCCGCCAAATTGTTGCTCATCTTCTTCTTCTTGCTCATGTTTTTGCTCAAATGTCTAACTAGAGAGAATGTAAACAAACAAACTAAATGTTGCCATATTAGTTTATAAACTAAGAGGAAACAGAGTTGCTATTTGCTTAAATAAACACAATGGGTGCGTTAGAGATATAATTTTCAAGAGATAAACAGTGTTTTTAGAAGTTTTGAATAAAATTGTTTATTCGTTTTATTTAAAATTATTAAAAAAAAAATTACTTGCCTTCATTTTTAATTAAAAAAACTCTTTTTAATTGTTTTTTTACCGTTTCTTTATTAATTTTAATTTTTATTATATAATATATAATTTAATATTAATTCAAGATTTTCTCTCTCTCTAACATTGGGAGATTTTTGTTTTATTTTTTTTCTGTTACATACAAATATGGTTTTTAAAGGACTCTTTTTACGATTTTTTTTTCATTTAGATATAATTAGTAGTTTTTTGTTTCTTTTATTTATTTATTTTTGTTTTTGCTACTTATTATGAATTCAATTATATTCAAATTTATGTTTTATTTATTTCAATAACAAGAAATAAACTCAAAATAAATGAAAAATGATTAATTTATAACCGATAGAAATAATTATAAAAATTAAATAATTTTGCAAAATATTTTGTTGAAAAATTTTAAACTAAATTGTCTTACAATAAACAATTTGTTTTTATAAAAAAAGTTTTTGTTTTTTAATTTTTAATAAGTTTAAAGTTTTTTTTATTAAATAAGTTTTTTTTTCTTATATAATTTTTAGTTTTATTTGATTTTAACAACTAAAGCAATTTAGTTTTTTTGTTTAATTTTAATAAGCTAACATATATGTTTTAAAGATCTTTTAATAAATACAATGCCAAAATTCTAAAATAATTTTAATTATTTATATATATTTGACTTTGACGAAAAGAAAAACTAAACTGCTTTAACATCTAAAGTTTATTTTCTTTTTTACTAACTATTTTGTTCTTTAACTTTTGTATAAAGAATTTTTTGTTATGTGATTTATTTTTATTTTTTTCAATATTTTTAAGTTTTTTATTTTATAAATTTGAAAGAGTTCTCACGAAAAGAATAAATTATAAAATATGACTAGACATTGTTATTCTTGAAAATGTTATAAATATAAAGTTATAAAATGTTTTGAAAACTAGGGGCTAAATAATTAAGATTATATTTTTGGTTTAGACGATTTTTAAATTTTCGCTTTAAAATTGAACACCATAAAATATGAACCACTCTCAAATTTATTTGAGCTTATATTGTTTCAAATATTATTAACTAAAATTATTTAGCCCCAGATTTCCTCGCTTGTGTTATTTTATTTTGCTGCCATATTTGCCTTTAGGTGATTTTTTTTTTATTTTTGAGCTTAGAAAAAAATAATGTTATGATAAAAATATTTTAGTAGAAAGTTTTTATTTTACAAGTTTTTATATTTCGGTTTGTTTGAATGAGTAAATTAAAAAAAAATTGTTTATAATGAAAATAAGTTTTTTTTATCGATAAAAATTTTCTATAGAAAAAATTGAAATAAAAATTTTCTATAAAAAATGTCGATAAAAGTTTTCTATAAAAATTACGTTCGTCAAAAATTTTTTTATAGAAAAAATTTTGATAAGAAAATTTTGTATAGAAAAAATTAAAATAAAAATTTTCTTTAAAAATTTTTCGATATAAGTTTTCTATAAAAATTATGTTCGACAAAAAATTTTTTCATAGAAAAAATTTCGATAAGAAAATTTTCTATAGAAAAAATTAAAATAAAAATTTTCTATAAAAAAATGTCGATAAAAGTTTTCTATAAAAATGACGTTCGACAAAAAATTTTTTTATAGAAAAAATTTCGATAAGAAAATTTTCTATAGAAAAAATTAAAATAAAAATTTTCTATAAAAAAATTTCGATAAAAGTTTTCTATAATTTTTAAAGGAAACCTTATACCAAAAATTTGTTATAGAAAAAATTTCAAAAAAATTATTTAATAGAAGTAATTTTTATAAATTTTCTAAAGAGAACAATTCGACAAACATTTTTCTCCAGAAAAAAACTCGATTAAAAGTTTTTCTGGTAGAAAAAAACTTCTATAAAAATTCTTCAATAGAATAAATTTGAAAAACATTTTTCTATAGAAAAAATTCGATAAAAATTTTTCTGAAGAAAAAGTTTTTATATAAAAATCTTATTTTTTTATTTCTTCTGTTTTGTATGATTTTTTTATAAAACTTTGTAGTTATTGTTTTTTTTTTATGGAGAAATTATAAGTTTTAAACATTTTCTTTCTGTTTGTTGTTATAATAAATATTTTATTTATTTTTTATTATAATATTTAGAAATGATTTTTAATAACGTTCGTAATTACATTTTAGTTTTTAATTTCTTAGTTATGATGTAAATGTTTCAATTTTATTTTTAATTCTATTTGTAATTTTTTTTTATTTGTTTAATATTTAATGATTTTATTTTTTTTAATAAATATAATTACAAATATTTTGTTTTAAGAGTTTTCTTTTTGTTTTTGTGTTTCATATTAGTATTATTTTTATTTTGTAAAAATGGTCACTTTGAAAATTTTTTTTGTTTTATTATTTTTAAATTTTTATCAAATATTTTTTGTTTTAATTATAGAGATTTAAAAAAAAACTTAAGAAAAGTTAAAGGAAAAATTGTTATGAATTTTTTTCTGAAGAAATTTAAATTTTTTTAATGTTTAAACTGGCCAAAGTTTAATACTACTACATTTTTAAAAATTTCGCAATGAAAAAAATTTCGATTATAATTTTTCTTGAGAACAAATTTCAATAAAAAAATTTTTTATAGAAAATTTTAATAAAATTATCGACAAAAAATTTTCTATAGAAAATTTTCGATAAATAGTTTTCTATGTAAAATTTTCGATAAAAAGTTTTCTATAAAAATTTTTCGACAAAAAATTTTTTTTCTGTTTTTCGATAAAAAGCTTTCTTTAAAAAATTTTGATACAAAATTTTCTATACAAAATTTTTGACAAAAAATTTTCGAGAAAAAGTTTTCGATAGAAAATTTTTGACAAAGAATTTTCTATAGAAAATTTTCAATAAAAAAAAAATTCTACAAAAAATTTTCTAGAAAAAATTTTCAATAGAAAAAATGCGATAAAAATTATTCTATAGTAAAAATTTCAATAATTTTTTTTTTTGAAAAAACTTCAGCTGAAATTTTTCTTTAAAAAAAATTTCCCTAAAAATTTCTCTATAGAAAAAAAAGATATTTCAAAATTTCGAAAAAAAAATTCTATAGAAAATTTTTCACAAAGAATTTTCTATAGAAAACTTTCAATAAAAAATTTTCGACAAAAAATTTTCTAAAGAAAATTTTCTTTGACAAGAATTTTCTTAGAAAATTTTCAATAAAATATTTCGACAAAAAATTTTCTTTAGAAAATTTTCTATAAAAAAATTTCTAAAGAAAAAAATGCGATAAAAATTATTTTGTAGTAAAAATTTCAATAGAAATTTTTCTTTAAAAAAAAACTTCCATCAATTTTTCTTTAGAAAAAATTTCGCCAAAAATTTCTCTATTCAAAAAATTATTTAAAAATTTCGTTAAAAATACATAGATTTTTATCCAAACTTTTTTATGGAAAAAAATTTAATAAAAAATATTCTATTAAAAATAAAAATTTTTCTATAAAAATTCTATAAAATTTTTATTTAATTATTTCTTGAAAAAAATTTCAATAAAATTTTTTTTTGGAAAATTTTTTTTTGGAAAAAATTTTACGAAAATTTTTCTATAAAAAAATTTTTGATAAAAAGTTTTCTATAGGAAAAAAATTTTTTTATAAAAAGTTTTCTATAAAAAAAAAAATATTTTATAGTAAAAATTTCGATAAAGTTTTCTGTACACAAATTTACTAAGAAAAAAAAATCGATAAAACCTTTTCTATACAAAAAATTTAGATACAAATTTTTTTATGGAAAAAATTTGGTTAAACATTTTTCTCTAAAAAAAATTTGGATAAACATTTTTGTATAGAGAAATTTAAAAAAAATTTTTCTAGAAAAATTTGTTTAGAAATTTTTCTCCAAAAAAATTTTGGATAAAAATTTTTTGTATAGAAAAAATTTAAAAAAAATTTTTCTAAAAAAATCGATATAACTTTTTTTATACAAAAAATTAAGATAAAATTTTTTTATAGAAAAAATTGGAATAGACATTTTTCACTAAAAATGATTTGAATAAATATTTTCTACAGAAAAATTGTTAACTAAAAGTTTTTCTTTAGAAAAAATTTCATTAAAAAACTTTTTTCTCCAAAAAAATTTTGGATAAAAATTTTTTTGTATAGAAAAAATTTAAATAAAAATGTTTCCTAAAAAAATTCGATATAACTTTTTTATATTAAAATTTTTTTTGTAAAAAAAAGTTGGATGGACACTTTTCTCTAAAAAAAATTTAGACAGAAATTTTTCTATAGAAAAAATTTCAACAAAAAATTTTTTTTACAAAAAATTTATTTTAGAAAAAATTTTTTTTAGAAAATTTTTTTTTACATAAATTTAGTCAAAAAAATATTGATCCAAATTTAAATTCATTTCTTCACCATTTTTTGAAATTATCTCCATAATTAAAATAAAAAATTTATAATATTTTTTTATGTTTTTTTTGTAAAAATTGTGATTTAGTAGTTAAGAAAAAATAATAAATATTTTTTTTTTAAGATTTTTTTTTAGTTTTTATTTTAATACAATATTTTATTTTTGTTATTATTTATAATTATAGTGATTTTTGTTTATTAATCATGTTCTTTTTTATTTTGAGGAGAAAAATTTGAGTTTGAATTATGCGTTTTATATTTAAATATGTTTTTTTTTGTTTCTTATAAGAAGTTAAATTTATGTTGTAAATGAATTTTTTGCTTTGTGCGAAAATAAATTTAAAATATAGTATTTTTGTTTTGTTTTTTATTTATATTAATAATGAGCTTTAAGTAATAAAAAAGTTGTAAATGCTTTATATCGTGTTTAAAATAAAAAATATTGTAAAAGTCTATAATTAGAGTTTGTTGGATGTTCTTAAGTAATTCTTACTCTTCCAAAATTAGAATCAAACTTTTTATAAAAATTCAAATTTTTTTTAAATATTAGACTTACCCCTTTTTAATTCTATGTCCTTACACAAGAGCTGCTAGAGAATGAATCTGTGTTTTAGTTATAAAATAAGAAAACTTTTCCCAAAAATTTTTGTAAACAAAATTTTTCACATAAAAAAACTTTTAATTCTGCATAATTTTTTTTTTTGATTATTGAGGTTAGAAAATTTTGAAATAATTTAAACTTTTTTATTTTGTCGTTTTTTTTATTATGTACTTTTATTTATTTATTTGTTTATTATAATTTGAAATAAATATATATTATATTAAAGTTTTGAGAAATGTTTTTAAAAAAAATTTTTGGTTTTTTTTAAAGATATTTTTTTATTTTACATAATAAATACTCAAGAGTTTTGTGGGTTTAAGGAAAATTATTTGAAAATCAATCATTTTGAAATGAAATTCTCAAATGTTTGATTTTGTTTTAGAATTTAATTTAAATACATACATACATTTATGATTTTCAAAAAAAATTATCAATAATATTTAGCTTAAATATTGTATTTATTTTATATAGGATTTGAAGATTTCGTTAAATTATAAATAAATGTTGCGCTTCACATAACAATTAATTAACTTAAAGTTATAAATAAATTAAAAATAATTAAAATAATAATAATAATACAAAAATTACAAATAAAAAAAGGATTACTTCTGTTGTTACTTTTCGTTAGTGCTGTTATTTCTGTTATAGTAACAGAAATGTTATGTAAATATAACATTTTGTATTTGTGGGTTCACTATTTCTTTACACTAACAGAGCGAACGAGCGTTATTTAACATGTATAAATAATAAATTCAAAATAATATTTGTTTTATAAAAAGTAGAGAGATTTGTGGCTGAAACTGTTTTCAAATTTATAACCACTTGAATTTTAAAATTAATGCTCATTTTCTGTAACTTTTCGTTAGCTCTGCTACTGTTAAGAAGCGAACATGGTTTTAATTAACCAGTCAATAACAAACTTGATCTGCTGATTCGGAAAATAGTATTGATTTTTTTGAGTTGGCTTTAGTTTTTGAGATATGGTCATGTTAGAAATTCCGTTCGAGATTGAAATTATTCTGAAGTTGAATTTCGATTAAAAAGTTTCTATGTTGTAATAATCCCGAAAAATTTTAAATGCTCTTAAACATTACAAAACATGATTTTTATACCCTTCACCACCATAGGTGTAAAGGGTATATTGCGGTTGTGCCGATGTTTGTAACATATAGAAATATTGGTCTGAGACCTACTTTTTAGTATACCGATATGGTGGCTCGATAGCCATGTAAGGTACAGGTCGTAACCTCAAAGATAATTTGATAGAATTTGTCACAGACTCATATTTTGGGCAAATCGAATTACTATTTCGGGTACCTCTCATATGAATGCCTTCCCGGAGTAGAGTTTTTGAACTTTTTCAGCCACAAGCTTAGTTGTGTGTTAATAATATTCAGCATAAATATTGCTTAAAGTAACTGTAAGAATTGGCCCATATTTGACCATATCTCCTTACAAGACACATTTTCAAAAGTCGTTTAAATGCCTATAAAATCACGAAAACGCTTAAAAATCTTAAGATAAATTCATTTTATAAATATTTTGTACATATGAACCAATAACTGAAATTTGTAAACAATCGATCCACAATTGACCCTAGCTCCCATATTAGGCCCTTAGCCGGAAATGACATAAATCTACTTAGATCTCGAAAATTTTGAAAAAATACAATAAATTGTTGCATTCCATCCAGAGAAGCCATGGCAGACATTTGAAAGATGTTAGACCTTATATGTAATGACATCAAAAGGTCTAGACACAATTCGAAAAAACTGATTTCATATCTAAATTCAGAACATCGAAAATAATTACAATTATGTAGTTGTTCCTACGGTAGTCTGTTCTTCGTACCGGAATGACTCGGAAATTTTAGAATTTAAAACAGCACCGCTACCTCTGTGATATTACCAATATTTCAGTTACAACAACAATAATTATGTGGTTCCAGTAACAGAAATTTTCATAATAACTCTTAACCTTTCTGTTAAAGTACAATTACAGAATTAACGAAAATTTACAGAATAACGAAACGTCTTTTAACTTAATGAAAGACGAAACTTCAGTCAATTCGAAAAAATTGCTATCATATCTGATTTGATTTCAGAAAATTGTCGATAATTACAGTTATGTAGTTCCAGTGACAGAAATGTTAATAATAAGACTTTTCTTAACATTTCTGTTACAGTACAATTACAGAATTAACGATAATTTGCAGAATAAATTAAGAGCTTTTATCTTCAAAACTTGAGTCAATTTAAATTGATATCATATCTGATTTGAATTCTGAAAATCGAAGATAATTAAAATTATATAGTTCCACTAACAGAAATGTCAAGAATAGCAGTGATCTTAACATTTCTTTTACTTAAGAATAACAGAATTTAGTTCCACTAACAGAAATGTTAAGAATGACAGTGTTCTTAACATTTCTGTTACTGTACAATAACAGAATTAACGAAAATGTACAGAATAAAGCCTATATAACACTTGGGTTGAAATAATCAAGTTACACTTAGGCTGAAATTATCAAGTTAGAAAAAAATCGAAAAATATTTTTGAAATTTCTAAATATCTCTTGATTCTTTTTCATGTCGAACTTTTTCAATAGACCAACACAAGTGCTAAGTTTTAATGTATATTCCAGTGGCGATTTCAGTTTTGAAAATATTTATAATTTTCTTTAAGCTATTTCTTTTTTTTTTAAATAATAATAAATACTATTATTGTTAAATGCCATTTTACAATTATAATTAAAAAATAATAATAATTAACACAAAAGTTTTAGTAAAATTATTTTACACACATAATGTTTGTTCCCGTACTCTTACGAAACTACCCAAAACAGTCCGAAGTTGTCAGAAATTACCCAAAAACAACATAAAATTGTATTGAAAATTTTGGTACGGTAACACTTTTGGGTAAGATTGGATTGTTTCGTTAAAGTAAAGGAACACAAATATAAATACAGATTTCATAAATTTTGAAAATTTTTTCAATTATAGTTTTTTTTTGATATTGATTTTTTGTATAAAATATTTTAAAATAGTTTTGAGCGTTTTAAGGAAAATGTTTGTTCTTAAATGTTGTTCTAAATATTACATTTTGGAGACTTATAAAAAGATATTAAGAAATTTTTATTCAGTATTTGGAAACATGCTCAGAAAATTAAAAAACGAAATTTGAAATTTCATGTTAACTGAAAAGGACAAACCTATGTTCAGTCTTGAAAAATTTTGCACAAAATTAAAGACTTATATCTCGAAAACTAGAGCCAACTCGAAACAACAAATATTATTTTCTGGTAAAGCAGACCAAAGTTGTCTAAGATAGATTAATAAATCTTGTGTCGCTAAATTGTGTGACCCTTAAATTCAAAATTTTTCGAACATGATAACAAAACTTTTAATTTTTTTTTATAAATAAAAACTATTATCTATATCAGCAAAAATTATGGAAAAATACAGATTTTGAAATGAATTCATATAAGAAATTGGTATAAACAAATTTTACTTGACTTTTCCTAAACTTTTTCTAAAGAATAAAAGATTTGTAATTTCTTATAATTTCGAGAATTTCTAAAAATTATAAAATTGTTTCAATCTTCGAATAAATATGTATTCGTATGTATGTATTGGTTTATAAACAAATAAATACAGCACTTAACTTTTAAAATAAATATTTAGTTAAAGAGATTTTGTGTTAAAAACATTTTGTTCTTTTACTTATTGTTATTAAAAAAAATTAAATTGTATATTTTATATTGAATATGTAGACTTGTGCGTTTTGTTATTGTAGTAAAAATAAAATTAAGCGTTTTTTTTGTTAGATATTGTAAAATAAAAAAAATGTAAAATATAAAAAAAAAAAATAAAAAAATATAAATAATAACATAAAAATATATAAAGTATACATATAATTTTAAAAATATATATGGCAAGCTTAAAGAAGTTTAGGTAGGAAAATCTAGTCAATTTTTAATAAACTAAAGATTGTATAAAATTCACAAGTTATGTCAAAATTAAACCATTATAAGAAATGCTTTGTCAATGCTAAAATTTTCGGTTTTAAAATTTAAAAGATATGAATTTCAAAAAAAGTGAACATTTTTAAACAACACGGGCTTGAATTTTAGATAATTTTAAATAGCTAAATCCGCAAATGATATTGGTTTTATCAAGTTGGCTCTGGTTTTCGAGATATTTTTTTTTCCAAAAATGAGCTTTTTCTTCATATATGTCAACATACATAAAATTTTATTTAAAAATTCAATCTTAGTTTTTTCAAAATCGTAAAGACTGGAAACCTAAAAAAGACTTATGGCTCGTTTGTGTATTGCAACTAAACCTTAATTGTGTTGCCTGTCAATTGCCAAAATGACATTACGTATGGCAACTGATAAACGATAACAGAACCTCAGTTGCCTTGTCTATTATTAATGATATGGCAACAAGAGTCAATTCTAGTTGCAGTTGCTGTGATTTTTTTTTTGTAAAAAAATGGATAAAGTATAATCCCATGGTCTATCTTAACATATGACAATGTCAGGAAATTTTTAAATAAAATAAGTAAAAACTGAAAACCTAAAAAAAAAGACTTACGGCTCGTTTGTGTATTGCAACTAAACTTTAATAGTGTTGCCAATTGCCAAAATGACATTACGTATGGCAACTGATAAACGATAGCAGAACCTCAGTAGCCTTGTCTATTATAAATCATATGGCAACAAGAGTCAATTCTAGTTGCAGTTGCTGATTAAAAAAAAATGGACAAAGTATATTATCATGTCCATCTTAACATATGACAATGTCGGAAAATTTTTAAATAAAATAAGCTTTTTTCTGTATTTTTCAATTTTGGGACAATCTAAATTTTACAAAGTTTTTGCTCAATAAATTTTATGACTTCCTTTAGAATAATCGAAAACGTAGGTTGTACCCTATTAAGGTTGAAAACATTTCCCTGCGACTTCTGGATCCGTTTCTTGTTTACAATTTTTCCTACCCATCTTCTTAGTTGTCAGTCGTAACATTCCCTAACTTTTAGCAACTGACATGTGTTGCCATATACAATACAACTTTTTTTTACTGGTTGCGTTTTCAGTAGACAAGGCAACTACAATTTGGTTGCAATATACAATCGATTAGTGTTTTTCTAAAAACATATATAAGTATGGTATTTAAGGGGGTTCTGTTTGGAGATCTAGGCCAAAAAATAAATGTGCTACTTCAACTAAATGAGCATTTCCATGTTAGTCGGTTCAACATAAACAGCTGAACCCACAATTTTAATGACATGGTAGACTATCGGACATCATTTTCGTGGCTTTTATTTTCCATTTTTAAAAATCAATAAATAATGGACTGATTTAAATAATAATTACCTAAAAGATTAGAGAACAAGCTTAAAACTTTTGTTACTTTCTAAATTTTTTAAGAATTTTTGAAAATTGTTAAAAAAAAGTAAGTCATTAGTCATTAGAAAAGTATGTCAAAAGCTAAGCTATAACTCAGAAACTATTTTGCAAAGTTGAGGCATCTTAAAAAATTTTTCCTTTAACGGAATAAGACAAAAAGTTCGCTTAACATATAATCAGGAACTACATACTTTTCCCAAAAAATAAGCATATCTCGAAAACTAAAGGCAATACGAGAAAACTAATAACACCTGCGGATTCATAACAATTTTGGGTATGCCTCAGTTTAAATTAAAAATTAACCCCTAATTCATAAACGATTAATAAAAATATTAAAGCTTTATAGTGGGAAATTTGTATAGAAAATTTGATTTATAAGCTTGTCATATAATTTTTTTTTGGTTATGAATTAGGGGGTAAAAATATTTATATGTCTCGTAAAATACAAACAAAAATTTCTAATTTTCCTTATGAATTTGCTACAACTAGAAAAGCTAAAAATTTCTCGAAGAAAAATTTTCTTATTGAAAGGGTTTAGTTTGGTTGGCTGGGGGGTAATAGCATAAATTCCGGTAAATAAAAAACTAATATTAAAAATTATAAGGAAACTTAATATATATAAAAATAAAATTATATAAATGTTATAGTAAAATATGTACGTTGCTTGAGTTTGACTAAGAATGTTTACGTTTTTCGTTTATAGTTTGAAATTTTTTTAAGGACTCTCTCTTAGATGTAAAAAAACCCTTAAAAGAAAGTCCTTTAAATTACACACATACACACACACAAACACATGTATATAATAAAAAATATGTATATGTATGTAAAGATATATTTAAATTATATTTAATACATTTAAATAAAAATAAAAATTAAATTGCAACTAATTAAATGCTAAAGAAAACAAATACTTATTCGTTTTTTTTTACAAAAAAATTGTCAGAAATTATTTAAATGTAAAAAAAACTTTTTAATGTTATAAACATTTTAATAACAGAGAGGGAGAGTTAGCAAGTGAGTAAGAATTACTATTATGTTTTCTGTAAGAGGGAGGGGCGGGGGGCAGAGAGATGTTATTATGTATGATGGATCGATAACACAGAGGCACATTTCTAAAGTTGGAATTTATTGCAAATAACTTAATTGAATCCTAATATGATATTCGTTTTTTTCGAATAGGCTCTAGTTTTCGAGATAAAGAAATGTAATGTAATTACATGATATATATATTGACGTAAAAGGGCTTTTACACCATCATTTTTTCTATGATTTTAAATCATTAGCACATTCTGTTTTCTTTTAAAATTTTTATACAAAAAAAGTCATGATATAAACATCAAAATTCGACTGCATTAGTTTTTATTCCGTTCAAAAATTCAGAGATATCGGTAAGTGAGTAATTCCCAAAATGATGTATTAATACCAAGCACTATGTTAGGGATGTAATAGGATACAGCTGTTGACTGGTGCCTTCAGCTACCAGGTAAGAACTGTATCCAATTCCTACTCTAATCCTCCTAGTGGTACATACTGGTAACCTGAGCAACCTAGTTAAAGATGCGGTGTGGGATTCTAGGTCAGGGCTTATATGAAAGGGAGTTATCTTAACCCTGTACCCGGTAAGCCTGACTTTAGGCGGGGTGTAATAAATTCATTGATAAGTTGTTTTTGTTCTTGAAAATTATGTTTTAACGGTAAAAATCAGCAAAGAAACAATAGAACCTATTACAGAGCCAAACTGCAATAACCATTTGCCATTTCACCAAATTATCAAAGAACTATCAATCGATAAACTTTATTTTTCGAAAAAAAAAAAAATTGGCCGGTTAGAGGGTTAAAGCCATTTCAACGTATTTGGTCTAAGGGTCTAAGACAATGTTGGACAAAGTCTCTCTGATTCTCTCTTATTTTGTATTTTGCTACCCCTAGGGTTAGCAAAATGCAAAATCAGGGGGGTTACCGCGTAACTCGATTCGAAAGAAATTACTTTCGAAACACAATGCTTTAAGCATACAAATTCGAACAGTTTTATTTTCGAATCGAGTTACGCGGTAACCCCCCAGAGAGACTTTGCCCAACATTGGTTTAAGATAATTGTACTTGGTAAAGTACGAAAATGCAACGTCAGTTCAACATGTTAGTTGCGACTGCAAGCGGGCGCTTGTTTCGGATCTAGCGGTTCACTATACAAAGGTAGCTCGTATCTTTGGACTCATCACCCATCCACTTAGCACTTACACAACAATCAACCATATTACGGTTGTCGAATATACGACTTCGACAGTTAGTACTAGATTAATGAAATTGTTATAATATTTTCTTTAATCTAGTACTAAATGTCGTAGTCGAAGTTGATATTCGACAATCGTAATAGGCGACAACCGAAATAAGGCGGAATATTACAGAATATACTACTCCAAAGGGTAATCATGCTAGAAATCCCCCTGCTACGGCAGCTGACACAAGGATTTTGGAGTGCCTAATCTATATAAAAACATTATGATAAATAAAACCTATAGGCCCTATGCCCCACTGGGATTCAATGATAACAGAAGAATGTTAGGGATGAGAGGGTATGCAGAACTACTGGTAAGAAAGGCGCAGAAAGGCTACAGAGTCCCTATAATTAAGGAAGAAAGCTCATATGTAATGTCTCAAATTTCTGATAGTCAAATTGGATGTAAGACACTATTCTGTCTAACTGAAATCAGCCAGTCCTACATAACAGCAGATCTCTCAACGATTTTGTGCCTGGACATACGAGGGAATCTTGAGCAGACCAGTTAGCAAGACTGGATTCAATATTAGCTAGAATATATGTTGTTGTAACTGCGATATCAATGTTAATATCGCAAAAAGTGACAGATTTCCGAGTCGTTCCGGCGTGAAGAACCGACTTCCGTGGGAACTATTGTAGAATATATTGGGACCACTTGCAAGTTTTTACTGCGAGAGCGAGCATGTTATTTAGCAAATAGTCGTAATACGTGGATCTGATATGTATATCCTACTAGTATCCGTCAAAACAGGAGGCTAATGGAAATGCTTTCGATTTGGATGAACGAGGAGGTGTCAATAAAACATTATCTTCTGCTTTGTGGTACAATAGGGGACTAACTCTGAGCACTTGTTTCTTTGGAGATCTAGCGGAAAATGATATTGAGCCTACTTTAAAGCGACCCGGTTTGTTTAATGTTGAAGCAAGTGATATTACTTTTGTGAGTCAATAAAACATCCGCCTATTTGACCGGCATTGTGGTACAATAGGAGACTAACTTCTTGTTTCCTTGAAAATCTAAGCGATCATGGCTATTCTGGAGAGTTTAATCTGGGTGGTTTGATTTGGAGCCAATGATATTATTTTTCCGTGACAACTCAATGCACTTCATAGTCTAAGTGAGTTACATAGAAATACTGGTCTAAAACCCACCTTTAAGCATACCAATAGACATAGAATCACTTGCTGAGTCGGTTTAACGATGTCAGTCAGTCCGTCCGTCTGGCTAGAAGACCTTGCAACCAAAGCAATTCTAAAGATAATTTGATATTATTTTAGAACAGACATTTCTTTTCATAGTGGGATCATTGCTATTGAAAATGGCCTAAATTTATTCGATATCTTTGGTACATTGTATAGGTCTGGTTACAAGGAATTAAGATTTTGGTTTAAAATTTCAGTATATTTTAATGAAATTGAATACTGCTTATATAAACAGAAATCACTATACAAAGTTTCGTTGAAATCGGTTCATATTTGACCATAGCTCTCATACAAACTTTTCTTTCAAACGTCATAAAAATGTTGTAAAAACCACTAAAATGCTAGAATATGACAATTTTATGTTTATTTGTTTCGAGACAATCGTTTGACCCAAACTCTCATATAAGGTATAATGACAGAAATAGCTTAAACATGTAAGTCTTAAAAAAATGTTTGTATGATGATAAAACTTAGCAAAAATGCAAGAAAAAGAAAA
This sequence comes from Stomorhina lunata, assembly GCA_933228675.1. Classification (NCBI taxonomy): domain Eukaryota; kingdom Metazoa; phylum Arthropoda; class Insecta; order Diptera; family Rhiniidae; genus Stomorhina; species Stomorhina lunata. The sequence continues at coordinate 17,648,117 of OW121744.1, forward strand.
GACATTTGACCTCAGTGGTGAAGCTTATCATATTGGACTATATATGTATGTGAAGCCCAAAATAGAAAGGGACCTTAGGGTAAAAACCGGATTTGTTCAGGAGAGCCATTTTAAAGATTTAAATATTATTTGTTTACCCTTAGGTCACATATTTAGTTCCCACACAACATTCCAATTGGAACAAGGTGTACTTCGCTCAGACAATGGAGCTGCATCCGATTCTATTTTTAGACTCATTGAAAGGGACCTACGTTTTAACTCCGGCTCCGAACGGCGAATGCATTGGAAAAGTTTTACATAGCCTAATACTCAATAACCAGTGGCTATTTGAGTTATGAGATGAACCTCTATTTTTTGAAATTTTTAATTTTTTTTTAAGTGGGTCAGGCCAGAACTTGGGACCTGTGGTATGCTAGGCGGATGACTAACTTGGTATACCACTGCGCTTCACTATTTTGGACTATATGTTTTTAGGAAAATATTGAAACTTTAGTTATCTCTTCTATATTTAAACTCTTTTGAAAAACCAATATTTTTAAAAATATAGTTTTGTTCTGCTCCAATTTATCAAAATTTTTAATGTAGTCGGAAATACAAATTATATGTTAAAATGACTAAAAGACAAAGTTGTTTTTGAATTGAGGTTTTTCTTCTTCACCGAAATAGGACAAGCCATTTTTCGGTATATTAAAAGGTTATGAAAAAGCAGATTTTTTAAGAAAAAACGAACTATATCTCGAAAACTAGAGCCTAGTCGAAAAAAACCATATCAATTTCGGAATCAAAAGACCAAAGTTATTTACGATTAGTTTAAAAAATCTTGAAAATCTCTAACATTATCTAAGATTAAAAAAAAATGATGTGTTACAAATTGTGTGTCTCTGTGTTATGATGAATTGATTGATCGAAAAGATTTCTGTAGTTTTCTTAAAAAAGAAATAAAGTTTTTGTTTTTGAATTAATTAATTTTTGTTTTCATTACTTTAATTAAATATGATATTTAAATGGTTCATTTCTCATTTGTTCATATTTTGTTTGTTTGTTTATTTGTTTTTTCTAATATTTTTGAAGATGGTGGGTTTTGTTTTTGGTTTTCTCTTCTCTTTTTGCTTAAATGTTTTTGTTTACCATTTTTTGTTTGTTTTTGTTTGTAACTTTTTCTCTTAATAAAGTTTTAAAATTAATTTTGTTTGTTTTTGTTTTTGGATTTACTGCATTTGTTGCTATTGCCAATAAAATATATTTATATAAATTAATTAATTTTACTGATGTTTGTTGTTGTAGTTGAAATGAATGTAAATGTAATAATTATTTGTTTTTGCTGCTGCTGTAGTTGATGTTGTTTTTGTTATTATTATTGTTGTTGTTGCTGCTTTTTAGTACAGACCGCAACCTCTGAGATTATTAGCAATGATAACATCAGTGACAGCATCGAATACAAATTGTATGTTGTTTGTATCTGTAGCACACGTCATGTGGCAGTAAATTTCTTTTGAGGTTGATTTGTTTTTCGCTTCAAATTGAGCCTGGATATATGCAGCTGCCTCACCGTATTCTTGACCGCCTGCCAGACAGAGCAAATAAATAATGAATGAAATGAATTAAATTTATTAATAAATAAAAAGTCATTAGGTTAATTGTGAATTATTAAGTCATTGGTATATAAAATTTAGCTTTTCCGAGATATTTCTTTCCACTTTTTAGCATTTAAAAAAAAAAATTTTTAAAAACGAAAATTTTTTAAATTCTTTTTTGCAATCGAATTTTTGAAAAATTCATTATAAAAAGTGAATTTTTAAAAAATTCCTTATAAAAAGTGAATTTTTGAAAAATTCCCCAAAAAAAGAAATTTTTTTTTATAAATTTCCATATAAAAGGCTAATTTTTAAAAACTCCATATAAAAAGAGAAATTTTGAAAATTACCCTATAGTGAATTTTTTAAAAATTTCCTATAAAAAGTAAATTTTTGAAAAATTCCATATAAAAAGTGAATTATTGAAAAATTTCCTATAAAAATTGAATTTTTGAAAAATTCTCTATAAAAAGTGAATTATTGAAAAATTCCCTATAAAAAGTGAATTTTTAAAAATTCTCTAAAAAAGTGAATTTTTGAAAAATTCCCTATAAAAAGTGAATTTTTGAAAAATTCCCTATAAAAAGTGAATTTTTGAAAAATTCCCTATAAAAAGTGAATTTTTGAAAAATTCCCTATAAAAAGTGAATTTTTGAAAAATTCCCTATAAAAAGTGAATTTTTGAGAAATTCCCTATAAAAAGTGAATTTTTGAAAAATTCCCTATAAAAAGTGAATTTTTGAAAAATTCCCTATAAAAAGTGAACTTTTGAAAAATTCCCTATAAAAGTAAATTTTTGAAAAATTCCCTATAAAAAGTGAATTTTTGAAAAATTCCCTATAAAAAGGTAATTTTTGAAAAATCCCTATAAAAAAAGGATTTTTGAAAAATTCTCTATAAAATTCTCGAAAAATTCCTTATCAAAAATGAATTTTTGAAAAATTTCTTATGAAACGTGAATTTCTGGAAAAATTTTCTATAAAAAGTGAATTTTTGAAAAATTTCCCATACAAGTGAATGATTGAAAAATTCCCTATAAAATGCGAATTTTTTAAAAATTCTCTATAAAAAGTGAATTTTTGAAAAATTCCCTATAAAAAGTGAATTTTTGAAAAATTCTATATAAAAAGTGAATTTTAGAAAAATTCTTTATAAAAGTGAATTTTTAAAAAATTCTCTATAAAAAGTGTATATTTGAAAAATTTATTACAAAAACATAGTTTTTAAAAATGCCTTTCAATTTAATTCAAAATTTTCTATAAAAACGATTTTTTTTTTAAATTATCTTTAAGAAGTTAATTTTGTAAAATTGTCCTTAAAAGTGTATATTTATAAATTTTGACTTCAAAAATTGAATCTAAAACATTACCTGTATATTCTGGGAAACAGATTGTCAATGGACTCTTGCGTATCTTTTCTTCGAATAAATCTTTTTTGTTTAAGAACAATATAATCGAAGTATCTGTAAACCATTTATTATTGCAAATGGAGTCAAACAATTTTAAGGATTCTTGCATTCGGTTCTGAAATTGAAAAACAATTTTAAAGTAATTTAGAAATTAATTTCTTAAAATCTTTCAAATATTTAAACTTACTGTAGTTTCATCTTCATGCAAAACTTGATCATATTCTGACATGGCAACACAAAATATAATCGCAGTTACATCTTCAAAGCAATGAATCCATTTCTTTCGTTCCGAACGTTGGCCACCAACATCGAAGAGTCTGTGTGAGAAATTTATGGAATAAATCAATTTGAAATAAATATTTAAAATATGTTTAAACAAATAAATACTTACTTGAAATTGAGATTTTTAAAGGAAAAGTGCACTTCAACAATACCAGTTGTTTTGACACGAGTGCGCAAAATATCCTGTTCGGTTGGTTGATAATCTTTGGCGCCTAACCGATCCAAATCGTCCAGGAAACTAAAAAGAGAAAAATTAAAGGAATTGCAATTAGTTAAGAGGAATTTCGAAAAATCATTCTGAAATATTGAATTTCTTTGAAACGATTTTAGATGCTGTTGTAATTCGTTTCCTTAATTTTATGATCCACTGTAGGGTTTATTATAAAAAAAAATATCTCACAATAGACCTCAAACTATTTGACATTAATTTTTTCTGAACCGTCATCATGAAGTTTTTATGTTTTAACTGACAATTAGTTTTTATATCTTAAGATAACATTAAATTTTTTTGTGTGACTTTTTGTATCTAATTACTCGAGTTTGTAAGTGTCTTTGTAAATAGTTTAAAATTTTTTAATTATCCATTACATTGTATTGAAGCGTTAAGTTTAGTTTAAAGATAACACTGGGCTACGCGATACATTTTTTTTATATTTAAAATTTTTTCAAAAATTTCCTATAAAATGCAAATTTTTGAAAAATTCCATATAAAAAGAGAATTGTTAAAAAATTACCTATAAAAAGTGAATTTTGAAAAAATTCTCTATAAAAGTGTATTTTTGAAAAATTCCCCATAGAAAGTGAATTTTTTAAAAACTCCCTATAAAAAGAGAATTTTTAAAAAATTTCCTATAAAAAGTGAATTTTTGAAAAATTCCCTATAAAAAGTGAATTTTTGAAAAATTCCCTAAAAAGTGAATTTTTGAAAAATTCCCTAAAAATGTGAATTTTTGAAAAATTCCCCATAAAAAGGTAATTTTTAAAAAATTTCCTATAAAAAGTAAATTTTTTAAAAATTTCCAATAAAAAGTGAATTTTGTAAAAATTTCCTAAAAAAGTGAATTTTTGAAAAATCCCATATAAAAAGTGAATTTTTGAAAAATTTCCTATAAAAAGTGAATTTTTGAAAAATTCTTTAAAAAGCGAATTTTCGAAAAATTCCCTATAAAAAGTAAATTTTTGAAAAATTTTCTATGAAAAGTGAACTAAAAAAAAAAACAAAAAAGTGAATTTTTGAAAATTCCCTCTAAAAAGTGAATTTTGAAAAATTTCCTTTAAAAAGAGAATTTTTGAAAAATTCTAATAAAAAGTGAACTTTTGAAAAATTCCCTATAAAAAGTGAATTTTTGAAAAATTCCCTAAAAAAAGTGAATTTTTGAAAAATTCCCTATAAAAAGTGAATTTTTGAAAAATTCCCTATAAAAAGTGAATTTTTGAAAAATTCCCTATAAAAAGTGAATTTTTGAAAATTCCTTATAAAAAGTGAATTTTTAAAAATTTCCCTATAAAAAGTGAATTTTTTGAAAAATTCCCTGTAAAAAGTGAATTTTTGAAAATTTCCCTATAAAAAGTGAATTTTTTGAAAAATTCCATGTAAAAAGTGAATTTTTGAAAAATTTAATTTGAAAAGTGAATTTTTGAAAAAAATTTGTAGCACAGTGTAACTATAATGATTTTTTTCTTCTAATGTTTTTCTTGCTAATGTTTCACATAAACTGAATTTAATTGCAAAACAATTGATTTATGACCGTAGGCAAGCGTCAGAAATTGCGGTGGACGGTAATAAAACCCGTGTGGTTTTCAAAAATAATTTGCCAGTTCAAATAAGTGTGGATTGAATTTTTGTTTGTTTTTAATTTAAATAGATAAATAATAAATAAAACATAAAATTCAAATTGAAATACATAGGTTTAATTTAAGAGGAGTCAACATGACTTTTAATAATTTAAGAACAATAATTATATGAATTCTTAAATGAAATGAAGAGTTTCAGGAAAGTATAATTGATTTAATTAGATTTAAATAAATATTTAAAAGCAGAATTTTTCAAAAATTATTTGTAAAAAGTAAATTTTTTAAATTTTAAAGTGTACTATTGAAAAAATCCCTTTGATAAGTGAATTTTTTAAAAATTTCCTTGAAAAGTGATTTTTTTTCAAATTACCTTAAAAAGTTGAACTTTTAAAAATTTCCCTAAAAAAGTGAATTTATAATTTTTAAAAAATTCTTTTTAAAAAGTGAATTTTTAAAAAATTCCCTTTAAAAAGCGAAGTTTGGAAAAATTCCCTTTAAAAGGTGATTTTTTTTTGAAAAATTCCACTTTTTAAGAATTTTTTAAAAATTGCCTTTAAAAGCTGAATTTTTGAAAAAGTGAATTTTTGAATTTTTAAAAAAATTTCCTTTAAAAGGTGATTTTCAAAAAAATTCCCTTTAAGAAGTAAATTTTTGAAAAATTTCCTATAAAAAGTTAATTTTTGAAAAATTCCCTTAAAAAGTGAATTTTTGAAAAATTCACTGAAAAAAGTGAATTTTTGAAAAATTCCCTAAAAAAGAGAATTTTTTAAAAATTCTCTTAAAAAAGTAATTTTTTCGAAAATGTTCCTAAAAAGATAAATTTTTTTAAAAATTTCATTTGAATGAATGAATCTATAAAAATTCCCTATAAAATGTGAATTTTTAAATAATTCCCTTTAAAGTGATTTTTTCGAAAAAATTCCCTTTAAAAAGTGAATTTTTAAAAAATTATCTTGAAAAAATGATTTTTTTTGAAAAATTCCTTTTAAAAAATTTATTTTCAAAAAATTCCTTGAAAAAGTGAATTTTTGAAAAAAATCCTTAAGCAAATTTTTGAAAAATTCCCTTAAATAAAAAGAGAATTTTTGAAAAATTACCTTTAAAAACAGAGTTTTTGAAAAATTCCCTTTAAAATGTGAATTTTTGAAAACTTTCCTTTAAAAAGTGAGTTTTTAAAAAATTCCCCTTAAAAAGTGAGTTTTTGAAAAATTCCCTTTAAAAAGTGAATTTTTTAAAAATTCCCTTTAAAAAGTGAGTTCTTGAAAAATTCCCTTTCAAAAGTGAATTTTCGAAAAACTCCCAAGAAGTGAATTTTTGAACAATTTCCTTTAAAAAGTGAATTTTTGAAAATTTTCCCTTAAAAAGTGAACTTTTAAAAAATTTCCTTAAAAAAAGTAAATTTTTGAAAATTTTCCTTAAAAAAGTGAATTTTTTAAAAATTCCCTTGAAAAAGTGAATTTTTGAAAAATTTCCTTTAAAAAGTGAATTTTTGAAAAATTCCCTTTAAAATTTTTTGAAAAATTCTCTATAAAAAGTGAACTTTCAAAAATTTCCTTTAAAAATTCAATTTTTCAAAAATTCCCTTTAAAAAGTGAATTTTTGAAAAATTCCCTTTAAAAATTTTTGAAAAATTCTCTATAAAAAGTGAACTTTCAAAAATTCCCTTTAAAAATTAAATTTTTTAAAAATTCCCTTTAAAAAGTGAATTTTTCAAAAATTCCCTTTAAAAACTGAATTTTTTAAAAATTCCCTTTAAAAAGTAAATTTTTGAAAAATTCCCTTTAGAAAATGAATTTTTTGAAAAATTACCTTTAAAAAGTGAATTTTTGAAAAATTTCCTTTAAAAAGTGAATTTTTGAAAATTTCCTTTAAAAAGTACATTTTTGAAAAATTCCCTTTAAAAAGTACATTTTTGAAAATTTCCCTTCAAAAAGTGAAATTTTGAAAAATACCTATAAAAAGTGAATTTTTGAAAAATTTACTTAAAAGGTGAACTTTAAATTTTTTTCTAAAGGATTTAATATAGGGTTTATAAATTACCCAATTATACGTGTTAAAAATTAATAAATGCAAATATTGGACCCTTTAGATGTTCGTGACTTAATAATTTTCAAATTCAAGACAAAGTGCTAATGGAAAAATGTAGTAAAAATGCAATTAGTAGTTATCTATTGCACAAATTATTTTAAACTAGACATGATGCAATTAAAGACTATTTTAAGGGATTTAAAGAGATATAAATTAGCATGTCTCCATTTTCAATTTCCTTATACTTTAAATAACTTTTGTTTAGCGATGCCTTGACAGCAAAATTTTGCTTAAAAATTATGAAATCAACAGTTGTCAGGTTGGGGATTAAAATCATACAGATTTTATGCTAATAACGCCATCTATATTTCAGTCTATTCAAGAAATCAAATATCTAAAAAACTGGATTTTTAAATATAATTTAAAATTTGAGATTAATTTAAGAAAAATCTTTAATTGCATGTGTTTGAAGTTAAATAATAAATAAAATATTTGATAATAATTTACACCTTAGTGATAAGTAGCTTTAATGTATGTACAAGATACAAAGTGGGTCAATATGATGCGAGACGATGATGACACAATTTTAAATTTAGGGCAAATGAAAATCATGATTATTGGGAAATGTAGATAGCACTTAATGCAAGTAAATATTTCTTAACAAATCTGGATTCAAATGAAGTTTCAAAACAAAGAATTTACGATTTGTGAACAAAAACTACTACCAAAGTTTAGTAGAAATTTTAATAGTTGCCAATTTTCTTAATCAACCACTAAAACTTAGACATGACTTTGTCCAAATTTCTAATTAGGTAATTTTACTTATTTTATCTACAAAACAAAATAAAGTCTTATTTATGAATTTTCCAAAATGTTGTAAATAAGAAAAAATACATAAAAATAAGCGCAATAGAGCCTAATTAAAATGCATAGAAATAGCTTAATTATATTTTATTTTATTACAAAAGTTACGTTAAATTATTTTCTTTTTTATGTATCTCTTTTCTTAGTACTCCTTTTTTTAATTTTGGCTTAATTGCCACAACCGGCCAATGGTCGAAAACTGGCTGCCTTAAATTAAAACATTTCTGTGGTCTTAGGCCTTAGATGAGTTGTAATGAATAGACAAGTTTTATTTTCATGAAGATTTAGCCAAAGCTTTAAATGTTACGAAAAAACTCAAAGTCTGACAACAAGACAAATGCGATGATTTAAATATTTTTATGTTGGGAAAAAATTGTAATTCATACAGAGACTCATTACATCAAATAAAACATTACATTGGGGGATGGATGGGGTTACAGTACTTTACAGGCTAAATCATAAGTTAAATTAAATTTTATTAAACTTGAATATTTTTCAAAAATTTCCTATAAAAATAGGAAATTTTTGAAAAATTTCCTATAAAAATAGGAAATTTTTGAAAAATTTCCTATAAAAATAGGAAATTTTTGAAAAATTTCCTATAAAAATATGAAATTTTTGAAAAATTTCCTATAAAAATAGGAAATTTTTGAAAAATTTCCTATAAAAATAGGAAATTTTTGAAAAATTTCCTATAAAAATAGGAAATTTTTGAAAAATTTCCTATAAAAATAGGAAATTTTTGAAAAATTTCCTATAAAAATAGGAAATTTTTGAAAAATTTCCTATAAAAATAGGAAATTTTTGAAAAATTTCCTATAAAAATAGGAAATTTTTGAAAAATTTCCTATAAAAATAGGAAATTTTTGAAAAATTTCCTATAAAAATAGGAAATTTTTGAAAAATTTCCTATAAAAATAGGAAATTTTTGAAAAATTTCCTATAAAAATAGGAAATTTTTGAAAAATTTCCTATAAAAATAGGAAATTTTTGAAAAATTTCCTATAAAAATAGGAAATTTTTTAAAAATTTCCTAGAAAAATAGGAAATTTTTGAAAAATTTCCTAGAAAAATAGGAAATTTTTGAAAAATTTCCTAGAAAAATAGGAAATTTTTGAAAATTTTCCTAGAAAAATAGGAAATTTTTGAAAAATTTCCTATAAAAATAGGAAATTTTTGAAAAATTTCCTATAAAAATAGGAAATTTTTGAAAAATTTCCTATAAAAATAGGAAATTTTTGAAAAATTTCCTATAAAAATATGAAATTTTTGAAAAATTTCCTATAAAAATAGGAAATTTTTGAAAAATTTCCTATAAAAATAGGAAATTTTTGAAAAATTTCCTATAAAAATAGGAAATTTTTGAAAAATTTCCTATAAAAATAGGAAATTTTTGAAAAATTTCCTATAAAAATAGGAAATTTTTGAAAAATTTCCTATAAAAATAGGAAATTTTTGAAAAATTTCCTATAAAAATAGGAAATTTTTGAAAAATTTCCTATAAAAATAGGAAATTTTTGAAAAATTTCCTATAAAAATAGGAAATTTTTGAAAAATTTCCTATAAAAATAGGAAATTTTTGAAAAATTTCCTATAAAAATAGGAAATTTTTGAAAAATTTCCTATAAAAATAGGAAATTTTTGAAAAATTTCCTATAAAAATAGGAAATTTTTTAAAAATTTCCTAGAAAAATAGGAAATTTTTGAAAAATTTCCTAGAAAAATAGGAAATTTTTGAAAAATTTCCTAGAAAAATAGGAAATTTTTGAAAATTTTCCTAGAAAAATAGGAAATTTTTGAAAAATTTCCTATAAAAATAGGAAATTTTTGAAAAATTTCCTATAAAAATAGGAAATTTTTGAAAAATTTCCTATAAAAATAGGAAATTTTTGAAAAATTTCCTATAAAAATAGGAAATTTTTGAAAAATTTCCTATAAAAAAAGGAAATTTTTGAAAAATTTCCTATAAAAATAGGAAATTTTTGAAAAATAGGAAATTTTTGAAAAATTTCCTATAAAAATAGGAAATTTTTGAAAAATTCCCTATAAAAATAGGAAATTTTTGAAAAATTTCCTATAAAAATAGGAAATTTTTGAAAAATTTCCTATAAAAATAGGAAATTTTTGAAAAATTTCCTATAAAAATAGGAAATTTTTGAAAAATTTCCTATAAAAATAGGAAATTTTTGAAAAATTTCCTATAAAAATAGGAAATTTTTGAAAAATTCCCTATAAAAATAGGAAATTTTTGAAAAATTTCCTATAAAAATAGGAAATTTTTGAAAAATTTCCTATAAAAATAGGAAATTTTTGAAAAATTTCCTATAAAAATAGGAAATTTTTGAAAAATTTCCTATAAAAATAGGAAATTTTTGAAAAATTTCCTATAAAAATAGGAAATTTTTGAAAAATTTCCTATAAAAATAGGAAATTTTTGAAAAATTTCCTATGAAAATAGGAAATTTTTGAAAAATTTCCTATAAAAATAGGAAATTTTTGAAAAATTTCCTATGAAAATAGGAAATTTTTGAAAAATTTCCTATAAAAATAGGAAATTTTTGAAAAATTTCCTATAAAAATAGGAAATTTTTGAAAAATTTCCTATAAAAATAGGAAATTTTTGAAAAATTTCCTATAAAAATAGGAAATTTTTGAAAAATTTCCTATAAAAATAGGATATTTTTGAAAAATTTCCTATAAAAATAGGAAATTTTTGAAAAATTTCCTATAAAAATAGGAAATTTTTGAAAAATTTCCTATAAAAATAGGAAATTTTTGAAAAATTTCCTATAAAAATAGGAAATTTTTGAAAAATTTCCTATAAAAATAGGAAATTTTTGAAAAATTTCCTATAAAAATAGGAAATTTTTGAAAAATTTCCTATAAAAATAGGAAATTTTTGAAAAATTTCCTATAAAAATAGGAAATTTTTGAAAAATTTCCTATAAAAATAGGAAATTTTTGAAAAATTTCCTATAAAAATAGGAAATTTTTGAAAAATTTCCTATAAAAATAGGAAATTTTTGAAAAATTTCCTATAAAAATAGGAAATTTTTGAAAATTTTCCTATAAAAATAGGAAATTTTTGAAAATTTTCCTATAAAAATAGGAAATTTTTGAAAATTTTCCTATAAAAATAGGAAATTTTTGAAAAATTTCCTATAAAAATAGGAAATTTTTGAAAAATTTCCTATAAAAATAGGAAATTTTTGAAAATTTTCCTATAAAAATAGGAAATTTTCGAAAAATTTGCCATAAAAATAGGAAATTTTTGAAAAGTTTGCTATAAAAATAGGAAATTTTTCAAAAATTTCCTATAAAATAGGAAATTTTTGAAAAAAAAGGAAATTTTTGAAAATTTTCCTTAAAAATGAGAAATTTTTCAAAAATTTCCTATAAAAATAGGAAATTTTTGAAAAATTTCCTATATTCCTTCACATTTTCCCATAGTAAAGAACAATATTTTTAAATGTTATATTGTACATCTCATTCCCTAAATTGCTTATATCCGTTACAAGTAGAAAATGCAATAAATAATTTTTTTTTATAACAATTTGATAGCAAATGCTATTAGGCGTCTCTTATTTCAAGCATTCGGATCATCGTGTAGTTTTAAATAAATTTGTTGGGTCTTCTTTTTCATTAAAAATGACAGTAATTGAAATTTGTAACAAAGATATTTTCTCTTGTTGTACGAAAATGTATTCTCTGGACTGTCATGAATAATGACAGGCAGGAATTTTTGTTTGCTAGCTGGATATATTATAAATAAAGCATTTCAATTATGTTTAACATTTAAGGGAACATAAGTAAAAATTAAGGAAAATTAAAAATTATTTCAAGTTGAATAAAAGGAAAGTAAGTATTTTACATTAAAGAAGAAAAAGAAATATGTATATCGTTTTGTAGGAAAAATTTTTGAAATACAAAATTTTAGTTTTTTCACTTTTGACTAAATTTAACTTTTTGCTCATATCTTTAAGAAAATTTTAGAAAAAAATATTAAAATTAATCTAACAATTCCTAAAACATTATCAAATAATATAATGAAAGTTTTGTTTAATTATCTCAAACGATCTTGACATGACAAAAAATCAAAGTAAAAAAATTTAGCAAAAAAAAAAAAAAAAACTAAAAAAAATTTAAAAAATTTATTATAAATTTTAAAAACTTTTAACAGAGTTAACCAACTTTTAATAAAGTTAACCAACTTTTTTTTTGCAATAGTTTACAATTTTTCTCGTTATTGTTTTCATATCATGTCATAATTTTCTTTGTAAATCGTTCAATTTTTCCAATGATTTCCTTTGACTGAGTAATTTTGAATTATTATATTTTTGTTTATTTTCAAACGAGACGAAAAGCTTCATTATGTTTTGTAAATGTAATGCTTGGTTGATCTCGGCAAATATTTGAAACTGGGTAAATAGTTTTGAGTTAATCTCAGTTTGTATGAGTTTTGAAAACAATAGTTTTCGAAAGATTGTGGCAATTTTTTTTTAATTGTTAAAAAAAATATTGTAACTTATAAGTGAAGACTTAATTGTTAATAATTGCATATAAATTTCGAAAATCGAATATGAAACAACAAACCTTAGTAAATCAATTGAAGATATAAAATTTTTTATTAAAAATACGACGTTGTTTAACACTACTACATAGGATAACTTATCATATTTTGCCTGGGTTCGAGCCCTAGTCATGGACTTTAAAAAATAAAAAAAACGAACTGTTTCAAATGCCATTATAAGGAAGACCTGAGAATTAAAAGAAAACCTATGATAAGCTGAAAGTTCTTGATCGCAATTCGGTAAAGAAATTTTTAAAAAATAAAAATAAGAATATTTTTATAGGAAATTTTTCAAAAATTTCATATTTTTATAGGAAATTTTGCAAAAATTTCTTATTTTTATACGAAATTTTTAAAAAATTCTTATTTTTATAACAAATTTTTCAAAAATTTCTTATTTTTATAGGATTTTTTTCAATTTTTTTTTTACATTTCCTATTTTTATAGGAAATTTTTAAAAAATTTCTTATTTTTATAAAAAAAATTTTCAAAAATTTCTTAATTTTGTAGAAAATTTCTTATTTTTATAGGAAATTTTTCAAAAATATCTTATTTTTAAAGGAAATTTTAAAAAAATTTCTTATTTTTAAAGGAAATTTTTAAAAAAATATCTTATTTTATAGGAAATTTTAAAAAATTTCTTATTTTTAAAGGAAAATTTTCAAATATTTCTTATTTTTAAAGGAATTTTTTTTTTTGTTTCAAAAATTTCTTATTTTTTCAAAAATTTCTTATTTTTTAAAAACTTCTTATTTTTTCAAAAATTTCTTATTTTTTCAAAAATTTCTTATTTTTATAGGAAATTCTATAAAAATTTCTTGTTTTTATAGGAAAATTTTCAAAACTTTCTTTTTTTTATAGGAAATTTTTCAAAAATTTCTTATTTATATAGAAAATTCTTCAAAAATTTCTTATTTTATAGGAAAATTTTCAAAAATTTCTTATTTTTATAGAAAATTTTTCAAAAATTTCTTATTTTTATAGGAACTTTTTCAAAAATTTCTTATTTTTATAGGAAATTTTTCACAAATTTCTTATTTTTATAGGAAATTTTTCAAAAATTTCTGATTTTTATAAGAAATTTTTCAAAAATTTTTTATTTTTATAGGAAAATTTTCAAAAATTTCTTATTTTTTTAGGAAATTTTTCAAAAATTTCTTATTTTTATAGGAAATTTTTCAAAAATTTCTTATTTTTAAAGGAAATTTTTCAAAAATTTCTTATTTTTATAGAAAATTTTTCAAAAATTTCTTATTTTTATAAAAAAAATTTTCAAAAATTTCTTAATATTGTAGAAAATTTCTTATTTTTATAGGAAATTTTTAAAAATATCTTATTTTTAAAGGAAATTTTAAAAAAAATTCTTATTTTTAAAGGAAATTTTTAAAAAAATATCTTATTTTATAGGAAATTTTTAAAAATTTCTTATTTTTAAAGGAAAATTTTAAAAAATTTCTTATTTTTTAAAAACTTCTTATTTTTTGAAAAATTTCTTATTTTTATAGGAAATTCTATAAAAATTTCTTGTTTATATAGGAAAATTTTCAAAACTTTCTTTTTTTTTATAGGAAATTTTTAAAAAATTTCTTATTTATATAGAAAATTCTTCAAAAATTTCTTATTTTATAGGAAAATTTTCAAAAATTTCCTATTTTTATAGGAAATTTTTCAAAATTTTCTTATTTTTATAGGAACTTTTTCAAAAATTTCTTATTTTTATAGGAAATTTTTCACAAATTTCTTATTTTTATAGGAAATTTTTCAAAAATTTCTTATTTTTTTAGGAAATTTTTCAAAAATTTCTTATTTTTATTGAAAAATTTTCAAAAATTTCTTATTTTTATTGGAAATTCTTCAAAAATTTGTTATTTTTATAGAAAATTTTTCAAAACTGAAATTTTTTGATATGAAGCTTATATCTCAGCAATTATTGAATCGATTTCAATAATTTATTAAGTTGTGTCCATCTGCCCAGTCGTCAGTTGAGTAAATCTTATACCGACTTTGTTATTTTTCTAAACTCTATAAAAATAGTTATCTCAAAAACTGTCTAATATCAAAATCTGCCTACCGCAATAATTACCTATCTTGTCAGTAACATTTGACAACCTTGATTATTATAAAAGGGGGAATAGTTTCTAACAAAATATTTTTGGATAATTTAAAGCCGGTTTTTTTTTAAGAAAAAATCTGATTTATTTGTAAAATGTTAACGAAAATTACAAAACAAATTAATAACACAATGAATAAACATAATTTCTAAATGCGAAAAAAGTCCAAATAAAATAAAAATTTAACCAGTAAATCACGCCTATTGTGTCGGGTTATAAACATTTAGAAACTAATTTGTAAAAAACGAACCTTAATAGAGGACTATTTCTAAAAAGCAGCCAAGATCGCCAAACCGCACACATAGATATTGTAACAAAACCAATTACGAGCACAAGTGATCAGTTTTAGGTTTGAAAATAAAAAAGAAAAACCGAGAGTGAATTTTAAACGTTTTGATGTGAACCAAACGAACCACAAAAGCCTATTTCAATGAAGTTGTTTGTTTGGGTTGGATACGGCTGCATTAGAGTGGCTGATTTAAATTGAATTCTCACTTCATTTTTATGGTAGCTTGAAAGATTTTGAATGGTTTAACCCATTCTGAACTGGCTATTGGTGATCTATAGAAATGTCTTCATATCTCTATAGAAAAGATAAATATAGGATGACATTTCTATAGAAGAGTTGACGATAGGAAGACTTTTCTATAGAAAAGTTGACGATAGGAAGACTTTTCTATAGAAAAGTTGACGATAGTAAGACTTTTCTATAGAAAAGTTGACGATAGTAAGACTATCGTCAACTTTTCTATAGAAAAGTTGACGATAGGAAGACTTTTCTATAGAAAAGTTGACGATAGGAAGACTTTTCTATAGAAAAGTTGACGATAGGAAGACTTTTCTATAGAAAAGTTGACGATAGGAAGACTTTTCTATAGAAAAGTTGACGATAGGCAGACTTTTCTATAGAAAAGTTGACGATAGGAAGACTTTTCTATAGAAAAGTTGACGATAGGAAGACTTTTCTATAGAAAAGTTGACGATAGGAAGACTTTTCTATAGAAAAGTTGACGATAGGAAGACTTTTCTATAGAAAAGTTGACGATAGGAAGACTTTTCTATAGAAAAGTTGACGATAGGAAGACTTTTCTATAGAAAAGTTGACGATAGGAAGACTTTTCTATAGAAAAGTTGACGATAGGAAGACTTTTCTATAGAAAAGTTGACGATAGGAAGACTTTTCTATAGAAAAGTTGACGATAGGAAGACTTTTCTATAGAAAAGTTGACGATAGGAAGACTTTTCTATAGAAAAGTTGACGATAGGAAGACTTTTCTATAAAAAAGTTGACGACAGGAAGACTTTTCTATAAAAAAGTTGACGATAGGAAGACTTTTCTATAGAAAAGTTGACGATAGGAAGACTTTTTTATAGAAAAGTTGACGATAGGAAGACTTTTCTATAGAAAAGTTGACGATAGGAAGACTTTTCTATAGAAAAGTTGACGATAGGAAGACTTTTCTATAGAAAAGTTGACGATAGGAAGACTTTTCTATAGAAAAGTTGACGATAGGAAGACTTTTCTATAGAAAAGTTGACGATAGGAAGACTTTTCTATAGAAAAGTTGACGATAGGAAGACTTTTCTATAGAAAAGTTGACGATAGGAAGACTTTTCTATAGAAAAGTTGACGATAGGAAGACTTTTCTATAGAAAAGTTGACGATAGGAAGACTTTTCTATAGAAAAGTTGACGATAGGAAGACTTTTCTATAGAAAAGTTGACGATAGGAAGACTTTTCTATAGAAAAGTTGACGATAGGAAGACTTTTCTATAGAAAAGTTGACGATAGGAAGACTTTTCTATAGAAAAGTTGACGATAGGAAGACTTTTCTATAGAAAAGTTGACGATAGGAAGACTTTTCTATAGAAAAGTTGACGATAGGAAGACTTTTCTATAGAAAAGTTGACGATAGGAAGACTTTTCTATAGAAAAGTTGACGATAGGAAGACTTTTCTATAGAAAAGTTGACGATAGGAAGACTTTTCTATAGAAAAGTTGACGATAGGAAGACTTTTCTATAGAAAAGTTGACGATAGGAAGACTTTTCTATAGAAAAGTTGACGATAGGAAGACTTTTCTATAGAAAAGTTGACGATAGGAAGACTTTTCTATAGAAAAGTTGACGATAGGAAGACTTTTCTATAGAAAAGTTGACGATAGGAAGACTTTTCTATAGAAAAGTTGACGATAGGAAGACTTTTCTATAGAAAAGTTGACGATAGGAAGACTTTTCTATAGAAAAGTTGACGATAGGAAGACTTTTCTATAGAAAAGTTGACGATAGTAAGACTTTTCTATAGAAAAGTTGACGATAGTAAGACTTTTCTATAGAAAAGTTGACGATAGGAAGACTTTTCTATAGAAAAGTTGACGATAGGAAGACTTTTCTATAGAAAAGTTGACGATAGGAAGACTTTTCTATAGAAAAGTTGACGATAGGAAGACTTTTCTATAGAAAAGTTGACGATAGGAAGACTTTTCTATAGAAAAGTTGACGATAGGAAGACTTTTCTATAGAAAAGTTGACGATAGGAAGACTTTTCTATAGAAAAGTTGACGATAGGAAGACTTTTCTATAGAAAAGTTGACGATAGGAAGACTTTTCTATAGAAAAGTTGACGATAGGAAGACTTTTCTATAGAAAAGTTGACGATAGGAAGACTTTTCTATAGAAAAGTTGACGATAGGAAGACTTTTCTATAGAAAATCATCAGTAGTTTCTAGTTCTACTTGAAACGAATTTTTGGAAATTTGTTTGTTTATAGGTTAAGGTGTTTCATATTCAAAAATTCAAACTTCTCAAGAACTCTACTTTAGGCCAACACAAACCTTCAAAGGTTACATCATTAATTTTTTTTTTAACTTTCAGCAGTGGTACCTAATGGTTTAAACCATCTCTATTTGAGAGAGAGAGATAGAGAGTGATCGTAGATTTGAAAAGAGTTTGAGCAACAACAAACACACAAATCAAAACTCTTATCAAACAAATTTTATTTACACAAAATCTAAAGCGTTAAAATGTGTTAACAAAAATATATAACCAACTTCTTCTAGTATAAGTTAAAACCGCAAAGGTTTTACAACTTTAGTTCAATTTTAAAACGTTGTTAGAGCACTACTACGATCACGAACACTCTATATCAAGAGAAAAATTTGGAAAAGCGGGAAAAAAAAAGAAAAACGACGGAAACGAAAAAGAAAAAAAAAAACGATCAAATAGAAGGCAGAATTATTCCTTCTGAGGAGTTACTATTAAATAAATAAAATATAGATATTTTTTGAAAAAATTTATTTTTTCATGATCACAAATTCAAATCCATTTCCATTTCTTTCTGAAACCACCTGAGGAAAAAAAAGTGAAATAATAACTACGATTAAACGCAAAAAAAAAGAAAAAGTTGAAAAATTTTTTATCTTATTTAAGTGGAAATTCGTTGAAATGTAAAGACGGAAATTACTTAAAAGAGCAGGTTGGCGTGTTGAAGAAAAAAAAAAGAAATTTAAAAAAAAATTAAAAAAAAAATAAAAATAAATGTATTTAAAACAAATAAAATAAAAAATTTTTAGTTGAAACAAAATTAAAAAAAAGTTGTTACTAATAACAAAATAAGCCTATTATTATAAAAATAGCTTCTCCCAGATTTGTAAATTTTTTGCAGATTTAAATAATAACAATAAAGGTAGGTTTAAAAGCCTAAAATCATTAGTTTTGCAATAAAAATTATTTAAAATCGCTTTCATCACAATTTTAAATATTTTTAGGTGGGTTTCTTTTTTCTATTCCAATAAATATAAATCAAACTTGTTAGAAATATTTATAAGTCAAACTAAATCAAGAGTTAATGAATTTTTAATTAATAAATTTTTTTATAGGGAACTAAGATAAACAAAGAAATGTACAATATTAAAAACACGTGGATATAAATATTTAATTAAAATTATAAAAAGTTTTGTGAAATCAAAAGTAACAGTGAATCGTATTATTGTTGTTACACCCTACACCATCATCGGAATATTGGAAGTGCGAGTAATGTGGTATATTCATTTTTAGATTTTGTACTTCTACAAATCCATTTGAGTAAATATTTTGAATCGATTTTTGAAATGTTTTTTTTCTGAAAATTTATTTTGTTCAAGTGGGTGTAGTCGGGAATCGATACTAGGCGAATGACTAATCTGCTATACAACGGCGGCTCACAAATGATATAAATGAGATATAAATGTAGATAATATAAAACAAAATATGTATAGAGTCATAAAGCTATTTTGTGCAGAAATGGATAATCTACAAAAAAATGAGAGAGAAAAATTATTGAAATTTCTGAAGTCGTATAAAGTACAAAAGGTGAAGGATAGAAATTCCCAGAAAGAATAAGGAAGCTAAACTGGGGGGGTTATAGATTTGAAAATAAAATTTGTAGTATTTGCATGTTAAATACAATGATAAAAAAAAAATTCTATTGGATCGAGACACAAATTTTTAAATTTTAAAATTTTTTTATAGAAAATTTTTTATATCAAAATTTTTTATAGAAGAAGGGAGTTTCATACAAAATTTTTTTAGAGAAAATTATTTACTAAAAATAACAAATTAGTCGGGATGTAAATATTATTCAAAAAGAAGTGTATTTGCATTTGATCCCAAACCTGTTACATTTATTTATTAATGTAACAGATCAATTTATTGATAAAAAGCCAAAAAATGTTTGCGGAGAAACCAAATTCCTCGACGCGTTTCGATGGTTGGTTAAGCCATCTCTTCAGGAGGATTATCCCCAATTTTGACAGATCGAAAACCTCGCATTATTACTAAATTTACAAACATAACTATTAAGAATTATGTTCATAAACCAAAAGTAAAAGCGTAGATTATCGACTGAACAAAAACAAACATTTTTCAGTTTTCATCTACCTTCACTTCCCACATTCTTGCTGTAGCCGTCGGCTACTATATGCAGAATGCTGTGAAGAAAATTATTTACATTAATTTTTTATTGAAAATTTTTCATATCAAAAAAATTTTTCATCTTAAAATTTTCTATAAAAACTACATTTTTTTATAGAAAATTTTTATATGACAAATTTTCTATTTGGGAATTAATTATTCGAACTTTAAATTGAATTAATTGAAAAATTAAGATTTATCAGGTTTGAGTTCATTTACTTACATAAAGAGTGCTCTAGATAAAATTTGTAGTTGGATTTTCTTAAATAAAAATCAAACCTTTTAATATAAAAACTCTACAAAATACGCAAATATAATGACATATTATACAAAATCATTTAGCATTAAAATGTTTACTTTGTACTCGGGTTTTGCAAAATTATCGACTTTTTTCGGAAACCCTCCCATTAAAGATTTTACAGTTGCTTCTGATACCTTTTTGGAGCATGTGTTCCACCTGCGCTTAAAATCGGACATGTTCTTGGAAATCTTTCCTGTGTTCTTCAATTCCTTTTTTACCAGAGCCCAATACCTTTCCACAGGCCGAAGTTCTGGACAGTTTGGTGGATTTGCCTCTCGTGGTACAAAAATGACATTATTCTTTGAGTACCACTCAAGTGCCTTTTTTCCGTAATGGCATGATGCCAAATCGGGCCAAAAAAATGTAGTCACTCTGTGCTCTCTTAAAAAGGGTAACAACCGTTTTTGTAGTCACTCCTTTATATAAATTTCTGTGTTTATTATGCCAGATGCCACAAATACTTTATTTTTTTGCCACAACTGCAAATAGCTTGCCACATGAGAAACTTCTTAGGGAATTTTGTTTGTTTTTTTGTGCGAAACTCTTGCCGACCATTGCCCCGTTTATTAGCAACATAAAAATCTTGACCAGGAAGTTGAGAAAAGTCTGCCAGTACGTATGTTTCATCATCCATCACACAACTGGTGTATTTTTTTATAAAATCAGACTTCAATTTTTTCGCTCGTTTTTTTGCTTCTAAGTTCTTTATAGCATTGCGATCTGGAACCTTTTGGACTTTGTATGTCTTCAGTCCAGCATAAGCTTTGACTCTATGTGCAATATTCGTAGAACATTTCACCGTACGAGCTGCTTTTCTTAAAGAAGTGTTAGGCGCTCTTCGAAAGAGTGGCTCGACTTCTTTTGCCTTACCAATATCTGTAGGACCTTTTTTCCTCCCTGATCCAGGTTTTTTTTTTCAATGCTCAGATTTTCCTTATACCGTCTGATGCCATTAGAAACCGTTCGAGGGTCAACTTCAAATTTTTAGCTATTTTTTTAAAAGTCCATGACGGATTTTTTTTGAAAAGTTTTAATTATATTTTCACGAACTTTTTTTTCGCAGTCCATTTTGATTGAAATAACTATTGAAAATTAATAATTGCTAAAATAATAGTATCTGACATATCTATAGAAACTAACTTGATAAAAAAATAAATTATTTCTTGCACTATGGATAAATTTTGTCTAAAATAATAAATGCATATTTTTTTTAGAACACTCTTTATGTGTGGCGGGACAGAAATTGCAATCCGCTGAGCCGCGTTTAAAAATATTTTTTTCAGTTTTTCTCCTAATTTTTCAAAAATTTTGTATTAAAAATTTTTTTATGAAAAAATTTTTAATATTAAAATTATTTATAGAAGAATTTTCTTATTAAATTTTTTTATGGAAAATTTTACATCTTAAAATAGTTTATAATAAATTTTTCATCTTAAAATTTTCTATAAATTTTTCTACAATCTATAAAAAATTTTTATATGAAAAATTTTTTATAAAAAATTGGTATATGCAAAATTTTCTATAAAAAAAAATTTATATGAAAAATATATATATGTATATGAAAAAATTTATATAAAAAATTTTCTATAAAAAAATTTTCTATAAAAAAATGTTATATAAATTTTTTCATATATATATATATGAAAAAATTTATATAAAAAATTTTCTATAAAAAAATTTTCTATAAAAAAATTTTCAATAAAAAAGTTTCCTATAAAAAAATTTTCTATAAAAAAATTTTATATGAAAATTTTTCTATAAAAAAATTTTAAATTAAAAATTTTTCTATAAAAAAAATTTTATATGAAATATATAAATATAATATTTTTTATACAAAATTTTTCATATAAAAATTTTCTTTGAAAAATTTTTATATAAGAAATTTTCTATAAAAAATTTTTATATGAAAAATTTTCTACAGAAAAATTTTTATTTGAAAAATGTTCTAAGAAAAATTTTCTGTAAAAATTTTTATATGGAAAATTTTCTATAAAAAAATTTTTATTTGAAAAATTTTCTATAAAAAAATTTTAAATGAAAAATTTTCTATAAAAAATTTTTTATAAAAAATTTTTCTATGAAAAATTTTCTATAATAAAATTTTAAATAAAAAATTTTCTATAAAAAAATTTTATATGAAAAATTTTCTGTAAAAATTTTTATAAGAAATATTTTCTATAAAAAAATTTTTATTTGAAAAATTTTCTATAAAAAAATTTTAAATGAAAAATTTTCTATACAAAATTTTTTATAAAAAATTTTCTACAAAAAATTTTTATATGAAAAATTTTTATATGAAAAATTTTCTATAAAAAAATTTTTATATAAAAAATTTTTTACAAAAAATGTTTATATAAAAAATTTTCTATAAAAAATTTTTATAAGAAAAAAATTCTATAAGAAATTTTTATATAAAAAATTTTCTATAAAAAGTTTTTATATGAAAAAAAATTCTATAAGAAATTTTTATATAAAAAATTTTCTATAAAAAATGAAAATTGAAAAATGTTTTTGTTTTTTTTAGTCGATAATCTGGGCTTTTACTTATGGCTTATAAACATAATTCGTAAAGATTGTGTTTGTAAAATAATTAATAATGCGAGGCTTTAGATCTGTCTAAAATACTCCTCCTCCTAGCCAACCATCGAAACACGTCGAGGAATTGGTTTTGGCTTTTATCAATAAATTACATTAATAAATAAATGTAATAGATAGGGATCAAATGCAAATACAATTTCTTTTTTGAATAAAAAATTTTCTATAAAAAATTTGTATATGAAAAATTTTCTAAAAAAAATTTTATATGAAAACATTTTTAATATTAAAATTTTTTATACAAAATATTTAAAAAAAAATTATATAAGCAATTTTTATATGAAAAAGTTTATATAAAAAATTTCTATGTGAAAAATTTTCTATAAAAAATTTTTATGTGAAAATTTTTCTATAAAAAATGTTTATATGAAAAATTTTCTATTAAAAAATTTTATATGAAAAATTTTCTATTAAAAAATTTATATGAAAAGTTTTCTATAAAAATTTTTATATACAAAATTTTCTATAAAAAATTTTATATGAAAAATTTTCTATTAAAAAATTTTATATGAAAAATTTTCTATTAAAAAATTTTATATGAAAAATTTTCTATAAAAAATTTTTATATACAAAATTTTCTATAAAAAATTGTTATATGAAAAACTTTCTATAAAAAATTCGTATATGAAAAATTTTCTATAAAAAATTCGAAAAAGGAAAATTTTTTTATAAACAAATTTAATATTAAAATTAAAAAACAAAAAATGAATTTTTAATTTAAAAAAAAAAAATAATATAAAAAAATTTTATAC
This sequence comes from Stomorhina lunata, assembly GCA_933228675.1. NCBI lineage: Eukaryota > Metazoa > Arthropoda > Insecta > Diptera > Rhiniidae > Stomorhina > Stomorhina lunata. Next base: position 17,671,345 of record OW121744.1, read on the forward strand.
AAAAAATTTTCTATTAAAAATATATGACAAATTTTCTATAAAAAATATATGACAAATTTTCGATAAAAAAAAATTGTATATAAAAAATTTTTAATAAAGAATTTATACAAACAATTTTCTATTAATAATTTTTATATGAAAATTTTTCTGTAAAAAGTTTTTATATGAAAAATTTTCTATAAAAAATTTTTGTATGGAAAAATTTGTAATATTAACAGTTTTTATACAAAATTTTTAAATTTATTTTAAAAAAATTTTTATATAAAAAAATTTTCTATAAAAAATTTGTATATGAAAAATTTTCTAAAAAAAAATTTGTATGTGAAAAAATGTTTATTATTAAAATTTTTTTTACAAAATTTTTAAAAATTTTTCTATAAAAAATTTTCTACAAAAAATTTTTATATAAAGAAATTTTTTTTTTGTATGAACAATTTTCTATACAATTTTTATACAAAATTTTTCATATAAAAAAATTGTATATGAAAAATTTTCTATAAAAAAATTTTTTAATATTAAAATTTTTTATAAAAAATTTTTCATATCAAAATTTTTTGTAGAAAATTTTTCGCATTAAAGAGTTTTTATAAAAAATTTTTCATATCAAAATTTTTTGTAGAAAATTTTTCGTATTAAAATTTATTTATGTAAAATTTAAACTTACAAACACCTTCGTTTTATTCATTCAATAATTTTAACTTAACATTTTTTCTTGTCATCCCATTGTGAAATTTTAATGACAAAGTCCTTAAGCGATTAGCTAAATACAAACATCTTGTGTGATTTTTTACGTTTGGAATTTTTGGCAAATATTTGCATTTTATTGTAACATTTTTGAATTAACAACAATTTAACATGAGATATCGGAAGACTATAAATTCATGCAAATATTGAGGAACTGGTTTAATCCAAATAGATTTAATATATCAATAAAATCTTTTTGAAATGTCAATTAGTAACGAACCTATGCCACTTTGTTGTCAATACAAATTGAAATAAATTTCAATAACTTACATGTTTTTAAAGCCTCTAGAATTTGGTTGAAAATTTCTTGAAAACACAAATTGTATTACTAAGTGTATTGCTCTAGATTCTTAAATATTTCACTTATTACCCCTAGTATTAAAAACCTTTAAACCAAAAATTTTCAAATAAAATTTGTATGTTTCATTTAAATGAACAATTTAAAATTTTGGTTACAATTTTAGTTTTTGTTTTTATTTAAATTAGAAAGTAAACTTTAAATTTAATTAAAAACTAAACCTCATCTTGTTAGATTGAATGAATATGTTTTGAATGAATCTAAAAACTGATGTCAATCTTTATTTCAAACATTAGTACTACCTCTCATCTGCTTGTCCGTCTGTCTGTCTGTCGGTCTGTTTGCTTATCTACGAACTTTAACAACAAATTACAATTATCATAAAAAACTATGCAAATGTTTTCTTATATTTGTTTATATTATTTTTTTTTTTCGCATACAATTTGGTTTTATCTTTTGAATAAATAATAATTTTTGTATAAATAAAAGATGAGAAAAAAAAGAAGCAAAATCTTCAAGCATGCGTGTGTTTTAATACATTAGTTTTATATTAAGTGTTTGCTGTATTGGTAACCCAGTGAACATATTAACCAAAAATATTTAAACTATATCAAAAACTAAGTCTTGGAAGGTTTATATTTCAAATTTCCACAGCTTAAACCCTACTGAAGCTACAACACGGGTCGTTAAAATAGTTCACCTTGAACTTAGGAAAAGTTAATTTTAATGTCTTATAACTTTGGAAATAATTTAAATTTTCAAATAATTCTTTCTACTTCTTCCTATCTCAAGTCCCTACTTTCTGATAATATAAAAATATTTCTAAATTTTTTAAGAAAATTCCTAATTTTACAAAAAAACGCAAAACGCTGGCATTAACATAGTTAAGCCCTATGCTAAGATTTATTTATCTTATGATATTTACAATAACTTTTGCCCAAAGCTACTTAATTTTATCACTTTGGTGATAAAGAGTCTATTTGTTTTTTTATGATGCTGGCCTGCCTGCCCATTACTTTTGAAGTGGCAATAAATGTTAAATATTTTTAAGGGATCTTTTTAGGTCTTTCAAAATTTGTCAGCAAACAATAGAAAAATTTTACACCAGAAACTACTTAGATATGCAAATACATACATACTTTAACAAGTCAAGATATAATCGATACATGAGGAAAATTAAACGTCACAGTATTAGATTAGAAAGAAATAGAAGACCAAAAACTCAAAAAGAAAAATTTTCAAATTGAATTTTTTATAGAAAATTTTTCGTATTAAAATGTTTTATCGAAAATTTTCATATTAAAATTTTTTATAGAAAATTTTCATATCAAAATTTTTTATAAAAAATTTTACGTATTAAAATTTTTTATACAAAAATTTTTGTATTAAAATTTTCTATAGCAAAATTTTTGTATTAAAATTTTTTTATAGAAAAATTTTTGTATAAAATTTTTTATAGAAAATTTTTCGTATTAAAATTTGTTACAGAAAAATTTTCGTATTAAAATTTTTTATCGACATTTTTTCTATTAAAATTTTTTATAGAAAAACTTTTGTATAAAAATTTTTTATAGAAAATTTTTCGTATTAAAATTTTTATAGAAAGTTTTTCGTATCTAAATTTTTTATAGAAAATTTTCATATTAAAATTTTTATAGAAAATTTTTCGTATTAAAATTATTTATAGCAAATTTTAAGTATAAAGATTTTTTGTATTAAAATTTTTTTAGAAAATTTTTCATATTCAAATTTTTATAGAAAATTTTTTTATCGAAAATTTTTCGTATACAAATTTTTTATAGAAAATTTTTCGTATACAAATTTTTTATAAAAAATTTTTCGTATTAACATTTTTTATAAAAAATTTTTCGTATTAACATTTTTTATAAAAAATTTTTCGTATTAAAATTTTTTATAGAAAATTTTTCGTATTAAACTTTTTTATAAAAATTTTTTGTATTAAAATTTTTTATAGAAATTTTTTGTATTAAATTTTTTTATAGAAAATTTTCGTATTCAAATTTTTATAGAATATTTTTCATATTAAAATTTTTATATACAAATTTTTTATAGAAATTTTTTCGTAAAAAATTTTTTTTAGAAAACTTTTCGTATTGAAATTTTTTATAGAAAATTTTTCATACTAAAATTTTGTGTAGGAAATTTTTCATATTATAATTTTTTATAGAAATTTTTCGTATTAAAATTTTTCATAGAAAATTTGCGTATTAAAATTTTTGATAGAAAACTTTTCGTATTAAAATTTTTTTATAGAAAATTTTTCTTATTAACATTTTTTATAGAAAATTTTTCGTATTAAAATTTTTTATAGGAAAATTTTTGTATTCAAATTTTTTATAGAAAAATTTTAGTATTAAAAATTTTTATAGAAAATTAAAATTTTTTATAAAAATTTTTTATAGAATATCATTTTTTATAGAAAATTTTTTGTATTAAAATTTTTTATAGAAAATTAAAATTTTTTATAAAAATTTTTTCATATTAAAATTTTTTATAGAATAACATTTTTTATAGAAAATTTTTCGTATGGAAATTTTTCATAGAAAATTTTTCGTATTAAAATTTTTTATAGAAAATTTTCATTTTAAAATTTTTTATAGAAAACTTTTCGTTATAAAATTTTTTATAGAAAAATTTTCGTATAAAATTTTTTACAGAAAATTTTTGGTATTAAAATTTGTTATCGACATTTTTCCGTATTAAAATTTTTTATAGAAAATTTTTCGATCTAAATTTTTTATAGAAAATTTCCATATTAAAATTTTTATAGAAAATTTTCATACTCAAATTTTTTATAGAAAATTTTAAGTATTAAGTATTAAAATTTTTTAAAAGTATTACAATTTTTTAAAGAAAATTTTCATATTAAAATTTTCATATTAAAATTTTTATAGAAAATTTTTTATTTTAAAATTTTAATAGAAAATTTTTCGTATAAAAATTTTTTACAAAAAATTTTTCGTATTCAAATTTTTTATAGAAAATTTTTCGTATTTAAATTTTTTATAGAAAATTTTTCATATTAAAATTTTGTATAGGAAATTTTTTATAGAAAATTTTTTATAGAAAATTATTCTTAGAAAATTTTTCTTATTAAAATTTTTTATAGAAAATTTTTCATATAAAATTTTTTATAGAAAATTTTTCATAGAAAATATTTTATAGAAAATTTTTCATAGAAAATTTTTCTTATAAAAAATGTTTCATATTAAAATTTTTTTATAGAAACTTTTCATATAAAAATTGTATACAGAAAATTTGCCATACAAAAATTTTATAAAATAATTTTTCATATTAAAAATTTGGGTATAAAAATTTTGTATAAACAATTTTTGATAAAAAATTTGTTACAAAAAATTTTTCATATAAAATTTTTGATAAAAAATTTTTCATATAAAATTTTTATCAAAAATTTTCAATAGAAATTTATTCATACAAAATTTTTTCACATTAAAATTTTTTTATAAAAATTTTTTCATATTAAAATATATAAAAGAATTTTTATATTAAAATTTTTTATAAAAAATTGTTTATAGAAAATTTTGCATCTTAAAAATTTTATATGAAAAATATTTTATAAAAAAATCTTTATATTAAAATTTTATACAAGAAATTTTTATATCAAAAATTTTAAGTTAAAATTTTTTTATAGAAAATTTTTCATATAAAATTAGTTTATATAAAATTTTTCATATTTTTGAAACCTTTTTTACATTTCAAAAAACTTTCACAATTCCTTTTCCTGATTTTTAAAAATTCTATATATAAATAAAATACAAAAATGCCGTTCCTTTCATACCCAGCAAAACTTTGGTAATGGCAAGTACTCTGATAACTGGTTACCTTGTAACGACTACAACATATCATCCGAATAAATAATAAGTTATTACAGAAGTGCTTATTTGTAATTAAGATGGTAATTTAAACTGAATGGCCCCGGTTCAAATCCCACCAAGGGCAACATTTTTTTTTAGTTTTTTTTTATTAAAAGAGTCTTTTTAAATGATTTTTGAATTTTAAGAACTTAAATATTATCTTCTGTAAAAAAAATTTGTAAAACTAACTCACGTTAATGAAAAAATACCATCATGAGTCAATTTTGATTATGATTCTAATTGGTCTTAACTTAGTAAGCCCAACTTATCTGGGTCATCCTTCATCTCAACTGTGGTTGAGATGGTATCACCCGCGGAGCTAGTTTAACACCCATTAATATTGTGAGTTAACATGTTTCGAGAGTTGTCCCATAAGATCGATAAAAATGGGTTAGGATTACGGGCTAGTAACCCTCTCTTGAAAAAAAATACAATGAAGAGGATACAATTAGAATTGAAATGTCCCACTACCTAATGTTAGAGGAGGATGTCCGAAACTTCGATAGAAAGACCAAGTAGAGGAACATTTTTCAAAGCTTGGCCTGTAAAATTGGAGAATATTCGCACAAGATCGAAATCCATGGAATTCTAAAATATGCTCGGACTTTGACCTTAACAGGTTGTAACATTTAAGTAAGTAAGAGTCAATCTTATGTAAAAACTTATACAAAAAAGAAGATTTAAATTGTTTAGGTTTTAAAAAAATTTTAAAAAAGTTTTAAAGTAATTACAAAAAATCGTACAAAAATATTTTTCCAAAAATTACAACAATGCAAAAAAAGCAGGGATAAACAAAGTTATTTTCACATGATTTTGGATCTAAAAATAAAAATTGTTTATATTAATTACAAGCTGCTAAGTTTTCAACATATGAAGTAGCTCAGTGGAAGAGTCTCTGCCTAGCAGTCGGAGGGTCTGGGTTCGAGCCCCCATGGGATCATAAAAAAAATTTTGTATTTCGTTTAAAAATACATGTTTTTAATAAAACAACAACAAAAAAGTTGTTGCTGTTGTTGTTGTTGTTGCTTTCAAATTGCTTACCAAAGTCATTACTTTTCTGCAATTGGTAAGTACTTGCCTCCAATGACATCCCCATGTTAATGTAATGACTTAAACAGCGAATGAGTAAGTAGTTCGTGTTCAATAGTTTAACTGTTTAACTCATTATTTGGTAATGAAAAGTTTTACTGGGTATTGAGCCCTTCAATATAAATTTTCACATTTATTAAGTTTTTTATTGAAATTGTTGTGATGAAACTGGTAGAAAATAAAAATCAATGACAAAATAACCTTGAGAAAATAACAATAAATAAATAAATAAAAAATTATATCACAACGTATTTTAAGTAAAAATAATCGTAAATAATAAACAATATTTAGCAGAAACTTTCAATAAAAACTATGATATTCTGATATTCGTAGTTCTTTTCCACGATTTGTCAAGGTAATTTATTAATTGCAAAAATATGTATGCAGTTGTTTTTTTTTGAGGTAGAAAATTTTCCATACATTATAAAAAAATTTGCCCATTATTTGACATGTCAGCTTTTAAACGCGTATAATAGATGATGATATATTATCTATTAGCCAAATTGTGGAAATACTTTATATATTATCCAATATTTTTGTACAAGAAAAATGAGTAATCAAATATTATCCATAATAACCCAGCAAGCAAAATTTTTCATATTAAAAATTTTTTTTTATAGAAAATTTTTCATACGAACATTTTTTATAAATTTTTTTTTTATAGAAAATTTCCTATAAAAATTTTTTATAGAAAATTTTTTATAGAAAATTTTTTATAGAAAATTTTTTATAGAAAATTTTTCAAATAAAAATTTTTTATAGAAAATTTTTCATATAAAATTTTTTTATAGAAAATTTTTTAATAGAAAATTAGATTTTTATAGATTTTATATAAAATTTTTTTTATGAAAATTTTTCATACAAAAATTTTTTCATAGATAATTTTTCATCAAAAATTTTTTATAGAAAATATATATTATATATATTATAGATTTTATAGAAAATTTTTTATAGAAAATTTTTCATAAAAAATTTTTCATATAAAAATTTTTTATAGAAAATTTTTCATATCAAAATTTATATCGAAAATTTTTCATATAAAATAAAAATTTATACAGAAAACTTTTATTATTTTTTTTTTTAATTTTTTATACAAAAGTTTATTATAGAAAATATTTGATATACAAATTTTTTATAGAAAATCCTTTATATAAAAATTGTTATGGAATATTTTTCATATAAAAATTTTTTATAGAACATTTTTGATATAAAATTTTTTTATAGAAAATTTTTGATATAAAAATTTTTTATAGAAAATTTTTCATATAAAAATTTTTTATAGAAAATTTTTTATATAAAATTTATTTATAGAACATTTTTCATATAAAAATTTTTCTATAAAAAATTTTATAGAAAATTTTTCAAATAAAAAATTTTACAGAAAATTTTTCATATAAAAATTTTTTATATAGAATTTTTCATATCAAAATTGTTGTTAGAAAATTTTTTATATAAACATTTTTTAAAGAAAATGCTTCATATAAAAATTTTTCATAGAAAATTTTTCATATAAAAATTTTTTATAGAAAATTTTTTATATAAAAATTTTTTACAGAAAATTTTCCATAAAAATATTTTTTATAAAAATTTTTTTTATAAAAATTTTTTATAGAAAATTTTTCATACAAAAATTTTTTATAGAAAATTTTTCATATAAAAATTTTTTATGGAAAATTTTTCATATAAAAATTTTTATAGAAAATTTTTCATTAAAATTTTTTTATAGAAAATTTTTCATATTAAATTTTTTTTAAAAAAATTTTGCATATAAACATTTTTTATAGAAAATTTTTCATATAAAATTTTTTTATAGAAAATTTTTCACATAAAAAATTTTTATAGAAAATTTTTCATATAAAGTTTTTTTATAGAAAATTTTTCATATAAAAATTTTTTAAAGAAAATTTTTCATCTCAAAATTTTTTATAGAAAATTTTTGATATAAAAATTTTTTATAGAAAATTTTTGATATAAAAATTTTTCATATAAACATTTTTTATAGAAAATTTTTCATATAAACATTTTTTATATAAAATTTTTTTATAGAAAATTTTTTATAGAAAATTTTTTTATAGAAAATTTTTCATTTACAAATTTTTAACAGAAAATTTTTCATGGAAAATTTTTCATATAAAAATTTTTTATACAAAATTTTTCATATAAAAATTTTTTATACAAAATTTTTCATATAAAAATTTTTTATAGACAAGTTTTGATATAAAATTTTTTTATAGAAAATTTTTGATATAAAAATTGTTTATAGAAAATTTTTTATATAAAATTTATTATAGAACATTTTTCATATAAAAATTTTTCTATAAAAAATTTTATAGAAAATTTTTTTAATAAAAAATTTTACTGAAAATTTTTCATATAAAAATTTTTTATAGAGAATTTTTCATATCAAAATTGTTGTTAGAAAATTTTTCATATAAACATTTTTTAAAGAAAATGTTTCATATAAAAATTTTTCATAGAAAATTTTTCATATAAAAATTTTTTATAGAAAATTTTTTATATAAAAATTTTTTACAGAAAATTTTCCATAAAAATATTTTTTATAAAAATTTTTTTTATAAAAATTTTTTATAGAAAATTTTTCATATAAAAATTTTTTATAGAAAATTTTTCATATAAAAATTTTTTATGGAAAATTTTTCATATAAAAATTTTTATAGAAAATTTTTCATTAAAATTTTTTTATAGAAAATTTTTCATATAAAAATTTTTTAAAGAAAATTTTTCATCTAAAAATTTTTTATAGAAAATTTTTGATATAAAAATTTTTCATATAAACTTTTTTATAGAAAATTTTTTTATAGAAAATTTTTTTATAGAAAATTTTTTATATAAAATTTTTTTACAGAAAATTTTTCATTTACAAATTTTTAACAGATAATTTTTCATGGAAAATTTTTCATATAAAAATTTTTTATAGAAAATTTTTCATATACAAATTTTTTATAGAAAATTTTTCATACAAAATTTTTTTATAGAAAATTTTTCATTTAAAATTTTTTATATAAAATTTTTCATATAAAAATTTTTTATAGAAAATTTTTCATATAAAAATTTTTTATAGACAAGTTTTGATATAAAAATTTTTTATAGAAAATTTTTCATATAAAAATATTTTTATGGAAAATTTTTCATATACGAATTTTTTAAAATTTTTCGTATAAAATTTTTTTATTGGAAAATTTTCATACACAGATTTTTCATAGAAAATTTTCCATATAAAAGTTTTTTATAAAAAAAATTTCATATAAAAACTTAATATATAAAATTTTTCATCAAAAATTTTTCATATAAAAATTTTTTATAGAAAATTTTTCATATAAAAATTTTTTATAGAAAATTTTTCATATCAAAATTTTTTATAGAAAATTTTTCATATAAAAATTTTTTATAAAAAATTGTTCATATAAAAATTTTGTATAGAAAATTTTTCATATCAAAAATTTTTTAAAGAAAAAATGTTTGTACAAAATTTTTTTATCGAAATTTTTTTATAAAAAATTTTTATATGGAAAATTTTCTATAAAAAAATTTTTGTATGAAAATTTTCTATATTTTTTTTTTCATGCCAATATTTTAAAAGCTTAATGAGATGATTGTAATTTATTCAAACACATTATGTTCTTAGTTAACACTTTGAAACTATTATAGCAAATCCTTTTAGATATAATGAAATAAAGTTGAATAATTAAATACGAGGGCATGCCAATAAGGCTTCTTGAATTGACTACCTAGAAATATGCAACTGTCATTTCCATGGTAAAGAAGTGGTTTTTATATTTCGATGTGGCTGTGCAAGCACGATGCCTGTTCTGACGCTTAGTTGAGGTCTCTACATCCGAAAGAATTAGTCGATCGGAGATAAAAAGTGGGAGAAATTGTTTACACTATAGGCATTCTACATGGCTCAGTAGTTAAAATTTTGAATGAATATTTGGATTACAAATTTCGCGAACGTGTTTTTGTACTGATTCGTAACCGTATACGAAATGTAGATCCATTACTACTCAGCGGAGACCAAACTGTGGGTTTGTCGCGGTGAATCGCCGACAAAGAAGGCAAAGGTGGGTTCTTCCAGCCAATAAAGTAATGGCATCCGTTTTTAGAGATACACTGGGTATAATTCACATTGACCATCTGATTTTGTCCATTTATTGAGGAATTGAGAAAGAACGACCGCATTTTGGCCAAGAAAGAATTATTTTCCTCCTAAAAAGAGCAAGGGTGAAAACATATGAAATTTCCATAGTAAAAGCCATGAGTGAATATTTCATGTTCCTAAAGTTGAAAAAATGACTTCAATAACGAAATCCCCCCCTTAAAAATGCCTATTTCGAAGTCTTCAGCAAATCGTATTTTTCGGAAAAATTTGAGAAAAATTGGTTTATGTGTATATAGCTTAAAGGAGTTTATGTTGATAAATAATGAAACTTTCTGTACAAAAACCTGCCAGAACTTATTAACCTGCCCTCGTAACTTAATTTGTATTTATATAGACTAAAGGGAAAATGTCGTTCGTTATATGTATCTGTTTGTCTGTGATATTTTAATATTAAATTATATTATTTAAGTTTATGGATCTTTAAAAATTATACGCAGTAAATTTAGAAAATTGTAGTAGACAGACAGATAGTAAATGTTTACATATGGAAAGTTAAAAAGACAGTTTGACAGACAAGAAGATAATTTCGAAAAATTCGACAATGTTAAGTTCATATAATAAAATTAAAGAAAATATTGTAAAGAAAAGAAATTACACAGGAAATTTTATTATTTGTTTGAAATATTAAAATTCTTTTCATAAACAACAACATTCAAAAATTTTTCTATAGGAAACAAATTCTATAGAAAATTTTTCTATAGGAAAAAATTTTGATAGAAAATTTTTCTAAAGGAATTTTTTCCTATTTTCTATATTTCTATAAAATTTTTTTCTTGAAAAATTTTCTATAAAAAATTTTTATATGAAAAATTTTCTATAAAAAATTTTTATTTGAAAAATTTTCTATAAAAAATTGTATATGAAAAATATTCCGTAAACAATTTTTATATGAAAAATTTTCTATAAAAAAACTTTAAATGAAAAATATTGTATAAAAAATTTTTTTATTAAAAATTTTCTATAAAAAATTTTCTATAAAAATTGTTTATATGAAAAATTTTTATATGAAAAATTGTTTATAAAAAATTTTTATATGAAAAATTTTCTATAAAAAATTTTAATATGAAAAACTCACGACCATCAAGAAAAATTTTTTATAAAAAATTTTTTATGAAAAATTTTCTATAAAAAATTTTTGTATGAAAAATTTTCTGTAAAAAAATTGTATATGAAAAATTTTTCATAAAAAATTTTTATATGAAAAATTTTCAAACAAATTTTTATATGACAAATTTTCTATAAACAAATTTTATATGAAAAATTTTCTATAAAAAAATTTTATATGAAAAATTTTCTTTAACAAATTTTCATATGAAAAATTTTCTATAAAAAATTTTTATATCAAAAAATAACAAATAAAATTTGAAAAATTTTTAAATGAAAAATTTTCAATGAAAAAGTTTCTATAAAAATTTTTCTATAAAAAATTTTTGTATGAAAAATTTTCAATAAAAAATTTTCTATAAAAAATTTTCTTTAAAAAATTTTTTTATGAAAAATTTTCAATAAAAAATTTTCTATAAAAAATTTTCTTTAAAAAATTTTTTTATGAAAAATTTTCTATAAAAAATTTTTATATGAAAAATTTTCTATAAAAAATTTTTATATGAAAAATTTTCTTTAAAAAATTTTTATATGAAAAATTTTCTATAAAAAAATTTTATATGAAAAATTTTCTATAAAAAATTTTTATATGAAAAATTTTCTATAAAAAATTTTTATATGAAAAATTTTCTATAAAAAATTTTTATATGAAAAATTTTCTATAAAAAATTTTTATATGAAAAATTTTCGATAAACAATTTTATATGAAAAATTTTTTATAAAAAATTTTTCTATAGGAAAACATTTCTATATAAAATTTTTCTATAGGAAAAAATTTAATATATAGAAAATTTTTCTGTAAGAAAAAATTTCTATAGAAATTTTTTCTATACAAAAAAATTTCCATAAAAAATTTTTCTATGTTAAAAAATGTATATAGAAAATTTTTCTATGTGAAAAAAATTTCTATAGAAAATTTTTCTATATGAAAAAAATTTCTATAGCAGCTTTTTCTTTATGAAAAAATTTCTATGGAAAATTTTTCTATATGAAAAAAATTTCTGTAGGAAAACATTTCTGTATAAAATTTTTCTATAGGAAAAAATTTCTATAGGAAATTTATATAGAACATTTTTCTGTAAGAAAAAATTTCTATAGAAAATTTTTCTATATAAAAAAAATTTCCATAGAAAATTTTCTATGTTAAAAAATGTCTATAGAAAATTTTTCTATATGAAAAAAATTTATATAGAAAATTTTTCTATATGAAAAAATTTTCTATTGAAACTTTTTCTTTATGAAAAAATTTCTATGGAAAATTTTTCTATATGAAAAAAATGTCTATAGAAAATGTTTCTATATAAAAAAATTTCTATAGAAAATTATATAGAAAATTTTTCTATATAAAAAAATTTCTATAGAAAATTTTTCTATATGAAAAAATTTCTATAGAAAATTTTTCTGTATAAAAAAGTTCTATAGAAAATTTTTCTATAGGAAAAAATTTCTAGAGAAAATTTTTCTGTAAAAAAATTTTTCTATAGGAAAGAAATTCTAGAGAAAATTTTACTATATAAAAAAATTTGTTCGATTGTAAAAATTTTTTCGCTTACAAACTTTAATGTGTCCTTAACAAATGTTCTTTCAAATACATAAAATCTTAAATTCTTATAAAAGCTCTTAGGAATCACATTAACTTGAAATACCAAAAAATATATGTACAGTACATTCCGCTTAAGTACTTTAGACTCAAATGATACCAATTTTAATTCTACGAATTTTGTAAGACGAAAAATATTATGTCCTATCTTGTCAGATCTTTAAATCAAACATATTCATTTTATAATGAGCGCTTAAATGGAATTTACTGTTCATTGCATATTTCTCGATAAAAACATATGGATAAAATTTTTTTGGCAACCACAATAAAATGTTATCTTTTACACTTTTAACAATAGTGTAAAATTTCGAGAGCAAAGTAGCAAATAAAATGGAGAATATTTATGGAGAAGGTCAAGGACATGTTAAAAAATGTTACCAACAACAAATCCATAGATGAAATGAATTCCCTTTTTCAAAGGACAAATTAATACGACTTTTTTCTTTATGAACTAAATAGTAAAGGATAGTCAAGTACTCGTATACATATAAATATTAGATATTAACTTTAAGAGTTTTTGTTGATTAATCCAGAAAATAAGTATAAGGGGAATGATATTAAGTTTCATAAAATTTATATAGGATCACGTTGACTTTGGATATAAATTTAATATACAAAAATTTTAATATAAAATATTTTATATCGAACATTTTTCATATAAAAAATTTAAATAGAAACTTTTTCATATAAAAACTTTTCGATAGAAAATTTTTCATATAAAAAGATTTATATACAAAATTTTTATCATAAAACATTTTATATAGATAATTTTTCAAATAAAAAATTGAATGTAGAAATTTTTCATATAAAAATTTTTTATAGAAAATTTTTCATATAAAATTTTTGTACAGAAAATTTTTTATAGAAAATTTTTCAAATAAAATTTTTTATAGAAAAGTTTCATATAAAATTTTTTATAGAGATGGCTTAACCAACCATCGAAACGCGTCGAGGAATTTGGTTTCTCCGCAAACATTTTTTGGCTTTTTATCAATAAATTGATCTGTTACATTAATAAATAAATGTAACAGGTTTGGGATCAAATGCAAATACACTTCTTTTTGAATAATATTTACATCCCGACTAATTTGTTATTTTTTGATAAAACTGCATGCATTCAGCTTAATTTTTAAAATAAACTTATTTATTTTAAAACATCTTACCCCCCCCTTCTTCACAGCATTCTGCATATAGTAGCCAACGGCTACAGCAAGAATGTGGGAAGTGAAGGTAGATGAAAACTGAAAAATGTTTGTTTTTGTTCAGTCGATAATCTACGCTTTTACTTTTGGTTTATGAACATAATTCTTAATAGTTATGTTTGTAAATTTAGTAATAATGCGAGGTTTTCGATCTGTCTAAATTGGGGATAATCCTCCTGAAGAGATGGCTTAACCAACCATCGAAACGCGTCGAGGAATTTGGTTTCTCCGCAAACATTTTTTGGCTTTTTATCAATAAATTGATCTGTTACATTAATAAATAAATGTAACAGGTTTGGGATCAAATGCAAATACACTTCTTTTTGAATAATATTTACATCCCGACTAATTTGTTATTTTTTGATAAAACTGCATGCATTCAGCTTAATTTTTAAAATAAACTTATTTATTTTAAAACATCTTACCCCCCCCCTTCTTCACAGCATTCTGCATATAGTAGCCAACGGCTACAGCAAGAATGTGGGAAGTGAAGGTAGATGAAAACTGAAAAATGTTTGTTTTTGTTCAGTCGATAATCTACGCTTTTACTTTTGGTTTATGAACATAATTCTTAATAGTTATGTTTGTAAATTTAGTAATAATGCGAGGTTTTCGATCTGTCTAAATTGGGGATAATCCTCCTGAAGAGATGGCTTAACCAACCATCGAAACGCGTCGAGGAATTTGGTTTCTCCGCAAACATTTTTGGCTTTTTATCAATAAATTGATCTGTTACATTAATAAATAAATGTAACAGGTTTGGGATCAAATGCAAATACACTTCTTTTTGAATAATATTTACATCCCGACTAATTTGTTATTTTTTGATAAAACTGCATGCATTCAGCTTAATTTTTAAAATAAACTTATTTATTTTAAAACATCTTACCCCCCCCTTCTTCACAGCATTCTGCATATAGTAGCCAACGGCTACAGCAAGAATGTGGGAAGTGAAGGTAGATGAAAACTGAAAAATGTTTGTTTTTGTTCAGTCGATAATCTACGCTTTTACTTTTGGTTTATGAACATAATTCTTAATAGTTATGTTTGTAAATTTAGTAATAATGCGAGGTTTTCGATCTGTCTAAATTGGGGATAATCCTCCTGAAGAGATGGCTTAACCAACCATCGAAACGCGTCGAGGAATTTGGTTTCTCCGCAAACATTTTTTGGCTTTTTATCAATAAATTGATCTGTTACATTAATAAATAAATGTAACAGGTTTGGGATCAAATGCAAATACACTTCTTTTTGAATAATATTTACATCCCGACTAATTTGTTATTTTTTGATAAAACTGCATGCATTCAGCTTAATTTTTAAAATAAACTTATTTATTTTAAAACATCTTACCCCCCCCCTTCTTCACAGCATTCTGCATATAGTAGCCAACGGCTACAGCAAGAATGTGGGAAGTGAAGGTAGATGAAAACTGAAAAATGTTTGTTTTTGTTCAGTCGATAATCTACGCTTTTACTTTTGGTTTATGAACATAATTCTTAATAGTTATGTTTGTAAATTTAGTAATAATGCGAGGTTTTCGATCTGTCTAAATTGGGGATAATCCTCCTGAAGAGATGGCTTAACCAACCATCGAAACGCGTCGAGGAATTTGGTTTCTCCGCAAACATTTTTGGCTTTTTATCAATAAATTGATCTGTTACATTAATAAATAAATGTAACAGGTTTGGGATCAAATGCAAATACACTTCTTTTTGAATAATATTTACATCCCGACTAATTTGTTATTTTTTGATAAAACTGCATGCATTCAGCTTAATTTTTAAAATAAACTTATTTATTTTAAAACATCTTACCCCCCCCTTCTTCACAGCATTCTGCATATAGTAGCCAACGGCTACAGCAAGAATGTGGGAAGTGAAGGTAGATGAAAACTGAAAAATGTTTGTTTTTGTTCAGTCGATAATCTACGCTTTTACTTTTGGTTTATGAACATAATTCTTAATAGTTATGTTTGTAAATTTAGTAATAATGCGAGGTTTTCGATCTGTCTAAATTGGGGATAATCCTCCTGAAGAGATGGCTTAACCAACCATCGAAACGCGTCGAGGAATTTGGTTTCTCCGCAAACATTTTTTGGCTTTTTATCAATAAATTGATCTGTTACATTAATAAATAAATGTAACAGGTTTGGGATCAAATGCAAATACACTTCTTTTTGAATAATATTTACATCCCGACTAATTTGTTATTTTTTGATAAAACTGCATGCATTCAGCTTAATTTTTAAAATAAACTTATTTATTTTAAAACATCTTACCCCCCCCTTCTTCACAGCATTCTGCATATAGTAGCCAACGGCTACAGCAAGAATGTGGGAAGTGAAGGTAGATGAAAACTGAAAAATGTTTGTTTTTGTTCAGTCGATAATCTACGCTTTTACTTTTGGTTTATGAACATAATTCTTAATAGTTATGTTTGTAAATTTAGTAATAATGCGAGGTTTTCGATCTGTCTAAATTGGGGATAATCCTCCTGAAGAGATGGCTTAACCAACCATCGAAACGCGTCGAGGAATTTGGTTTCTCCGCAAACATTTTTTGGCTTTTTATCAATAAATTGATCTGTTACATTAATAAATAAATGTAACAGGTTTGGGATCAAATGCAAATACACTTCTTTTTGGAAAATTTTTCATATAAAATTTTTTAGAGAAAAATTTTCATATAAAATTTTTTATATAAAATTTTTATACAAAAATTCTCAAAAAAAAAAAAAAAAAAATTTAATAGAAAATATTTCATATACAATTTTTATAGAAAATATTTCATATACAATTTTTATAGAAAATTTTTCATATAAAAATTTTTGATA
The DNA here is from genome assembly GCA_933228675.1 of Stomorhina lunata. Taxonomy (NCBI): domain Eukaryota; kingdom Metazoa; phylum Arthropoda; class Insecta; order Diptera; family Rhiniidae; genus Stomorhina; species Stomorhina lunata. The sequence continues at coordinate 17,688,293 of OW121744.1, forward strand.
GATAATTTTTCATATAAAATTTTTTATAGAAAATTGTTCATATAAAATTTTATATAGAAAATTTTTCATATAAAATTTTATATAGAAAATGTTTCATATAAAATTTTTTATAGAAAATTTTTCATAGAAAATTTTATATAGAAAATTTTTCATACAAAATTTGATATAGAAAAATTTTCATATAAAATTTTATATAAAAAATTTTGTAAAGAAAATTTTTTATATAAAAAATTTTGTAAAGAAAATTTTTTATATAAAAAATTTTCAATAGAAAATTTTTTATACAAAAAATTTTGTAAAGAAAATTTTTTATATAAAAAATTTTCAATAGAAAATTTTTCATATAAAAAATTTTTAAGAGAATATTTTTTATATAAAAAATTTTCTATAGAAAATTTTTCATATAAAAAATTTCATATAGAAAATTTTTCATATAAAAAATTTCATTTTTCATATAAAAAATTTCATATAGAAAATTTTTCATATAAAAAATTTCATATAGAAAATTTTTCATATAAAAATTTTCATATAGAAAATTTTTCATATAAAAAATTTCATATAGAAAATTTTTCATATAAAAAATTTCATATAGAAAATTTTTCATATAAAAATTTTCATATAGAAAATTTTTCATATAAAAAATTTCATATAGAAAATTTTTCATATAAAAAATTTCATATAGAAAATTTTTCATATAAATAATTTTATATAGAAAACTTTTCATATAAAAATGTTAATATAGAAAATTTTTCATATAAAAACTTTTCTATAGAAAATTTTTCATATAAAAATTTTTCTATAGAAAATTTTTCATATAAAAATTTTTCTATAGAAAATTTTTCATATAAAAATTTTTCTATAGAAAATTTTTCATATAAAAATTTTTATATAGAAAATTGTTCATATAAAAAATTTTCTATAGAAAATTTTTCATATAATTTTCTATATAAAATTTCTTATATAAAATTTTATATGAAAAATTTTCTATAGAAAAATTTATATATGAAAAATTTTCATATATAAATGTTGTTAACATTGTTACTATTCTAAAAATAGCATCAAACCAAAAAGTCTTGTTCTTCTCTACATGCCAACGGCAAGTGAAAAGATCGAGCAAAACAAGTAATAGGAGAATACACAATCAATTAAACGTAGTGATGTTCGATCAAACTCAATGAGTTAAATTGATGATTATCTCTGCAATTTGACAACTCGACTGTGGTCGAGGGCGCTAAGTGCTGATGACGTCCTGTGGCGGGACAGAAATAATTTACTTTCCAATTTTCAAAATTAATAATTTGAAAATTAAAATGAACTCAAGCCTGATGAAACCTAATTTTTCAATGAAAAATTTTCTATAGAAAAATTTTTATATGAAAAATTTTCTATAGAAAAATTTTATATAAAAAATTCTGTTTAGAAAATTTTTCATATAAAACATTTTATTTAGAAAATTTGTTCATATAAAAAATTTTATATAGAAAATTTTCAAATAAAAATTTTATATGGAAAATTTTCAAATTAAAATTTTATGTAGAAAATCTTTCATATATTTTTCATATAAAAAATTTCATATAGAAAAAATTTTCATATAAAAAATTTTATATCGAAAATTTTTCATATACAAAATTTTATATAGAAAATTTTTCATATAAAATTTTTATAAAAAAATTTTATATAGAAAATTGTTCATATAAAAAATTTTATATAAAAAATTTTTCATATAAAAAATTTTATATAGAAAATATAAAAAATTTTATATAGAAAATTTTTCATATAAAAAATTTCATATAAAAAAATTTTATATAGAAATTTTTTCATATAAAATTTTTATAAAAAATTTTATATAGAAAATTTTTCATATAAATAATTTTATATAGAAAACTTTTCATATAAAAAATTTTATTTTAGAAGATTTTTCATATAAAAAATTTTATTATAGAACATTTTTCATATAAACGTTTTTGATAGAAAATTTTTCATATAAAAATATTTTATAGAGAATTTATCACATAAAATTTTTCTTATTTGGGATTTTTCTATAAAATTTTTTATAGAAAATTTTTCATATTAAATTTTTGTAGAAATTTTTTCATATAAAATTTTTATAGAATATTTTTCATATAACATTTTTATAGAACATTTTTCACATAAAATTTTTATAGAAAATTTTTCACATAAAATTTTTATAGAAAATTTTTCACATAAAATTTTTATAGAAAATTTTTCACATAAAATTTTTATAGAAAATTTTTCACATAAAATTTTTATAGAAAATTTTTCACATAAAATTTTTATAGAAAATTTTTCATAAAAAAAATTTTTTATAGAAAATTTTTCATATAAAAAATTTTTTATAGAAAATTTTTTATATAAAAAATTTTATATAGAAAATTTTTCATATACAATTTTTATAAAAAATTTTTAATATAAAAAATTTTATTAAAAAATTTTATATAGAAAATTTAAAAAAATTTTTTTTTTTTATAAGAAAATTTTTTATATAAAAAATTTTATATAGAAAATTTTTCATAGAAAATTTAAAAAAAAATTTTATATAGAAAATTTTTCATATAAAAAATTGTATATACAAAAATTTTTCTTATAAAATTTTTATAGAAATTTTTTTGTAGAAAATTTTTCATATAAAATTTTGTATAGAAAGTTATTCATATAAAATTTTTATAAAAATTGTTCATTTAAAAAAATTTTTGATAGAAAAGTTTTCATATAAAAAATTTTATTTTACAAAAAATTTTTAATTTAAAAATTTTTCTTTATTAAATTTTTTATAAAAAATTTTTCATATAAATTTTTTTTAAACCAAATCCCTTGAGACTCTATAATTTTCTCTAATTTTTTCCCATTTCAGCTTAAATTAAATCATGTCAAATATAAGTAAAACAACAGCTTCCCTGGTGAAACGCACTTCATTCTCGGCAGCTGTAACGCCATCGATTATGCCACATCAAATCACGCATCAACAGACGGAAACACAAGAAAGGGAAGTTAATAAATCGAATGCCAAGCAACAAACAAGTCAAAAGTAAGTTACAAGAAAAATGCCAAGAAACAATTTAATGATTTTTAAAATCTGTGGTTTGGTGCTGAAAGGGTCAATGTCAAAAAAGTAATTTTGAGAAAATTTGATTTAAAGTTTTTATTTTACTTATAAATTCATAGTAACAATACCCAGAAAAACTGTTATAAATCTGTTTTGAGTTAAGTAAGAGATTAGCTGTTGGAGCCAAATAAAAGATGGTAAAGAAAAGAATCTAATACAATGATTAACTCAAAACCGCAAAAAATTGACATTGGCCCTTTTAAAACGAAGCCATAGAAATAATGGTATCGGACGAATCTATAAAATCAGTGTAGGGGAATCTAGTGCAATACTCTTAGTAGAAACCGTTTAAAATTTTAAATAATTTTCCATAAAAAAATTAAATTTTTCAATATCACTTAAATATTACTTAGACCCTTTTGCAAAATACCCACATAATGTGTTATATCGTTTATAGTTTAATTGTTTATATTGTTTAATTTGTTTCTATTGTTCTAATATAAATTTAATTTCTTCTTTAGTCATCTCCAATCGAAGAATGTCGATAATGTACGTTCCTATAATGAAGTACCTGGCCCCTGGGGCATGCCATTTCTAGGAAATTCTTGGCGTTTTGCACCGGTTATTGGTAAGAGTAATACTAACAAATAAATTAAGTGTTTACGAACAGAGAAATGAAGGGAAATAAGAAAATGTTACAATTACAATAAAATCTATGACATGCGATAGTAAATTTTATGTGAGACATAGAAACAGCACGAAATTATTAAAGACCATAAGAAAATTTAATGACTTTTAAATTATTGTTTTCAATTTGAAATAGAAACAATTAATTTTATACTTTAGATTGACAGGAAACAATAATACTTTATAAATTGATCAAATAATTTTATGAATTTTTCATGATGGCTCTACAGTTCAAGCAAAGACACATTTGTTGCACATCAATACATTGATTTGCTGTAGGGTCGTTTTGAAAAGTCCCATAAAAAACTAGAGTATTATCCAATGAAAGAAAGCTAAGGCACACACACGTGCTGATAAAATGTATGTTTGTTTGTATAGAGTGTAATATATTGCTACCATAGAATCTTTGGCTCTAGAGTTAATATCTTCTTAAGCTAAAAATAACTTGAAATGTAAGATCTTCTTAACTCCTTTTAATTCCTTCAACATTTTTTCCTTTCCCCTAAAACAGGCCATTACAAAATTAGCGATTTGGATAAAGTTATGAAAGAGCTTCACATAAATTATGGCAAAATAGCCAAAGTTGGCGGTTTAATTGGTCATCCTGATTTGTTGTTCGTATTCGATGGCGATGAAATACGAAATATATTCAAGAAAGAAGAAACTATGCCGCACAGGTAAGTTAGAAAAAAAAGAAAAATCCATTAAATTAAATGAATAAATAATTTATCCATAAATAAAATATGAGGGAAAAACAAAATTAAATTGAAAAGCAGGGCAATTTGTATTAATACAACATGAAATACTACTATATTCTGATAAACTTAAATGATTTAATGAACATTAAATAAGTAGCTGAACAGAGGAAATTGCCCAACAAACAAAAAGGTATAGAACGGATTGAAAACGTTCTTGGCAACATTTAGAAACTCCTGCCTTTAAACCATGTTTACGCTAAGAAACAGCTATAAAATGGCTACCGGTATCGCTAAAATAACCTTGAAGATATAATACGAAATATCGTTCCCAAAAATACCGTTACCGTTAAGCAAAAATTTTTCTTATCAAAAATTTTATACAAAGAAAATTTTTCATATTAAAATTTCTATAGAAAATTTTTCATATCAAAATTTCTATAGAAAATTTTTTATCAAAAAATAACCAAATAGTCGGGATGTAAATATTATTCAAAAAGAAGTGTATTTGCATTTGATCCCAAATCTGTTACATTTATGGAAAATTTTTTATATAAAAATTTCTATAGAAAATTTTTCATTTTAAAATTTCTATAAAATATTATCCATCTAGAAATTTCAAATATAAAATGTTTTTCATATAAAATTTCAATTTCATTGGAAATTTTTCATATCAAAAGTTCTATAGAAAATTGTTCATATACAAATTTCTATAAAAATTTTTTTATATAAAGATTTCTATAGAAAATTTTTCATCTTAAAATCTCTATAGACAATTTTTTATATAAAAATTTCTATAGAAAATTTTTTATATAAAAATTTCTATAGAAAATTTTTTATATAAAAATTTCTATAGAAAATTTTTTTATATAAAAATTTCTATAGAAAATTTTTTATATAAAAATTTCTATAGAAAATTTTTTATTTATTTAAATTTTTTTTTTATTTTAAAATTTCTATAAAAAATTATCTATCTAAAAATTTCTAATATAAAAAATTTTTCATATAAAATTTCAATTTCATTTTAAATTTTTCATATAAAATTTCAATTTCATTGAAAATTTTTCATATCAAAAGTTCTATAGAAAATTTTTTATATAAAAATTTCTATAGAAAATTTTTTATATAAAAATTTCTATAGAAAATTTTTTATATAAAAATTTCTATAGAAAATCTTTTATATAAAAATTTCTATAGAAAATTTTTTATATAAAAATTTCTTTAGAAAATTTTTTATATAAAAATTTCTTTAGAAAATTTTTTATATAAAAATTTCTTTAGAAAATTTTTTATATAAAAATTTGTATAGAAAATTTTTTATATAAAAATTTCTAAAGAAAATTTTTTATATAAAAATTTCTAAAGAAAATTTTTTTTATAAAAATTTCTGTAGAAAATTTTTTTATAAAAATTTCTGTAGAAAGTTTTTTTTATAAAAATTTCTGTAGAAAGTTTTTTTTATAAAAATTTTTGTAGAAAATTTTTTATATAAAAATTTCTATAGAAATTTTTTTATATACAAATTTTTGCAGAAATTTTTTTTTATAAAAATTTCTATAGAAAATTTTTTATATGAAAATTTCTAAAGAACATTTTTTATATATAAATTTCTATAGAAAATTTTTCACATAAAAATTTTTCATATTAAAATTTCTATAGAAAATTTTTTATTTAAAAATTTCTACAGAAAATTTTTCATCTTAAAATCTCTATAAAAAATTTTTCATCTAAAATTTCTATAGAAAATTTTTCATATAAAAATTCATATAAAAAGCTCTTTAGAAAGTTTTTCATAAAAAATTTCTATAGAAAATTTTTATCCAAAAATCTCTATAGAAAATTTTTTATCTTAAAATTTCTATAGAAAATTTTTCATATAAAAATTTTTATACAAAATTTTTTATATAAAAATTCTTATAGAAAATTTTTCATATAAAAATTTCTATAGAAAATTTTGTATATAAAATTTTCTATAGAAAATTTTTTTTTTTATCAAAATTTCTTCAGAAAATTTTTTTATATAATTCTTTTATATAAAAATTCCTAAAAAAAAAATTTTATATAAAAATTTGTACAGAAAATTTTTAAAATAAAAATTTCTATAAAAAATTGTTAATCCAAAAATTTCTATAGAAAATTTTTCATATCAAAATTTCCATAGAAAATTGTTTATATAAACATTTCTATAGAAAATTTTTCATACAAATTTTTTTTTAAAAAATTTTTCATATAAAATTTTTTGTAGAAAATTTTTCATATAAAAATTTTTATAAAAAATTTTTCATATAAAAATTTTTATAGAAAATTTTTCATATAAAAATTTCTAAAAAAAAATTTTTGTACAAAAAAATTCTATAAAAACTTTTTTATATAAAAATTTCTACAGAAAATTTTTCATCTTAAAATCTCTATAGACAATTTTTTATATCAAAATTTCTATAGAAATTATTTCATATAAAAATTTCTATAGAAAATTTTTTATCTAAAAACTTCTATATAAAATTTCTTATATAAAAATTTCCATAGAAAATTTTTCAACTTAAAATCTCTATAAAAAATTGTTCAGTTCAATATTTCTAAAGAAAATTTTTCATATTAAAATTTCAATAAAAAAATGTTCATATCAAAATTTCTATAAAAAAATTTTTACATGAAAATTTCTATACCTACCTATATTGTAAACTTTTGCCTTTATGTTTGCTGGGTTAATTCATACTTATATTACCACAATATCAAGGTGAGTTAATGAATATTTAATTTAAATTTAATAAATATATAATTATTATTAATTATATCCTTAAATTACCCTTTACAATTATCGTAATATAAAAAGAATTATAGAAATTTGAAGTTAATTCAAAACTTTTAAATATTAAAATTCAAAATTATTTTAGAATTTAACTCGGGGGTGGCGAAATAGAGAAGGTTTTGTATTTTCGTTGAAATGTTTTGAAATATAATTTCAATTACAGTTAAAATATGAATAAGAGAAGTTGTAAAAGATAAGATTTAAACATAACATTTACACAAGTACCCCCGAGTAAATATTTTCCCAGAAATATATGCATACATTTGTATTTTTGCATACATTTCAGGGAAAATATTTACTCGGGGGTACTTGTGTAAATGTTATGTTTAAATAATGTAAAACACCAACGCCTCTAAAATCCATATGCATAAATGTAAATTTATGTGCATATGTATGTATGTTTGAAAAATATTTCTATGGAAAATTTTTTATATAAAAATTTCTATAGAAAATTTTTCATATAAAAATTTCTATCGAAAATTTTTTATATCAAAAATTCTATAGAAAAATTTTCATATAAAAATTTTTCATATAAAAATTTCAATGTAACATTTTTCATATAAAAATTTCTATAGAAAATTTTTCATATAAAAATTTCTATAGAAAATTTTTCATATACAAATTTCTATAGAAAATTTTTCATATAAAAATTTCTATAGAAAATTTTTCATATAAAAAATGTTTGAAAAATATTTCTATGGAAAATTTTTTATATAAAAATTTCTATAGAAAATTTTTCATATAAAAATTTCTATTGAAAATTTTTTATATCAAAAATTCTATAGAAAAATTTTCATATAAAAATTTTTCATATAAAAATTTCTATGTAACATTTTTCATATAAAAATTTCTATAGAAAATTTTTCATATAAAAATTTCTATAGAAAATTTTTCATATAAAAATTTCTATAGAAAATTTTTCATATAAAAATTTCTATAGAAAATTTTTCATATAAAAATTTCTATAGAAAATATTTCATATAAAAATTTCTATAGAAAATTTTTCATATAAAAATTTCTTTAGAAAATTTTTCATATAAAAATTTCTATAGAAAATTTTTCATATAAAAATTCTTAGAAAAATTTTTTGTATAAAAATTTCTATAGAAAATTTTTTGTATAAAAATTTCTATAGAAAATTTTTTATATAAAAATTTCTATAGAAAATTTTTCATATAAAAATTTCTATAGAAAATTTTTCATATAAAAATTTCTATAGAAAATTTTTCATATAAAACTTCCTATAGAAAATTTTTCATATAAAAATTTCTAGAAAAAATTTTTCATATAAAAATTTCTATAAAAAATTTTTCATTTAAAAATTTTTATATAGAAAATTGTCAGACAAAAATTTCTGTAGAAAATTTATAAAAATTTAACGATTACTAGTGATTTTATTAAGAATGAAATCAAAATTTTTCGAACTAGAAATTAAAATTTTGAACCTCACCATTTCCAATTTTGATGAATGTATTCACCAAAATCAGACATTGTGGGACCAAAATTTGTATTTCGGTTTTTTTTTTGCATAATATTTTGCAATTTTATTTTTATAACTGAACTAAAGTTTAAAAAGACATTTTCATTTTCCTCTAATATTTCCAAAACTTTTTGCTATTTTTTTTTTGTAACGAATTTGTCAAAGTTAATAGAATAAAAAAACTATGAAACGTTCCCTGAAATGCAAAAGTGTGTAAGTCACAAGAAAAAAATATTAAAATTTTCGGTCTTAATCCCAACAAGCAACCACAAGCAACAAAAAAATTAATTTGCCACTAACCACTTCTTGCATTTCAGGTAACGATATACGTTTCTAACAAAAATTCTCTGCGGATTTTGGTCACATAACCAATAAAAAAATATGTGGGTGTAGTATAAAACTATAACAAATGTAGTATGAGACTATACTATAGTTGTTATTATTATACTATAGTTATTACTACTATATCGCCATAATTGTGCTATAGCAAAATACAATTGTATTTATTATAATATAAATAAATATTAAGCCAAAATGTAAGATTATTTCCTTTCTTCTGTTATTTATTATATAATAAATATTAAAACTTGTATGTTTTTCTTTTGCTTTTGGGACCACAAAATTAGTTTAACCGGGTTTAACTTTTTGCTACTTTTTATTGTTCATTTTTTACATAATAATATTTGAGTTTTTCTATTTGTGGCAAATTTTGTTATTTTCTTCTTGAAAATACTCAACCGTTTGTAATTATTTTGCTTTTTTCTTTGAGGATTTCTATTTTTTCTCATATTCTTTTTTTTTAGCAATTTGTGGTTCGCAAACTTTTTAAGGGAGTTTCAGTTTTAAATGTCATAATGTCAGAAATATTTATATAATTGGAAAATTTTTAATATTTTTATTTATATAAAAAACATATCTTCGCAATTGAGTAAATTTTAACCCCCGTATTCATAAACGAAAAATAGAGATAGGACAAACTTTAAAATTAAATTTTTTATATAAAAACTTTGTTTAAAAAATTTTTCAAATAAAAATTTTTATGGAAAATTTTCCAAATAAAAATTCTTTATAGAAAATTTTTTATAGAAAAATTTTTTAAAGAAAATTTTTCATATAAAAATTTTTTATAGAAAATTTTTCATATAAAAATTTTTTATAGAAAATTTCTCATATAAAAATTTTTTATAGAAAATTTTTCATATAAAAATTTTTTTAGAAAATTTTTCATATAAAAATTTTTTATAGAAAATTTTTCATATAAAAATTTTTTATAGAAAATTTTTCATATAAAAATTTTTTATAGAAAATTTTTCATATAAAAATTTTTTTAGAAAATTTTTCACATAAAATTTTTTTTTAGAAAATTTTTCATATAAAAATTTTTTATAGAAAATTTTTCATATAAAAATTTTTTTAGAAAATTTTTCATATAAAAATTTTTTATAGAAAATTTTTCATATAAAAATTTTTTATAGAAAATTTTTCATATAAAAATTTTTTATAGAAAATTTTTTATATAAAAATTTTTTATAGAAAATTTTTCATATAAAAATTTTTTATAGAAAATTTTTCATATAAAAATTTTTTATAGAAAATTTTTCATATAAAAATTTTTTATAGAAAATTTTTCATATAAAAATTTTTTATAGAAAATTTTTCATATAAAAATTTTTTATAGAAAATTTTTCATATAAAAATTTTTTATAGAAAATTTTTCATATAAAAATTTTTTATAGAAAATTTTTCACATAAAAATTTTTTATAGAAAATTTTTCATATAAAAATTTTTTATAGAAAATTTTTCATATAAAAATTTTTTATAGAAAATTTTTCATATAAACAGTTTTTTAGAAAATTTTTCACACAAACACTTTTTATAGAAAATTATTTTATATAAAATTTTTCATAGAAAATCTTTTATATAAAAATTTTTTTAAAGAATTTTTCATATAAAAAAAAATTTAATAGAAAATTTTTCATACAAAAAATTTTGATAGAAAATTCATCATAAAATTTTTTTATAACAAATTTTTTCCTAAAAATTGTTTATCAAAATTATTTATAGAAAATTTTTCATAGAATAATTTTTTATAAAAAAAAATTTTCATAGAAAAATATTTTATAGAAACATTTTTAACAGAAAATTGTTCATATAAAATTATTCTTTATAAAACTTTTCATATAAAATTTATTGTAGAGTATTTTTCAGAAAATTAGAGAATTTTTCCTATAAAAATTTTTTATAAAAAATTTTTGAATGAAAAAATTTCTTTGGTTTCTCCGCAAACATTTGTTGGCCTTTTATCAATAAATTGGTCTGTTACATTAATAAATAAATGTAACAGATTTGGGATCAAATGCGAATAATCATTCTTTTTGAATAATATTTACATCCCGAGAATTCTGTTATTTTTTTGATATGAAAAATTTTCTATAAAAAATTTTTATACGAAAAATTTTCTTAAAAAATTTTTATATGAAAAATTTTCGATAAAATATTTTTATATGAAAAATTATCTACAAAAAATTATAATATGAAAAATTTTCTTTAAAAATTTTTATATGAAAAATTTTCTATAAAAAATTTTTATATGAAAAATTTTCTATAAAAAATTTTTATATGAAAAATTTTCTATAAAAAATTTTTATATGAAAAATTATCTACAAAAAATTATAATATGAAAAATTTTCTTTAAAAATTTTTATATGAAAAATTTTCTATAAAAAATTTTTGTATGAAAAATTTTCTACAAAAAACGTTTATATAAAAATTTTCTATAAAAAATTTTTGTATGAAAAATTTTGTATAAAAAATTTTTATATGAAAAATTTTCTATAAAAAATGTTTGTATGAAAAATTTTCTATTCAAAAATTTTTTTATGAAAAATTTTCTATTAAAAATTTTAATATGAAAAATTCTCTTAAAAAATTTGTATATGAAAAATTTTCTATTAAAAATATTTATATGAAAAATTTTCTATTAAAAATTTTTATATGAAAAATTTTCTATAAAAAAGTTTTGTATGAAAAATTTTGTATAAAAAATTTTTATATGAAAAATTTTCTATAAAAAATGTTTGTATGAAAAATTTTCTATTAAAAAATTTTTTTATGAAAAATTTTCTATTAAAAATTTTAATATGAAAAATTCTCTTAAAAAATTTTTATATGAAAAATTTTCTATTAAAAATTTTTATATGAAAAATTTTCTATTAAAAATTTGTATATGAAAAATTTTCTGTTAAAAAATTTTTATATGAAAAATTTGTTATTAAAATTTTGTATATGAAAAATTTCCTATAAAAAAATTTTATATGAAAAATTTTCTATAAAAAATTTTTAAATGAAAAATTTTCTATAAAAAATTTTATATGAAAAATTTTCTATAAAAAATGTTTATATGAAAAAGTTTCTATAAAATATTTGTGTGTGAAAATTTTTCTATAAAACATTTTCGATAAAAAAATTGTTTATAAAAAATTTTCTATTAAAAATTTGTATATGAAAACTTTTCTATTAAAAAATTGTATATGAACAATTTTCTATTAAAAATTTTAATATAAAAAATTTCTATAAAAAATTCTTTTTAAAAATTTTTTATGAAAAATTTTCTGCAAAAATGTTTGTATGAAAAATTTTCTATAAAAAATTTTTATATGAAAAATTTGTTATTAAAATTTTTGTATATGAAAAATTTCCTATAAAAAAATTTTATATGTATGAAAAATTTTCTATAAAAAATTTTTAAATGAAAAATTTTCTATAAAAAATTTTATATGAAAAATTTTCTATAAAAAATATTTATATGAAAAAGTTTCTATAAAATATTAGTGTGTGAAAATTTTTCTATAAAACATTTTCGATAAAAAAAATTGTTTATAAAAAATTTTCTATTAAAAATTTGTATATGAAAACTTTTCTATTAAAAAATTGTATATGAACAATTTTCTATTAAAAATTTTAATATAAAAAATTTCTATAAAAAATTCTCTTTAAAAATTTTTTATGAAAAATTTTCTGCAAAAAATTTTTATATGAAAAAATTTCTATAAAAAATTTTTATACGAAAAATTTTTTATAAAAAATTTTTGTATGAAAAATTTTCTATAAAAAATTTTTATATGAAAAATTGTCTATAAAAAATTTGTAAAAAATTTGTATTTGTAAGAAAAATTTTTGATAAAAAATTTTTGTAAGAAAAATTTTTGATAAAAAATTTTTGTATGAAAAATTTTAGATAAAAAAATTTTTGATAAAAAATTTTAGTATGAAAAATTTTAGATAAAAAATTTTAATGTGAAAAATTTTCTATAAAAAATTTTAATGTGAAAAATGTTCTATAAAAAATTTTTATATGAAAAATTATGATAAAAAATTTTTATATGAAAAATTTCCGATTAAAATTTTCAGTAAACAAATTTTTATATGAAAAATTTTCGGTAAAAAATTTTCTTATGAGAAACTTTCTACAAAAAATTTGTATATGAAAAATTTCGATAAAAAATTTTTATATGAAAAATTTTCATAAAAAATTTTTAAACGAAAAATGAATGAAATTTTTTCCACAAAAACTTGTTAATAAAAAATGTTTTAATGAAAAATTTTTTATAAAAAATTTGTAAATAAAAAATTTTCAATAAAAAATTTTTAAACGAAAAATTTTCTATAAAGAAATTTTATATGAAAAATTTTCATAAAAAATTTGTATATGAAATTTTTTTTTTATTGAAAGTTTTTTTTATAAAAATTTTTTAGAAAATTTTTTCAAAAGAAAAAAAAATTTTATAGAAATTTTTGTATTGAAAAATTTTGTACGGAAAATTTTTTATAAAAAAAAATCTTAATTTAGAAATTAAATTTTATTAGGTATTTTTAAAATTTTAAATTCAAGTTTAATTTCGAAATTACATTTTTATAAATAAAATCCAATTGTTTAAAAATATTTTCGGAATAAATTAAAAATTAATGTTGGAAAATTAAAAAAAAAGCTTTTAATTTGATTAAAATAACAATATTTTAAATTTATGTTTAAACAAAATGTTTTATCTACTTGATTTAAAATTTAACACTTAGTTAAATTGAAATTTACTTTGAAATGTTTGTTTTGTAACAAAAGAGGAGAATAAGACAAATTTGCTTAGTTCTCTAAATGCCATCATCAATCAAAAATATTTGACAAATTTGGAATATTTTCACAAACATTTTAGCCAAATTGAAAGTCACATATTTGCTTAAGAATAGAACAACAAAACTGATTGATTGGCAAATAAAACTTAAATGATCAGACATTATTATACTAAGAATCTTAAAATCCGGGATGACTTCTTGTTCTAAGAAAACTTCGCACTTCTCGACTTTTTTTTTGGTAAATTTTGGTATTTATTATCATAATGCAAATCGTGTTAATTTGTTGGTCGAAAAGCTAAAAATTATAATGATAATACGCCCAATGATGAAGTAAATTTGCTTTCTTTAACTTATTTCAAGGTTAGATTTATTTACACTTAAAAAATAGCTAAATTTTTGTTTGATTAAGAAAAACAAATTTAAAAGCGAAAAAATATTAAAATTTTATTTATTAAAGATTTTGAAAAAATTAACATATTTAGGAATAATTGTTTAGAAAAACATGCCATTCCCAATTTCGTTATGGACTTTTAATAATTATTTAATTTTTTTCAATTTAAAAATGTAATTGCTTTTAAAACTTTGTTGCGACAATATTTTTAATTGACTGGTTGATTTCATTATTTAAATGTTTAAATTTTGGTTTATGTTGTTTCAAAAAGTTAACATTTTTCATTACTTCGCAAAATGTTACAATTAAGGCATCGTCATCATTACTCGTAGTATGTGAAAAATTATATACTGTGGTTGGTTGGTTGAAAAGTTTCTATATTGCGGTTAAAAGTTTGTTTGCCAAAAAAGTCAAAAAATATATACACATATACACACGAAAAAAAAAACAACCATTTAGATTAAATGCAAATAAAGTTTTTAAAATTTTCATTAAATTAAGTGCATAATTATATATTAACCTCCACAAAAATATTTAAATTTTAAGGGAAAAAAGAAGCGAAATATAAACTTAATTTTTCATATTTTGCTGATTTAATGCAATAAAACGAATTTTAATATTTTTTTTTTAATTTTCAAAAATTTAAGCAGTGTTCGAAAATTCGAACTTAATTTCGAAAGTCTAATTTTGGGTCTTCAAAGGGTTCTATCGAGTTTTTAATTACAATTTTAAAGTTTTTACATATTTTTCCGAAATTTTAACAATGTTCGAAAATTCGAACTTATTTCGAAAGTCAAATATTAACTTTACAGATCGTTTAATCGAATTTTAATAATAAAATTTAAATTTTTACGATTTAAACAATGTTCGAAAATTCGAATTTAATTTCGAAAGTCAAATTTTAGCTCTTTAGAAGTTATTATAGAGTTTTTATTAATATAATTTATATTTTTAGATTTTTTTCAATGTTTTAAACATTGTCCACAAATTTAAACAATGTTCAAAAATTCAAACTTAATTTCGAAAGTCTAATTTCGAAAATTCGATCTTATTTCGAAAATCTATTTTAAGCTCTACAAAATGTTTAATCGAATTTTAATAAAAAATCGACGATTTAAACAATGTTCGAAAATTCGAACTTAATTTCGAAAGTTAAATTTTAGCACTTTAGAAGTTTTTATGAAATTTTTAATAATATCATTTGTATTTCTAGATTTTTTTCAACGCTTTAAACATTGTCCACAAATTTAAACAATGTTCGAAAATTCGAACTTAATTTCGAAAGTCAAATTTTGGCTCTTCAAAGGGTTTTATAGAGTTTTTAATAACAATTTTAAAGTTTTTACGTATTTTTCAGAAATTTTAACAATGTTCGAAAATTCGAACTTAATTTCAAAACTCAAATATTAACTCTACAGATCGTTCAATCGAATTTTAATAATAAAATTTAAATTTTTTCAACGATTTAAACAATGTTCGAAAATTTCAACTTAATTTCGAAAATCAAATTTTAGCTCTTTAGAAGTTATTATAGAATTTTTAATAATATAATTTATATTTTTAGATTTTTTCAATGTTTCAAACATTGTCCACAAATTTAAACAATGTTCGAAAATTCAAACTTAATTTCGAAAATCTAATTTTGGCTCTTCAAAGGGTTTTATCGAGTTTTTAATTACAATTTTTAAGTTTTTACACATTTTTCAGAAATTTAAAAATGTCCGAAAATTCGAACTTAATTTCGAAAGTCAAATTTTAGCTCTTTAGAAGTTGTTATGAAATTTTTAATAATATAATTTATATTTTTAGATTTTTTTCCACGCTTTAAACATTGTCCACAATTTTAAGCAATGTTCGAAAATTCGAACATAATTTCGAAGTCTAATTTTATCTCTTCAAAGGATTTTCTCGAGTTTTTAATTACAATTTTAAAGTTTTTACATATTTTTCAGAAATTTTAACAATATTCGAAAATTCGAACTTATTTCGAAAGTCTAATTTAAGCCCTAAAGAATGTTTAATAGAATTTTTATAAAGATTTAAATTTTTTTGACGATTTAAACAATGTTCGAAAATTCAAACTTAATTTCGAGTCAATTTAAAATTTTGCAACGATTTAACAATGTTCGAAAATTCGAACTTAATTTCGAGAGTAACGTTTTAGCTCATCAGTAGTTTTTAGAAAAATTTTCTATTAAAAATTTTGATATGAAAAATATAAAATTTTTTTTATAAAAGATTTTCTATTAAAATTTTTTTTATAAAAAATTTTCTATTAAACAATTTTATATGAAAAATGTTCTATTAAGAAATTTTATATGAAAAATTTTCTATAAAAAATTTTTAAATAGAAATTTTTCATAAAAGATTTTTAAATAAAAATTTTTCGTAAAAAATTTTTGTATGAAAAATTTTCATAAAAAAAAATTTTGTATGAAAAATTTCTATAAAAAATTTTTATATGAAAAATTTCTATAAAAAATTTTTTTATGATAAATTTTCTATAAAAAATGTGTAAAATTTTCATAAAAATTTTAAAATTTCTATATGAAAAATTTTCTATTGAAAGTGATATGAAAAATTTTCTATCAAAAGTTTTTATACAAAAGATTTTCTATTTAAAAATTTTATATGAAAAATTTTCTTTAAAAATTTTTTATATAAAAAACTTTCCATAAAATTTTTTTATGAAAAATTTTCGGTAAAAAATTCTATAGAAAAAGATATGCAAAATTTTCTATCAAAAGTTTTTATACAAAAGATTTTCTATTTAAAAATTTTCTATGAAAAATTTTCTTTAAAAATTTTTTATATGAAAAACTTTCTATAAAAATTTGTTTATGAAAAATTTTCTATAAAAAATTTTTATATGGAAAATTTTCTATGAAAAATTTTCTTTAAAAAGTTTTTATATGAAAAATTTTCTATAAAAAATTTTTATTTCAAAAAGTTTCTATAAAAAATTTTTATCTGAAAAATTTTTTAAAAAAAATTTTTATTTGAAAAATTTTCTAAAAAAAATTTTCATATGAAAAATTTTCTAAAACAATTTTTTATGTAAAATTATTTTCAATTAAAAATTTTTATATAAAAATTAAAAAAAAAAATATCTTTATCTGAAGTTTAAACTATTTTCGAAAATTCGAACTAAATTTCGAAAGTCTAATTTTAGCTCTCCAGAATCTTTAATAGAATTTTAATAATAAATTTTAAAATATAAACAAAATGTCTATACAAAAAATGTTTATAAACATATATAAACAAAGATGAAGAAAAATTGTAAAGAAACAAAGTTGCTACACAAGTAATATTTTTGTTTATGTTGAATCACTAGCCACATTTTTGGATAGAAGTAGTGTTGCTACACAAGTAAAATTTTGTTTGGCAACGTTGTACAGAAACAATGTTGCTTTGCAAGCAAAAATTTTCATAAAGAAAAAATGTTGCTTTAACAAATAAAGTTACTACTACAAGCAAAATTTTGTGTATATAAAAAAAGTTGCAGTACATGAAAATGTTCTTGTCTACATACATTGTTTTGCAATTTTTCTCATAAAAATGTATTCTTAAAGCAAAGCAAAATTTTGTTTAGCAACATTGTATATAAACAATGTTGCTTTGCAAGTTACAATTTTCATATGTAAGAAAAGTAGCTTTAACAAAGAAAATTACAGTACAAGCTAAATTTTTGGTATAAAAACAAATTTGCGGTACAAGAAAATTTTCTTGTCTAAATAGATTGTTCTGCAACTTTTCCCTTAAAAACAAATTCTTAAAGCATTGTAAAGAAATTATGCTATACATGCAATATTTTTTGTTTGTATAGAAACAATGTTGCCTCAATATTAATATTTTGAGATAAGAAATAATGTTGCTATGAATACAAGTAAGAGGATCGTACGAAAAAGTTGCTTTACAAGCAACTTTTTCTTTTTTGTATAGAAACAATGTTTCTTCAATACTAACATTTTGCGATAAAAATTAATGTTGCTATGAATACAACTAAGAGGATCGTATGAAAAAAGTTGCTTTACAAGCAAGATTGGTTTTAGCAACATTGTATAGAAACAAAGTTGCTTTTATTTTTTGATTTCAAACTACAATATTAGAAATATCAAATATGTATTCAAATTTAATTATTTCAAACTATTGTGTGAACTTATAATTTTAGACTTTTTCAAAAGATTTTGTAAAATTGTTAAAAAATTATCTTAAATTATTAAAATTACTTTTTACCTAACCCAACATCTATTTTCTGTTTAATTGAAATAAATGTCATAGTACCCTAATAAGTATTTGCACCAGAGACCGAATATTGTTTTATTTTTTAAATCAATCAAGTATAAATATCATTGCCGATGAAAATTTATTTTCATTTCGATCGATGAATAAAAATGAGGGATTTATATTTGAAATATAAATATCCCTCATGATGAAAATTTTATATATCTTTAACGATAAATATCCGAACAGAAAAATATTTTATTGATTGTTTTATTTTTGAACTTCTGTTTTGACTTTGAAAAAATAAAATATTTTTCAAATATTAAAATTTTCAACAATGAATGTATGAATATGTTTCCAATTAATTGGAATGTTTTAGGACATCGATGTTAAACCTAATAGTCCTAATGGAACTATTGGTGTGTGTTTTCTTTGACTCGCAAAACCATTTCAACATAATTTGCAACAATAATTGAATTTATTGTTATTTAAACGTGATAAAGACTTTTTATACCAGAACAAATCTTCTTCTTCTGCCATCCTTGATTCACAGTAGAACTGTACCAATTCCCACTCTAACCTTCTCGTGGTACATCCTGTAAACCTAGGCAACCTAGTTTTAGATGCGGTAAGCAACCCGTGTGGAATTCTAGGTCAGGGATAATATAAAAGAGAGTTATCTTAGAGCGATTATAACGTATATGGTCTAAGGGTCTAAGATAATTGTACTTGGTAAAGTACGAAATGCAAGCGGGCGTCAGTCTCGGATCGAGCGGCTCGCTATACAAACGTGGCCTGTGTCTTTAAACCCATCACCCATCGACTTAGCACTCACGATGTTTTAAGCATGGAAAGAAAAAACATTACTGCAAGGGGTAATCATGCTAGAAATCCCCCTACTACGGCAACTGGCGCAAGGATTTTGGAGTTGCCTAATCTATGAAAGAACATTATGATGAATGAAACCAAATACAGAAATAAAATTTGAATATTTTCTATCAAAATTTTTTTTCATCGGATGAAAAAAGATGAAAATTATTTTGAACTGATAAATATCCCAAACGATTTTTTTATTTTTTATTTTCATCGGATTGAAAAACGATACAAAATTTTTCGAACAATTAAAAATCTTTAGGGATTTTTATTATTTTTTAAACTTCAATGATTGTTTTTGTATGGATTAAAATATGAAAATATTGTTTTAAAAGTATTAATATTCGGTCTCTGATTTGCACCCTAACGACCTCATTACATTATTTCAATTTTTATTTCAATTAAACCCAAATTTTTTCTATTTCACATGAACTCAAAAGTGTCTAATGACCAACCAAAACATTATTAACGAAAAAAAATGTGTGTGTGTGTGCGAGAAAAATAGTTTTTCTAATTTTCCAAATTCCAAATTAGGGTCAGTAGTAAGTGCATAAATGATATACAGAGAATTTGAGCGTGTATGAAATTTTTTGTGTGTCGCTAATTTGACAAGACCTCATTCACAAAAAAAACCGAAAACAAAAAACATGAAAATAATTCATTTCTAACATGATTCTAACTCTAGAGAAAATTCAGTGAAAAGCCTTTGGCTGAGAAAAATAATAGCGAAGAAAATGAGTAACGGCTGGTTTTTCGTTTTTTCAAAATATTTTGATGACACAAAACGTAGATACTATAGACTTTTGTTTTATAGATTTTTTTTAATCCCCTTAAACCAAAGAAAACAAAAATCATTCATTAAACTGATTGCGTGTAGACAAAGTGGCGTCCTAAAGTAACAGAATAAGAAAAAACATGAAGAAAAAAATATTATGAGAAAAATCACGCTACTTGCTCTTAAAAAGTCACAATAAAATTGACAAATTTTGTTAAAGTTAATAAATTTAAATAAGACAAATTGAGGCACAAGAAAATCTTTACAGACAATAAAATTCATTCATGTTTAAACGAAAGACTTTCCATCATAATAAAATCTTGAGTCTTTTAGTCACAGTAAAAAATACCAAAACAAAAAAAAAAAAAAAAAAAACAATAAAACTTAAATTGCTTTAATAAATTTTATGTTGACGATTTATGTTTGGATTTTTATGAGTATTTAATTATATCTCATAAGCTTTAGCAACATTTGTTGTATATAAACAAAGTTGTTATACTAGCAAGCAACATTTTTTGTTTAGATACAAAGTTGCTATACAAGAAACATTTTTTTTTTGTATAGCAACAATGTAACTACAAAATTTTTCCGCTATACCAGCCTTATTTTAGTTACTAAATAAAGTTGCTATTCAAGCAACATTTTTTTTTTTGGTTAGAAACAAAGTTGCCATGCAAACATTTTTCTTTTGTATAGATATAAATTAACTTCAGATGCAAGATTTTTGGAACATAAATTCATTTTTAGACAATAATATTGACGTACAAACACTACTTTTGTGTAGAAACAAAGTTGAAATACCAGCAACATTTTTTAATATAGAAACAAAGTTTCCACTCAACAACATTTTTTAAACAATGTTGGTATACAATTATAATTTTTTGTTTAGAAACATAGTTTCCAAGCCAGTTATTTAGTTGAAATATCAGCAACATTTTTTTTAATAGAAACAAAGTTTCTATGAAGCAACATTTTTTTGAACAGAGTTGGTACACAATCAGCTCCACATTTTATTTAGAAACAAATTTGTTTTAGAAGCAAACTTTTTTTCAATAGAAACAACGTTTAGAAACAAGCAACATTTGGTTTAAGTGTTAATGTCTCTTTTAAAGTTGATATACAAGTAAAATTGTTTGTATATAAACTTATAAAAGCAACATTTGTAGACAAGAGGCAAAGCATACAAACATTATTTTGTTTTTAAAGAAAATATCTTATTTCTAAAAAATGTTTCTGTAGGAAAAATGTTGACAGCAAAGAAATTTTATTTATAAAAAAAATGTTGCTTGTAAAGCATCTTTGTTGCTTTTCAAGCAACAGTTTTTTTGGTTAGAAACAAAGTTGTCATGCAAACATTTTCCTTTTGTATAGATACAAATTAACTTCAGATGCAAGATTTTTGGAACATAAATTCATTTTTAGACAATAATATTGACGTACAAACACTACTTTTGTGTAGAAACAAAGTTGAAATACCAGCAACATTTTTTAATATAGAAACAAAGTTTCCATTCAACAACATTTTTTAAACAATGTTGGTATACAATTATAATTTTTTGTTTAGAAACATAGTTTCCAAGCCAGTTATTTAGTTGAAATATCAGCAACATTTTTTTTTAATAGAAACAAAGTTTCTATGAAGCAACATTTTTTTGAACAAAGTTGGTACACAATCAGCTACACGTTTTATTTAGAAACAAATTTGTTTTAGAAGCAACATTTTTTTAATAGAAAGAAACAACGTTTAAACACAAGCAACATTTGGTTTAAAGTTTTTATGTTGAGCAGAAATAAAATTGATATACAAGTAAAATTGTTTGTATATAAACTCAGTTGCCTTAACAGCAAAATTTGTAGACAAAATGCAAAGTTGCCATACAAACATTATGTTGTTTTTAAAGAAAATAACTTATTTCTAAAAAAATGTTTCTATAGAAAAAATGTTGACGGCAAAGAAATTTTATTTATAAAAAAATGTTGCTTGTAAAGCATCTTTGTTTCTAGACGAAAATCTTACTTGCGCAGCAACATTGTTTCTATACAAAAAATGTTAATTCAAAGTCAACTTTGTTTGCAAACAAAAAATGTTAATTATATGAAATGTTTCTATACAATAAATGTTGCCGTCAAACAAAATTTATTTATGTATATGAAAAAAGTTGATTTTAAAGCACCTTTGTTTCTAGTGGCAACATTGCTTCTATAAAAAATGTTTCTTGTAAGGCAACTTTGTTTGTAAACAAAGGATGTTATTTATACAAAAAGTTTCTGTACAAAAAATGTTGCCAGAAAACAAATTTTATTTATATGTATATAAAAAATGTTGATTGTAAAGCATCTTTGTTTCTATACGAAAATCTTCCTTACGCAGCAACATTGTTTCTACACAAAACATGTTTATAGTAAGGCCACTTTGTATACAAAAAATGTTAATTATAAGAAATGTTTCTAAACAAAAAATGTTGCCAGTAAACAAATTTTATTTATTTGCATATAAAAATTGTTTTTTGTAAAGCATCTTTGTTTCTAGACGAAAAACTTCCTTGTGTAGCAACATTTTTTCTATACAAAAAATTTTTATTGTAAGTCAACTTTGTTTGTAAGCAAATAATGTTATTTATAAAAAATGTTTCTATACAAAAAATGTTTCCAGCAAACAATTTTTATTTATGTATAGGAAAATGGTTGCTTGTAAAGCATCTTTGTTTCTAGACGAAAATCTCTGTTTAGCAACATTGTTTATATACATAAACATATTTATTGCATTGTTTATAAGCAAAAGATGTTACCTATACAAAATGTTTCTATACAAAAACAATCTTGACAGCAAAGAAATTTTATTTATGAAAAAAATGTTGCTTGTACATTTTTTTTAGACGAAATCTTTCTTGACTTGTTTCTATACAAAGCATGCTTATTGTAAGGCAACTTTGTTAACAAAATATGTTATTTATAAAAACTGTTTCTATACAAAAAATGTTGCCAGATAACAAATTGTATTTATATGTAGATACAAATTGTTGCTTGTAAAGTAAATTTGATTTTTGACGAAAATCTTCGTTGTGTAGCAACATTGTTTCTATACAAAAAAATGTTTATTGTAGGGTGACTTTGCTTATAAACAAAAGATGTTGTTTATTAAAAATGTTTTAATACAAAAAATGTTGCCAGAAAACAATTTTTTTTATATGTATATAAAAATTGTTGCTTCTTAAGCATATTTGTTTCTATACGAAAATCTTCCATGCGTAGCAACATTGTTTCTACACAAAACATGTTTATTGTAAAGCAACTTTGTTTGTAAACAAAAAATGTTAATTTTAAGAAATGTTTCTATACAAAAAAATGTTGCCAATAAATTGTTGCTTATAAATCATCTTTGTTTCTAGTCAAAAACTTTACATTTTTAGCAACTTTGTTTCCATACAAAAAAAATTTTGTATTAAGGCAATTATTTTTGTAAACAAAAAATGTTATTAATACAAAATGTTTCTATACAAAAAATGTTGCCAGAAAACAAATTTTATTTTAACTTAAAAATTTTAGCAAAAAAAAAAATGTTGCTGGCATAAACTGATTGTTTCTTTACAAAGAAATTTTTTTATTATGCAAAATGTTTAAATGTCATATGTGAGAAGTAATTAAATAAAATGCCATTAGTTCAAAGTTAAATTTAAAATTTCTTTCATATTAAAGCCTTCTGTTACTAATTGCTTTTTTCTGTTGTCCTTTCATTTTCCAGACCCTCAATGCCTTCATTAAAAAATTACAAAGGAAAATTGCGCAAAGATTTCTTTGGTGATACAGCTGGTTTGATTGGCGTGTAAGAACAGCAATTAACAAGAATTTCAAAATAATCCAAAATTAACAAAAAATATAAACATTTTCTTTATTTCTTAAAGCCATGGCAAAAATTGGGAGCTATTTCGTCAGGAAGTACAGCAAATTTTACTGCAGCCACAAACAGCCAAGAAATATATACCACCCTTAAATGAAATAGCCACAGAATTTATGCAGAGGTAAAAAAATATAAAAAATAAAAATTTTAGTTATAATTCCAAATAGAGCTAACAAATTTTTTTCCTTATTCTAGGATACATGAAATGCGCGATGAAAATGATGAATTACCAGAGAACTTTTTACATGAACTTTACAAGTGGGCTTTGGAATGTAGGTGGCTTTTAATTTTTTCTTATTTATTTATATAACCAAAAAATTTTTGTTTGTTTTCTTTTTTCCAGCTGTGGGTAGAGTTTCTTTGGATACCCGATTGGGTTGTTTGTCTCCTCAAGGCAATGAAGAATCTCAAAAAATCATTAACTGTATAAATACCTTCTTTTGGGCTGTACCTGAATTGGAATTGCGAATGCCTTTATGGAGATTTTATCCCACAAAAGCTTATAGAAGTTTTAATAAAGCATTGGATGATTTTACCGAGTGAGTAAGAAGGGAGGTTAAAAAAGTTGTGGGATAATTAAGGTTTAAAATTATGTATATCATAAGGAAACAATTTTAAAATGTTGCCAGAAAACAAATTTTATTTACATGTATATAAAAATTGTTGCTCGTAAAGCATCTTTGTTTCTAGAAGAAAATCTTCCTTGTGTAGCAACATTGTTTCTGTGAAAAAAAAATTATTTTAGGTCAACTTTGTTTGTAAACGAAAAAAGTTAATTATAAGAAATGTTTGTATACAAAAAATGTTGCCAGCAAACAAATTTTATTTAAATTAAATGTATATAAAAATGATTGCTTGTAAAGCATCTTTGTTTCTAGACTAAAATCTTCCCTGCGTAGCAACATTGTTTCTATACAAAACATGTTGATTGTAAGACAACTTTGTTTGTAAACAAAAGATGTTATTTATTAAAAATGTTGACAGCAAAGAAATTTTATTTATACAAAAATGTTTATTGTAAAGCATCTTTGTTTCTAGACGAAAATCTTCCTTGCGTAGCAACATTGTTTCTAAAAAAAATATGCTATTTATAAAAAAATGTTTCTATACAAAAAATGTTGACAGCAAAGAAATTTTATTTATAAAAAAAAATGTTACATGTTACATTCTAGACGAAAATCTTCCTTGTTTAGCAACATTGTTTCTATACAAAACATGTTTACTGTAAGGCAACTTTGTTTGTGAACAAAAGATGTTATTTATAAAATATGTTTCTATACAAAAAATGTTGACAACAAAGAAATTTTATTTATAAAAAAATGTTACACTTAAAGCATCTTTGTTTCTAGACGAAAATCTTCCTTGCATAGCAACATTGTTTATATACAAAAATGTTAATTTGAATTCAACTTTGTAAACAAAAAATGTAAATTATTAAAAATGTTTCTATACAACAAATGTTGCCAGCAAACATATTCTATTATGTATATAAAAATTGTTGTTTGTAAAGCATTTTTGTTTCTAGACAAAAATCTTCCTTGAGTAGCAACATTGTTTCTATACAAAACATGTTTATTGTAAGGCAACTTTGTTTGTAAGCAAAAGATGTTATTTTTAAAAAATGTTCCTATACAAAAATGTTCTATACAAAAAAATGCTGACAACAAAGAAATTTTAATTATAAAATTACCTGTAAAGCATCTTTGTTTCTAGACGAAAATCTTCCTTGCATAGAAACATTGTTTATATACAAAAATGTTTATTTGAATTCAACTTTGTAAACAAAAAATGTAAATTATAGAAAATGTTTCTATACAACAAATGTTGCCAGCAAACAAATTTTATAAAAATAGTTTTGTGTAAAGCATCTTTGTTTCTAGACGAAAATCTTCCTTGCGTAGCAACATTGTTTCTATACAAAACATGCTGATTCTAAGACAACTTTGTTTGTAAACAAAATATGTTATTTATTAAAAATGTTGACAGCAAAGAAATTTTATTTATAAAAAATGTTTCTTGTAAAGCATCTTTGTTTCTAGACGAAAATCTTCCTTGAGTAGCAACATTGTTTCTATACAAAACATGTTGATTGTAAGGTAACTTTGTTTGTAAACAAAAGATATTATTTATAAAAAATGTTTCTATACAAAAAATGTTGACAACAAAGAAATTTTATTAAAAAAATCTTACTAGTAAAGCATTTTTTTTTTCTAGACGAAAATCTTCCTTGCATATCAACATTGTTATTATAATAAATGTTTCTATTCAACAAATGTTGACAGAAAACATATTTTATTTATAAATATAACTGGCATGTCCAAACTTTGGCGTCAAGTCAGTACGCTTTGCCGATATCCGATTTTATTATTGGTGTCAAATGTCAACAAATTCGGGTCAATTGTAAATTGAAAATTTTTTTGGACACTCTAATGTTTATGTTAAAATAATAGAAAATTTTATATGGATTTGAAATAATTCCCATAATTTTTTTTATTTTCGTTTCCATCCTTTAAAGGACTTCAGTTAAAAGCATTCATAAACTATTTTTTCATAAACTCATTATTTAAGTTTAAACTTTTGAATTAAATAGAAATTATCTTAAGCCAGACACTCGCACTAATAGAATACTAAAGCTAAAATATTTGTTAATGCCAACTTTTCCTAAACAAACTAAATCTTCTTAGCATTTGCATGAAAAATATAAGCCTTACAATGGATGCGGCTGATAATTGTACAACGAATAAAGCGGAAGCCGACATAAGTATTGTGGAAAGGATTGTACGCAAAACGGGCAATCGTAAATTGGCTGCCATTTTGGCATTGGATTTATTCTTGGTGGGCGTTGATACGGTAAGAAGATAACAGCAAAGGCAGTAATAGAAAAATATATTATAAGTCTTATTTTTTTCACTAGACTTCAGTGGCGGCCTCCTCAACCATTTATCAGTTGGCGAAAAATCCACAAAAGCAGCAAAAACTTTTTGAAGAATTACACAGGATTTTTCCCACACGTGAGGCGGAAATTAATCAAAATGTCCTTGAACAAATACCGTATTTGAGGGCGTGTGTCAAGGAAACTTTAAGGTAAGCAACAGAATTGGTTTTGTACATGTACAATGAAGATGATAATGATAATGATGATGATGAAATTTTAATTTAACTTATGACAGAATGTATCCGGTGGTTATAGCCAATGGTCGAAGTTTACAATCGGATGCTGTAATCAATGGTTATCACATACCAAAAGGTGTAAGTAGAAGATAGATTAAACGGATATAAATTAAGTAATTAAAGCAGGTGTGAGGGAAATTAAGGGAAAAGTGATGAAAGAAAAAACGACACAAAAAAATTTTCTAGAACATAGGTAGAATAGAAGTGGAAAAGAACTAGAATTGAACTAGAATAGAACTAGATAGTCAATTTTCAAAAAAAAATCAATTTTCGAAAAATTTAATATAAATAGTCAATTTTCGAAAAATTTCCTATAAAAAGTCAATTTTCAAAAATTTCCTATAAAAAGTCAATTTTCGAAAAATTTCCTATAAAAAGTCAATTTTCAAAAATTTCCTATAAAAAGTCAATTTTCGAAAAATTTCCTATAAATAGACAATTTTCGAAAAATTTCCTATAGTCAATTTTTGAAAAATTTCCTATAAATAGTCAATTTTCGAAAAATTTCCTATAAATAGTCAATTTTCAAAAAAATTTCCTATAAATAGTCAATTTTCAAAAAAATTTCCTATAAAAAGTCAATTTTCGAAAAATTTCCTATAAAAAGTCAATTTTCGAAAAATTTCCTATAAAAAGTCAATTTTCGAAAAATTTCCTATAAAAAGTCAATTTTCGAAAAATTTCCTATAAAAAGTCAATTTTCGAAAAATTTCCTATAAAAAGTCAATTTTCGAAAAATTTCCTATAAAAAGTCAATTTTCGAAAAATTTCCTATAAAAAGTCAATTTTCGAAAAATTTCCTATAAAAAGTCAATTTTCGAAAAATTTCCTATAAAAAGTCAATTTTCAAAAAAAATTCCTATTAAAAGTCAATTTTCGAAAAATTTCCTATAAATGTCAATTTTCGAAAAATTTCCTATAAAAAGTCAATTTTCGAAAAATTTCCTATAAAAAGTCAATTTTCGAAAAATTTCCTATAAAAAGTCAATTTTCGAAAAATTTCCTATAAAAAGTTGATTTTCGAAAAATTTCCTATAAAAAGTCAATTTTCGAAAAATTTCCTAAAAATAGTCAATTTTCGAAAAATTTCCTATAAATAGTCAGTTTTCGAAAAATTTCCTATAAAAATAGTCAATCTTCGAAAAATTTCCTAAAAATAGTAAATTTTCGAAAAATTTCCTATAAATAGTAATTTTTCGAAAAATTTCTTACAAATAGTAATTTTTCGAAAAATTTTCTATAAATAGTCATTTTTCGAAAAATTTCCTATAAATAGTAAATTTTTGAAAAATTTCCTATGAATAGTCAATTTTCGAAAAATTTCCTATAAATAGTCAATTTTCTATAAATAGTCATTTTTCGAAAAATTTCCTAAAAATAGTAAATTTTCGAAAAATTTCCTATAAATAGTAATTTTTCGAAAAATTTCTTATAAATAGTAATTTTTCGAAAAATTTCCTATAAATAGTAATTTTTCGAAAAATTTCCTATAAAAATAGTCAACTTTCGAAAAATTTCCTATAAATAGTCAATTTTCGAAAAATTTCCTATAAATAGTCAATTTTTGAAAAATTTCCTATAAATAGTCAATTTTCGAAAAATTTCCTATGAATAGTCAATTTTCGAAAAATTTCCTATAAAAATAGTAAATTTTCGAAAAATTTCCTATAAATAGTCAATTTTCGAAAAATTTCCTATGAATAGACAATTTTTGAAAAATTTCCTATAATTGTAAATTTTCGAACTAGAACAGAGCTAAAACTAGTTCAATACGAGGTTTACTATTTAGGTGTAGTTAACTTATTAATCGCCATATGAAGAACTGAGTTCCTTGACATATCTAGTTTTGCCAGTTTCCTATAAATAGTCAATTTTCAAAAAATTTTCTATAAATAGTCAATTTTCGAAAAATTTCCTATAAATATTAAATTTTCGAAAAATTTCCTATAAATAGTCAATTTTAGAAAAATTTCCTATAAATAGTCAATTTTCGAAAATTTTCTATAAATAGTCAATTTTTCCTATAGTCATTTTTCGAAAAATTTCTGATAAATAGACAATTTTCGAAAAATTTCCTATAATTGTAAATTTTCGAACTAGAACAGAGCTAAAACTAGTTCAATACGAGGTTTACTATTTAGGTGTAGTTAACTTATTAATCGCCATATGAAGAACTGAGTTCCTTGACATATCTAGTATTGCCAGTTCCCGATACTTAAATAGTAACCCTCGTATTTATTTTTTATTTTCAATAAATTTAAAATATGATTCAATGCAATTCTCTTTAATATCTTTAAATTATGCAGACCCATGTCATATTTCCCCACTTGGTGGTCTCAAACGATCCAACATATTTCCCAGAACCCAAACGCTTTTTACCCGAAAGATGGCTTAAGCTAAATGGTAAGTACTTAAAATTAAATAAAAAGTTCAAACAACCAACAGAGGAAAACTTTTTGGAAAAACTCAGAAAACTTTCAATTCAATGGAACTCAAAAGTCCATGTTATTCATATGTCAGTTATTCTGTCATTGGTTGATGATTCGAAGAAAAAATATGACAGGATTTAATGAACTAAAAATGTTGTTGTTTGTTTTTTTTTTAACAGATTTTTCAGAAGCAGATGAATGTCCTCATGCTGGTCACAAAATTCATCCTTTTGTCAGTTTACCATTTGGTTTTGGACGTCGCATGTGTGTTGGACGACGTTTTGCGGAAATTGAGTTACACACATTATTGGCGAAGGTATGTAGTCGTTTTAAGAAGTTGGCCCTGCAACTTTTTGGGTGGGTGTGGGTGTTTGTGAGTTAAGGACATTGCTTCGCTTCACTTGCCTGTTCCCTTATAAAAAATTAAAAAGTTAAGTGCAGAGCTCTTCTTTCCAAATTAAATATTCCAACGGCAAAAAAGAAAACTCAAACATGAACTCAGGAAAAGGAGATTTTAAGAATTTAACGGATACATATTTACAAAAAAAAAATATATATACATATATATCCTTTTTTTCTTTGCAGATATTCCGTAAATACAAAGTGGAATACAATCATGGGGAACTGGTTTACAAAGTCAATTCAACCTACATTCCCGAGTCACCATTAAATTTTAAATTGACTTTAAGGGAGAGTTAAATATTCATTTTGAATGATGTTATTGATGTTAAACAGAAAACTGTCAGAGCAATTGTATATAAAGTTATTTAAATAAATAGTTTATAAGTTTTTACTTGTTCATAGAATAAATTGTAGGAATAAGTTAATATTTAATTGAAATTAAATTTAATAAAATGCATATAAATCTAAAAAAAAGAAACATTTTTAAGGAATAAAACAGAATTAGAAAAGAATTTAAAAATAACTACAATAGAAACAGAACTAGAACTGAACCATTTCCTATAAATAGTAAATTTTCGAAAAATTTCCTATAAAAATAGTAAATTATCGAAAAATTTCCTATAAAAATAGTAAATTTTTGAAAAATTTCCTATAAAAATAGTAAATTTTTGAAAAATTTCTTATAAAAATAGTAAATTTTCGAAAAATTTCCTATAAAAATAGTAAATTTTCGAAAAATTTCCTATAAAAATAGTAAATTTTCGAAAAATTTCCTATAAAAATAGTAAATTTTTGAAAAATTTCTTATAAAAATAGTAAATTTTCGAAAAATTTCCTATAAAAATAGTAAATTTTCGAAAAATTTCCTATAAAAATAGTAAATTTCCGAAAAATTTCCTATAAAAATAGTAAATTTTCGAAAAATTTCCTATAAAAATAGTCATTTTTCGAAAAATTTCAAAATAGTCAATTTTTGAAAAATTTCCCTATAAAAATAGTCAATTTTAGACAAATTTCCTAAATAGTCAATTTTCGAAAAATTTCCTATAAAAATAGTCAATTTTCGAAAAATTCCTATAAAAATAGTCAATTTTCGAAAAATTTCCTATAAATAGTAACTTTTCCAAAAAATTTCTTATAAATAGTAAAATTTCGAAAAAATTCCTATAAAAATAGTCAATTTTCGAAAAATTTCCTATAAAAAGGCCATTTTCGAAAAAATTCCTATAAAAATAGTCAATTTTCGAAAAATTTCCTATAAAAATAGTCAATTTTCGAAAAATTTCCTATAAAAAATAATCAATTTTCGAAAATTTTCCTATAAAAATTGTCAATTTTCGAAAAATTTCCTATAAAATAGTCAATTTTCGAAAAATTTCCTGTAAAAATAGTCAATTTTCGAAAAATTTCCTATAAAAATAGTCAATTTTCGAAAAAATTTCCTATAAACAGTAACTTTTCAAAAAATTTCTTATAAATAGTAAAATTTCGAAAAAATTAAAATTAAATTTAAAAAATAAATTAAAAAAATAAAAATAGTCAATTTGCAAAAAATTTCCTATAAAAATAGTCAATTTTCGATTTTCCTATAAAAATAGTCAATTTTCGAAAAATTTCCTATAAAAATTGTCAATTTTCGAAAAATTTTCTATAAAAATAGTCAATTTTCGAAAAATTTTCTATAAAAATAGTCAATTTTCGAAAAATTTCCTATAAAAATAGTCAATTTTCGAAAAATTTCCTTTAAAAATAGTCAATTTTCGAAAAATTTCCTATAAAAACAGTCAATTTGCAAAAAATTTCCTATAAAAATAGTAAATTTTCGAAAAATTTTCTATAAAAAGTCAATATTTAAAAAATTTCTTATAAAAATAATCAATTTTCGAAAAATTTCCTATAAAAATAGTAAATTTTCGAAAAATTTCCTATAAATAGTAACTTTTTAAAAAAATTTCTTATAAATAGTAAAATTTCGAAAAATTTCCTATAAAAATAATCAATTTTCGAAAATTTTCCTATAAAAATTGTCAATTTTCGAAAAATTTCCTATAAAATAGTCAATTTTCGAAAAATTTCCTGTAAAAATAGTCAATTTTCGAAAAATTTCCTGTAAAAATAGTCAATTTTCGAAAAATTTCCTATAAAAATAGTCAATTTTCGAAAAAATTTCCTATAAACAGTAACTTTTCAAAAAATTTCTTATAAATAGTAAAATTTCGAAAAAACTCCTATAAAAATAGTCAATTTTCGAAAAATTTCCTATAAAAATAGTCAATTTGCAAAAAATTTCCTATAAAAATAGTCAATTTTCGATTTTCCTATAAAAATAGTCAATTTTCGAAAAATTTCCTATAAAAATTGTCAATTTTCGAAAAATTTTCTATAAAAATAGTCAATTTTCGAAAAATTTTCTATAAAAATAGTCAATTTTCAAAAAATTTCCTATAAAAATAGTCAATTTTCGAAAAATTTCCTTTAAAAATAGTCAATTTTCGAAAAATTTCCTATAAAAACAGTCAATTTGCAAAAAATTTCCTATAAAAATAGTAAATTTTCGAAAAATTTTCTATAAAAAGTCAATATTTAAAAAATTTCTTATAAAAATAATCAATTTTCGAAAAATTTCCTATAAAAATAGTAAATTTTCGAAAAATTTCCTATAAATAGTAACTTTTTAAAAAAATTTCTTATAAATAGTAAAATTTCGAAAAATTTCCTATAAAAATAGTCAATTTTCGAAAAATTTCCTATAAAAATAGTCAATATTCGAAAAATTTCCTATAAATAGTAACTTTTCAAAAAAATTTCTTATAAATTGTAAAATTTCGAAAAATTTCCTATAGAAATAGTCAATTTTCGAAAAATTTTCTATAAAAATAGTCAATTTTTGAAAAATTTCCTATAAAAATAGTCAATTTTCGAAAAATTTCCTATAAATAGTCAATTTTAGACAAATTTCCTATAAATAGTAAATTTTCGAAAAATTTCCTATAAAAATAGTCAATTTTCGAAAAAATTCCTATAAAAATAGTCAATTTTCGAAAAATTTCCTATAAAAACAGTCAATTTTCGAAAAATTTCCTATTAAAATAGTCAATTTTCGAAACATTTTCTATAAAAATAGTAAATTTTCGAAAAATTTTATATAAATAGTCAATTTTCGAAAATTTCCTATAAAAAGTAAATTTTCGAAAAATTTCCTATAAATAGTCAATTTTCGAAAAATTTTCTATAAATAGTAAATTTTCGAAAAATTTCGTATAAATAGACAAATTTGGAAATTAAAAACTGAGTCCAGCAAGAAATCAAGAACCGAATCATGTATCAATAACTAAACTAGAACTAAGTCTTCGTTTTTAATTTAATACTATGACCTTGATTATTTTAATAGACAATTAAAATTCTAAAGAATTTTTGGAAAACAATATGTGGAAAATATTGTTTTCCAAAAATTCATTAGTAAATTTTGTTTTTATTAAAATTTTGTTAAATGTGAGCTATTAATTAAATAAAGTGAAATGTACAAAAAAGAAATGAAAAAAAGCACTTACTATTTAGCAGAATCATTTAGTTGATATTCGTTGCTACGTGAGAAGCACTCTTGAACACCAGCATCCTGCCATAATCTTTTCATGGCAGCTAAAAGTTCCTCTGAAAAAGGTTCAGTGTCATGCATACGTGAACACACATCGAATACCATTTTGGAATCATTCTACACGAATAAAACGAGAAAAATAAATTAAAATAATGGCAAATTATTTTATGATACGAAAGCCATACATGAGAACACATTGCAGTATCAGTTCCAGTAAAATTTCAGTAAATTGATTACTAATTACTTAAAAGTAAAAACGAATTCAATTAGTTTGTAATAAAATTTAAAATTCAATTTAAAACTTAATTTACACATTCAGTTAAATCTTAGTAATTACTTTTAAGGTTTCTAGTATTCAGTAAAATTTTACTGGTATAGAAAACTATTATTAATATATCAGTAAACTTCATATTATATCAGTAAAGTCTACTGATATTTTGAAATGAACTTGATGAATCTGCCGCATGTTCTTTCTTGTACGACTATCTATCTAATTCGTATTTAAAATATATTTTCAAAATTATTTCTTTTTTAAGTTCTTTACTTACTTCTCTTTCGTTATTACTAAACTGAATACTAAGATTTGGCATTGCTCTAAGTATTGCAACTAATGATTGTATTGTGTTGCTATAGACGACCGGTCTATATTGTTTGAAATCTTCAGGAGTGAACCCACTTTCGTGTATAATTTTCATTTGTTTAACAATTGTACTTTTGCCCGATTCACCAGCACCTGAAATTGAAAGAAAGAAAAAAAAAAGATTAGTAAAATTTTTTAATACTCGGTAAATTTTTCGCAAATTGAGAATTTATACGAAATTTTTGGAAAATTGATAATTTATAAAAAAAATTTTAAAAATTGACTTTTTAAAGTTAATTTTTCCGAAATTGACCATTTATAGGAAATTTTTCGAAAATTGACTATTTATAGGAAATTTTTCGAAAATTGACTATTTATAGGAAATTTTTCGAAAATTGACTATTTATAGGAAATTTTTCGAAAATTGATTTTTATAGGAAATTTTTTGAAAATTGATTTTTATAGGAAATTTTTCGAAAATTGACTATTTATAGGAAATTTTTCGAAAATTGACTATTTATAGGAAATTTTTCGAAAATTGACTATTTATAGGAAATTTTTCGAAAATTGACTATTTATAGGAAATTTTTCGAAAATTGACTATTTATAGGAAATTTTTCGAAAATTGACTATTTATAGGAAATTTTTCGAAAATTGACTATTTATAGGAAATTTTTCGAAAATTAACTTTTTATAGAAAAATTTTCAAAATAAAGGAAATTTTTCGAAAATTGACTTTTTATAGGAAATTTTTCGAAAATTGACTTTTTAAAGGAAATTTTTTCGAAAATTAACTATTTACAGGAAATTTTTCGAAAATTAACAATTTATATAAAATTTTTCTTGGAGAAAAAATTAAAGTTCGAATAATTAATTCCAAATAATGAAAAAATTTAATCTGAAAATTTTTCTTATAGAAAAAATTTCATCTGAAAATTGTTCTTATAGAAAAAATGTTATCTAAAAATTTTTCTTATAGAATAAATTTCATCTGAAAATTTTTCTTATGAAAAGAATTTAGTCTCAAAATTTTTCTTATAGAAAAAGTTTCATCTCAAAATTGCTCTTATAGAAAAAATGTCATCAAAAAATTTTTCTTATAGAAAAAATTTCATCTAAAAAATTTTCTTATGCAAAGAATTTAATCTCAAAATTTTTCTTATAGAAAAAATTTTAACTACAAAATTTTTATAGGAAATTTTTCTAAAATTTACTATTTTTAGGAAATTTTTAGAATATTTCTCGAAAAGTGACTATTTATAGAAAATTTTTTAAAAATTTACTTTTTATCAATAAAAAAAAATTTCCTATAAATAGTCAATTTTCGAAAAATTTCCTATAAATAGTCAATTTTCGAAAAATTTCCTATAAATAGTCAATTTTCGAAAAATTTCCTATAAATAGTCAATTTTCGAAAAATTTCCTATAAAAAGTCAATTTTCGAAAAATTTCCTATAAAAAGTCAATTTTCGAAAAATTTCCTATAAAGAGTCAATTTTCAAAAAATTTCCTATAAAAAATCAATTTTCGAAAAATTTCCTATAAAAAATCAATTTTCGAAAAATTTCCTATAAAAAATCAATTTTCGAAAAATTTCCTATAAAAAGTCAATTTTCGAAAAATTTCCTATAAAAAGTCAATTTTCGAAAAACTTCCTATAAATAGTCAATTTTGGAAAAATTTCCTATAAATAGTAAATTTTCGAAAAATTTCCTATAAATAGTCAATTTTCGAAAAATTTCCTGTAAATAGTCAATTTTCGAAAAATTTCCTATAAATGGTCAATTTTCGAAAAATTTCCTGTAAATAGTCAATTTTCGAAAAATTTCCTATAAAGAGTCAATTTTCGAAAAATTTCCTATAAATTGTCAATTTTCGAAAAAGTTTTTATAAATAGTAGATTTTCGCAAAAATTTTCTATAAATAGTAAATTTTCGAAAAAAAATTTCCTATAGTCAATTTTCGAAAAATTTCTTGTTCGTGTACTATTTATAGAATTTCACTCCTTATATTAACTCAAAATCTAAGGCCTCTAACAATTTTCTAAGAATTTTGTTGTCTAGACTAACGACATCTTTTAAATCCCCCTTTAATGTTTATAAACATAAGAACATATTTTCTGAAATGATTCTTAAATTCTGCTATTGAGTTTAATTTGAGTTTTATCTTAAGACCCATTTAAATATTTTTTAATGATTTCTACTACAACAACAACAACAACAGTTTTGTTGAATATTTATGAGTTGAGTTCAGAGAAATCGGGGCTAAAATTTTTATGCTGCAATAAACTTGAAAAAAAGAAAAAAGAAATTGCTTTGGAGGATATATTTTGCACATTGTATTGGTATTGGTAATGTCCTTAAGTTGTTTGTTGTTATGATGTTGATGTAGATGATGATGATGTGGTGGTGATGGTGATGAAAATGTTCTAAAGGGAAAAATTAAAGGCCTTTTAATGCAAATGATTTCTTCTTTCCAATGGGACCTGTGGTCGAACTTTGGTGTTTGATACGAATTGCGTTGCATACTTTTAGGCGTTTTCAAAAAAGTTAAGTATTTTTGAAGGAAGTGTAACATTGTTTGTTATTGTTTACTGTTACTTGAATTTTTGGTTTTAAAGAGTGCTCTAAATAAAATTTGTAGTTGGATTTTCTTAAATAAAAATCAAACCTTTTAATATAAAAACTCTACAAAATACGCAAATATAATGACATATTATACAAAATCATTTAGCATTAAAATGTTTACTTAGTACTCGGGTTTTGCAAAATTATCGACTTTTTTCGGAAACCCTCCCATTAAAGATTTTACAGTTGCTTCTGATACCTTTTTGGAGCATGTGTTCCACCTGCGCTTAAAATCGGACATGTTCTTGGAAATCTTTCCTGTGTTCTTCAATTCCTTTTTTACCAGAGCCCAATATCTTTCCACAGGCCGAAGTTCTGGACAGTTAGGTGGATTTGCCTCTCGTGGTACAAAAATGACATTATTCTTTGAGTACCACTCAAGTGCCTTTTTTCCATAATGGCATGATGCCAAATCGGGCCAAAAAAATGTAGTCACTCTGTGATATCTTAAAAAGGGTAACAACCGTAGGCACTCCTTTATATAAATTTCTGTGTTTATTGTGCCAGATGCCACAAATACTTTACTTATTTTGCCACAACTGCAAATATCTTGCCACACGAGAAACTTCTTAGGGAATTTTCTTTATTTTTTTTGTGCAAAACTCTTACCGAACATTGCCCCGTTTATCAGCAACATAAAAATCTTGACCAGGAAGTTGAGAAAAGTCTGCCAGTACGTATGTTTCATCATCCATCACACAACCGGTGTATTTTTTATAAAATCAGACTTCAATTTTTTCGCTCGTTATTTTGCTTCTAAGTTCTTTATAGCATTGCGATCTGGAACCTTTTGGACTTTATATGTCTTCAGTCCAGCATAAGCTTTGACTCTATGTGCAAAATTCGTATAACATTTCACCGTACGAGCTGCTTTTCTTAAAGAAGTGTTAGGCGCTCTTCGAAAGAGTCGCTCGACTTCTTTTGCCTTACCAATATCTGTAGGACCTTTTATCCTCCCTGATCCAGATTTTCTTTCAATGCTTAGGTTTTCCTTATACCGTCTGATGGCATTAGAAACCGTTCGAGGGTCAACTTTAAAATTTTTAGCTATTTTTTTAAAAGTCCATGACGGATTTTTTTGAAAAGTTTTAATTATATTTTCACGAACTTTTTTTTCGCAGTCCATTTTGATTGAAATAACTATTGAAAATTAATAATTTCTAAAATAATAGTATCTGACATATCTATAGAAACTAACTTGATCAAAAAATAAATTATTTCTTGCACTATAAATAAATTTTGTCTAAAATAGTAAATGCATATTTTTTTTAGAACACTCTTTAAAAATGGTAAAAATTTCTTAACAAAATATATTTCAAGTTCCTTAACTTATGCAACACATTTTTCCCAAAAGATTTAGATACAAATCGAATGGTCAGAACTGTGGTTCCATGTGTTAAACTTTTCGAATTATATTAATTAAAATAATAAAGAAAGTTTTCTTAGAAGGTTTTTCAAGTTTATACCTTGATATTTTTCCCTTTGGGTTATAGTATATGTGAATGGTTGTACATATACATACATACAAATGTACGTGTTTATATTTTTCTAAAGATTTATGGCGCTTTTATTATGTGTTTATTCATAAGATACAAGATGCTATAATAATGTATCTGTGAAGTACTAGAAACAAGTACACACATAGTACCTACTATACTCGTATGGGTATGTGTAGGATTTTGTATTTTTTTTTTTTTGCCTCCATTCTCTTGTTATTATTCACAACACTGATTTCTACTTAAGATTCATCGTATATTTTTCCATTTTAATAAAATATGTGAAAAGTGTGTTTTTTTTCTAAGTAG
The DNA here is from genome assembly GCA_933228675.1 of Stomorhina lunata. Taxonomy (NCBI): domain Eukaryota; kingdom Metazoa; phylum Arthropoda; class Insecta; order Diptera; family Rhiniidae; genus Stomorhina; species Stomorhina lunata. The sequence continues at coordinate 17,726,926 of OW121744.1, forward strand.
TTTGTGTGTATTTGGTTTAATTTGCGCATATATTGTGATTTTCATATATACACACTCTGATACATACATATGTTCATATCCCAACGGGAATATCTTACGCTTGCGATGCCTGCTAACCTTTATCAAAGCCCCTATAATATAAAGATACTGCACTTTATACATTTTTTTTTGCCAAAAGTGAAATTGAAGTAGATAAAGAACAATGAAAAACATATAAGCACACATACATTTCATGAGCACGTGTGTGTGCCTTAGCTCATTGGATAATCGTATCCATTAGTGGTTTCCGTATTAGAGTAAAATCGGTTTACACTCTTTTGTATGGGACTTTTCAAAACGACCAAACAGGAAATCAATGTATAAAAGTGCAATATCTTTATATTATAGTCTTTGCCTTTATGGTTTTAAAGCTATAGTTAGTTACACAACTAAATTTCATTTGAAAGCAAGACCTCTTAAAGATAAACAAAGATTTCTGAAAGGACTACAGAATAAGTTACCGTATAACCTTTTGAGAGGGCCTTTAAACCCTTGACGTATCAATTAGCGAAACGAAGTTCGCTTCCAACTGTTCGCACGCAACTGCACTAAACAAACCAGTTTCGATGCTTAAGAACGTCGCAAAAACGAGTTGGACTCGTGATAATCATGTTAGGCACAGAAATTTTACCACGAGTCAGACTCATAATAATCATGTTAGGCATAGAAATTGTACCACGAGCCAGACTCGTGGAAATACGTCAAGGGGTTAAAGAAGGTCTCTTTAGATGGTTATTTAAAGGCAGAACCTCTTAAAGATATACAAAAATTTCTGAAAGGGCTACAAAATTAGTTCTCATAAAAACTTTTTGGAAGGAGTAATACTATGTCTCAAAAAGGAATGCCTTTCAAATGTTTTAGAAGACCTCACTGGATGTTTAAAAAAGCTTTTGAAATAGACGACCAACAAATGAAAATCTGTAGAATTAGCTTCTATGAAATGATTCTTTGAAGGCCTGCAAACTTGTAGAAATATGTATTTGAAATCATTATAAATATTTGGTTTTTAGAAATTTGCATTATTTGAAAAATCTGCCAAAGTAGTTTTCCTTATAGAAAATTTTTTATTTTAAAATTTTTCATATAAAAATTTTTTATTCTAAAAATTTTTTATTCCAAAAATTTTTCACATAAAAATTTTTTATAGAAAATTTTTCATATTAAAATTTTTGAATGAAAATTTTTCATATTAAAATTTTTGAATGAAAATTTTTCATATCAAATTTTTTAATGTAAAAATTTTCATATAAAAATTTTTTATACAAAAATTTTTAATGGAAAATTTTTTGTATTAAAATTTTTAATGGAAAATTTTTAATAGAAAATTTTTCATATAAAAATTTTTATGGGAAATATTTTATATAAAAATTTTCGATAAAAAATTTAATTTCTATAAAAAATTATAAATGAAACATTTTTTAAGAAATTTTTACATGAAAAATTTTCTGTAAAAAAATTTTGTACGAAAAATTTTCCATTAAAAATTTTAGTATGAAAAACTATATAAAAATTTTATTAAAAAACTTTTAAATTAAAAATTAAAAATTTTCTATAACAAAAATTTTATATACAAAATTTCTATGAAAAATTTTGTATAAAAAATTTTATATAAAAAATTTTGTATAAAAAATTTTATATAAAAAAATTTTGTATAAAAAATTTTATATAAAAAAATTTTATATAAAAAATTTTTATATGAAAAATTTTCAATCAAAAATTTTTATATGAAAAATTTGCTATAAAAAATCTTTATATGACAAATTTTCTATAAAAATATTTTATATACAATTTTATTATAAAAATTTTCAATAAAAAATGTTATGGAAAATTTTCTATAAAAATATTTTATATAAAATGTTTTTATGAAAATTATCACTACAAAAATTTTTATATGAAAAATTTTCTATAAAAATATTCTATATAAAATTTTTTTATGAAAAATTTTCAATACAAAATTTTTATATGAAAAATTTTCAATACAAAATTTTTATATGAAAAATTTGCTATAAAAAATCTTTATATGAAAAATTTTAAATAAAAAAATTTTATATGAAAAATTTGCTATAAAAAATTTTTGAATGAAAAATTTGCTATAAAAAATTTTTTTATGAAAAATTTTTATATGAAAAATTTTCTATAAAAAATTTCTATATAAAAAATTTGCTATAAAAAAATTTGAAATGGAAAATTTTCTATAAAAAAATTTTTATATAAAATGTTTATATAAAAAATTTGCTATAAAAAATTTTTATATGAAAAATTTTCAATAAAAAATTTTTAAATAAAATTTTTCTATAAAAAATTTGCATATAAAAATTTGCTATAAAAAAAATTTTATATGAAAAATTTGCTATAACAAATTTTTATATGAAAAATTTTCTATAAAAAACTTTTATATGAAAAATTTTCAATAAAAAATTTTTATATGAAAAATTTGCTATAAATCTTTATATGAAAAATTTTCTATAAAAATATTTTATATAAATTTTTTTTTCCTGAAAATTTTCAATAAAAAATTTTTATATGAAAAATTTTTTATAAAAATATTTTATATACAATTTTTATATGAAAAATTTGCTATAAAAAATCTTTATATGAAAAATTTTCAATAAAAAATTTTTGTATTAAAAATTTTCTATAGAAAATTTGTATATAAAAATTTGCTATAAAAATATTTTTATATGAAAAAATTGCTATAACAAATTTTTATATGAAAAATTTTCTATAAAAAACTTTCATAATTAAAAAATTTCTATAAAAAAATTTTTATATAAAAATTTTATATAAAAAATTTGCTATAAAAAATTTGTATATAAAAAATTTGCTATGAAAAATTTTCAATAAAAAATTTTCAATAAAAAATTTCTATATATAAAATTTTGTATAAAAAAATTTTGATATGAAAAAATTGCTATAACAAATTTTTAAACAAAAAATTTTATATAAAAAATTTACTATTAAAAATTTCTGTATGAAAAATTTGCTATAAAAAAATTTTATATAAAATAATGTCAATAAAATATTTTTATATGAAAAATTTGCTATAAAAAACTTATATGAATTTTGTATAAAAATTTTTATATAAAAAAAATTTTGTATAAAAAAAAATTTTAAATAAAAAATATTCTATAAAATTTTTTTATAAATTTTATATAAAAAATTGTTATATGAAAAATTTGCTGTAAAATTTTTTTTTATGAAAAATTTGCTGTAAAATTTTTTTTTTATGAAAAATTTTCTATAAAAATTATGGCAAAGTACTTTTTGAATCAACAAAGAACCTTTTGAATAAACAAAGTACCTTTTGAATATACAAAGTACCTTTTGAATATACAAAGTACCTTTTGAATATACAAAGTACCTTTTGAATAAACAAAGTACCTTTTGAATAAACAAAGTACCTTTTGAATAAACAAAGTACCTTTTGCATAAATAAAGTACCTTTTGAATAAACAAAGTACCTTTTAAATAAACAAAGTACCTTTTGAATAAACAAAGTACCTTTTAAATAAACAAAGTACCTTTTGAATAAACAAAGTACCTTTTGAATAAACAAAGTACCTTTTGAATAAATAGAGTAACTTTTGAATAAACATAGTACCTTTTAAATAAACAAAGTACCTTTTGAATAAACAAAGTACCTTTTGAATAAACAAAGTACCTTTTGAATAAACATAGTACCTTTAAAATAAACAAAGTACCTTTTGAATAAACAAAGTACCTTTTGAATAAACAAAGTACCTTTTGAATAAACAAAGTACCTTTTGAATAAACAAAGTACCTTTTGAATAAACAAAGTACCTTTTGAATAAACAAAGTAACTTTTGAATAAACAAAATACCTTTTGAATAAACAAAGTACCTTTTAAATAAACAAAGTACCTTTTGAATAAACAAAGTACCTTTTTGAATAAACAAAGTACTTTTTGAATCAACAAAGTACCTATTGAATCAACAAAGTACCTTTTTATATACCCCTTTAAATACCTCTTCCAGTAAGTAATGGAGTGTTAAATGTATTTAACGTTAAAAAAAGGAAAGAAGGCCTCAAAAATCAGGCCCTTTCGATTTGTACCTTTAGAATTTTTAAGGTATTATATATTTTATTCACTTTCAAAGAGTATTAGGGCACATTAAATGTTAAAATTCAAACAATTCATGACTAGAATAGAAATTTTTACAAAGGAATAAAATAACAAAGAAAAATATATTTAATTTTGTTATTATAATTTAGATAAAAAGCTTTCTTTAACCGTTGGGATAAATTGGAATAAAAAGAGTTAAACATGTTAAGAAAATTAGATTTTACCCTTCAACTGGTACAGTTAGGGAAAAACCTTTGTCAGACCCCAAGATAATGCTTGCTAGAAGGAAATTTTACACCGAACTAAGGCCTTTTTTTAAGCCAATGGTAAAAATGGTACTATAATAGTAAAAATGGTATCAAATTGTAAATTCTATGACCCTTCTAGCTAACTGTGATGAATAAAATATTTAAGTTGGACTTTTCAACCCAACTGTTATAGCTATTTTGAGTAATTTACAATTTAATCAGTAGCTACATAATAATTATAAATAAATATCAGATTTGACTTAATTTTTTTCCAATTACCCTCAGATAGAAGATGATAATCATGAATAGGCTTTAAGTACCAAAACTTAAGAGTCATTATTAATATCATCAACATCTGTAACCTATAAACAATTAATACTTAGAAGAGATCACATCAATTTGCTTTAACATTAAGAACAAAAAAAAAAAAAAACAGAAAATAAACCCACATTAAAGCAAAATCTACATTTAGCATCTTAACACAATTTTGAATTTGATTTTCAGAGAAATGGAAAAAATCCAGACAAGACAAAGAAAATTCTTGTAAACTTTTTAGAAGAGATGAACTGTGGAAGGAGATGATTGCCTCAAGATTACATCAACAAATAGTAAATATTTATTTTGTAAAGAAAAACTAAGAACTATGGTAAGAAAAAAAAACTGAAATATAAGGAAAAAAATGTTTGAACGGCAAAAATTTACATTTTTGAATAAAGATATTTAAGTTCATAATCATAATTTTGTAATGATATTACGCTTATCTGATTATGTGAACTCCCAGGAATGTAAATAAATAAAAATATATTTCTATACGGCATAAAACAATAAAATATATACAAAAGTGTAAAAAATGTCACATTTTTACACACCCATTTAAAATATGTATATTTTTTCATCCAGATTAAAGTGAACGCTACATAGTTAAGGGATTTAAAATGAGCTTTTTTTATAACAAAAAGATATTTCTTTAAAAATTTTTAAAACAATTTTTCTAAATATTATAAAACACAAAACACATTTCCTGGAATTGAACCACTTTAAAACTACTTGTGAATTCCCTTAATGTATTTTTAAATAATTCAAAGAGTGAAGCGTTATAATTTATGCCATTTCATTTTAGTAATTGTTTAAATAAAAAATCAATCGAATACAAATAACATTTTCAAATAATTATAAACAATTCAATTGCAAAAGTACAAAGATTATTTGAAAATTTGTAAATTAAAAAAAAAAAACTCAAGTGAAAATTTAAATAAGTTTTTTTTCTCAAATCTTAAGAAGAACAAAACAATAAGATTTGAAAAATATTTAGAATAAAAATCCAACAAAATAACGATAAACAATATTAAAAGCTAGAAAAGTGGCAGCAATATCAAGATATCAAGAAAAATAGGAACAATAAAGGCAGCAACGAATTTTGTTAAGAGCTAAAGTTTGAAAACCAAATGTAAATTTTTTAGAAATTTCTCATTTTTTTGCAGGAATTTCTGAAAAATGTTCTTTTTTTATAGAAAATTTTACAAAAATTTCCTATTTTTATAAGACATTTTTCAAAATTTTCCTATTTTTCTAGGAAATTTTTCAAAAATTTCTTATTTTTATAGGAAATTTTTCAAAAATTTTCTATTTTTATAGGAAAATTTTCAAAATTTTCATATTTTTATAGGAAAATTTTACAAAAATTTCCTTTTTTTATAGGAAATTTTTCAAAAATTTCCTATTTTTATAGGAAATTTTTGCAAAAATTTCCTTTTTTTATAGGAAATTTTTACAAAAATTTCCTTTTTTTATAGGAAATTTTTCAAAAATTTCCTATTTTTATAGGAAATTTTTCAAAAATTTCCTATTTTTATAGGAAATTTTTCAAAAATTTCCTATTTTTATAGGAAATTTTTCAAAAACTTCCTATTTTTATAGGAAATTTTTCAAAAATTTCCTATTTTTATAGGAAATTTTTCAAAAATTTCCTATTTTTATAGGAAATTTTTCAAAAATTTCATATTTTTATAGGAAATTTTTCAAAAATTTCATATTTTTATAGGAAATTTTTCAAAAATTTCCTATTTTTATAGGAAATTTTTCAAAAATTTCCTATTTTTATAGGAAATTTTTCAAAAATTTCCTATTTTTATAGGAAATTTTTCAAAAATTTCCTATTTTTATAGGAAATTTTTCAAAAATTTCCTATTTTTATAGGAAATTTTTCAAAAATTTCCTATTTTTATAGGAAATTTTTCAAAAATTTCCTATTTTGATAGGAAATTTTTCAAAAATTTCCTATTTTTATAGGAAATTTTTCAAAAATTTCCTATTTTTATAGGAAATTTTTCAAAAATTTCCTATTTTTATAGGAAATTTTTCAAAAATTTCCTATTTTTATAGGAAATTTTTCAAAAATTTCCTATTTTTATAGGAAATTTTTCAAAAATTTCCTATTTTTATAGGAAATTTTTCAAAAATTTCCTATTTTTATAGGAAATTTTTCAAAAATTTCCTATTTTTATAGGAAATTTTTCAAAAATTTCCTATTTTTATAGGAAATTTTTCAAAAATTTCCTATTTTTATAGGAAATTTTTCAAAAATTTCCTATTTTTATAGGAAATTTTTCAAAAATTTCCTATTTTTATAGGAAATTTTTCAAAAATTTCCTATTTTTATGGGAAATTTTTCAAAAATTTCCTATTTTTATAGGAAATTTTTCAAAAATTTCCTATTTTTATAGGAAATTTTTCAAAAATTTCCTATTTTTATAGGAAATTTTTCAAAAATTTCCTATTTTTATAGGAAATTTTTCAAAAATTTCCTATTTTTATAGGAAATTTTTCAAAAATTTCCTATTTTTATAGGAAATTTTTCAAAAATTTCCTATTTTTATAGGAAATTTTTCAAAAATTTCCTATTTTTATAGGAAATTTTTCAAAAATTTCCTATTTTTATAGGAAATTTTTCAAAAATTTCCTATTTTTATAGGAAATTTTTCAAAAATTTCCTATTTTTATAGGAAATTTTTCAAAAATTTCCTATTTTTATAGGAAATTTTTCAAAAATTTCCTATTTTTATAGGAAATTTTTCAAAAATTTCCTATTTTTATAGGAAAATTTTCAAAAATTTCCTATTTTTATAGGAAATTTTTCAAAAATTTCCTATTTTTATAGGAAATTTTTCAAAAATTTCCTATTTTTATAGGAAATTTTTCAAAAATTTCCTATTTTTATAGGAAATTTTTCAAAAATTTCCTATTTTTATAGGAAATTTTTCAAAAATTTCCTATTTTTATAGGAATTTTTTCAAAAATTTCCTATTTTTATAGAAATTTTTCAAAAATTTCCTATTTTTATAGGAAATTTTTCAAAAATTTCCTATTTTTATAGGAAATTTTTCAAAAATTTCCTATTTTTATAGGAAATTTTTCAAAAATTTCCTATTTTTATAGGAAATTTTTCAAAAATTTCCTATTTTAATAGGAAATTTTTCAAAAATTTCCTATTTTTATAGGAAATTTTTCAAAAATTTCCTATTTTTATAGGAAATTTTTCAAAAATTTCCTATTTTTATAGGAAATTTTTTAAAAATTTCCTATTTTTATAGGAAAATTTTCAAAAAATTCCTATTTTTATAGGAAATTTTTCAAAAAAATCTTAATTTTATTAGAAAATTACATACGAGTTTCGAGTCCATTTGGACATACAAATGAAAATATGAAGGTATTATTTTGAAGAAAAACAACATAATCAACATCAATTATAGAAACAACAACAAAAAATAAATATTTTTTTTTCCAATAAATCGCCTCAGTTTTACGTTCTAAATTTATTTTTTTTTTCGCATTTCAATAAACAAATAATAATTGAGGTTTTATTCATTTAAAGTTTTTCCAGGCAAATTTATGTAAACAAGTTTTTTCCAAATAATTGAAATGTCTGTAACATTTTCAAATTATAATGAACTTAAGAAAAACAAAAAATAAATATAACAAATAAGAAATTTTATTATTTCGAAGAGCCATAAATGACCAATAAAATGGTCGTATAGCGGAAGGAGGAAGGGTAGGACGTAGAGAAGGGAGATGTTGTTTTCGAAGAAGTCAAATGAAAATTAAGAAAAACTTTTTTCTTTTTAAAACTTTGTACAAAAATTAAGTATTTTTATAGGAAATTTGTCAAAAAATTTCTTATTTTTATAGGAAATTTTTCAAAAATTTCTTATTTTTATAGGAAATTTTTCAAAAATTTCTTATTTTTATAGGAAATTTTTCAAAAATTTCTTATTTTTATAGGAAATTTTTCAAAAATTTCTTATTTTTATAGGAAATTTTTCAAAAATTTCTTATTTTTATAGGAAATTTTTCAAAAATTTCTTATTTTTATAGGAAATTTTTCAAAAATTTCTTATTTTTATAGGAATTTTTTCAAAAATTTCCTATTTTTATAGGAAATTTTTCAAAAATTTCCTATTTTTATAGGAAATTTTTCAAAAATTTCCTATTTTTATAGGAAATTTTTCAAAAATTTCCTATTTTTATAGGAAATTTTTCAAAAATTTCCTATTTTTATAGGAAAATTTTCAAAAATTTCCTATTTTTATAGGAAATTTTTCAAAAATTTCCTATTTTTATAGGAAATTTTTCAAAAATTTCCTATTTTTATAGGAAATTTTTCAAAAATTTCCTATTTTTATAGGAAATTTTTCAAAAATTTCCTATTTTTATAGGAAATTTTTCAAAAATTTCCTATTTTTATAGGAAATTTTTCAAAAATTTCCTATTTTTATAGGAAATTTTTCAAAAATTTCCTATTTTTATAGGAAATTTTTCAAAAATTTCCTATTTTTATAGGAATTTTTTCAAAAATTTCCTATTTTTATAGAAATTTTTCAAAAATTTCCTATTTTTATAGGAAATTTTTCAAAAATTTCCTATTTTTATAGGAAATTTTTCAAAAATTTCCTATTTTAATAGGAAATTTTTCAAAAATTTCCTATTTTTATAGGAAATTTTTCAAAAATTTCCTATTTTTATAGGAAATTTTTCAAAAATTTCCTATTTTTATAGGAAATTTTTTAAAAATTTCCTATTTTTATAGGAAAATTTTCAAAAAATTCCTATTTTTATAGGAAATTTTTCAAAAAAATCTTAATTTTATTAGAAAATTACATACGAGTTTCGAGTCCATTTGGACATACAAATGAAAATATGAAGGTATTATTTTGAAGAAAAACAACATAATCAACATCAATTATAGAAACAACAACAAAAAATAAATATTTTTTTTTCCAATAAATCGCCTCAGTTTTACGTTCTAAATTTATTTTTTTTTTCGCATTTCAATAAACAAATAATAATTGAGGTTTTATTCATTTAAAGTTTTTCCAGGCAAATTTATGTAAACAAGTTTTTTCCAAATAATTGAAATGTCTGTAACATTTTCAAATTATAATGAACTTAAGAAAAACAAAAAATAAATATAACAAATAAGAAATTTTATTATTTCGAAGAGCCATAAATGACCAATAAAATGGTCGTATAGCGGTAGGAGGAAGGGTAGGACGTAGAGAAGGGAGATGTTGTTTTCGAAGAAGTCAAATGAAAATTAAGAAAAACTTTTTTCTTTTTAAAACTTTGTACAAAAATTAAGTATTTTTATAGGAAATTTGTCAAAAAATTTCTTATTTTTATAGGAAATTTTTCAAAAATTTCTTATTTTTATAGGAAATTTTTCAAAAATTTCTTATTTTTATAGGAAATTTTTCAAAAATTTCTTATTTTTATAGGAAATTTTTCAAAAATTTCTTATTTTTATAGGAAATTTTTCAAAAATTTCTTATTTTTATAGGAATTTTTTCAAAAATTTCTTATTTTTATAGGAAATTTTTCAAAAATTTCTTATTTTTATAGGAAATTTTTTAAAAATTTCATATTTTTATAGGAAATTTTTCAAAAATTTCTTATTTTTATAGGAAATTTTTTAAAAATTTCATATTTTTATAGGAAATTTTTCAAAAATGTCTTATTTTTATAGGAATTTTTTCAAAAAATTCTTATTTTTATAGGAAATTTTTCAAAAATTTTTTATTTTTATAGGAAATTTTTCAAAAATTTCTTATTTTTATAGGAAATTTTTCAAAAATTTCTTAATTTTATAGGAAATTTTTCAAAAATTTCTTAATTTTATAGGAAATTTTTCAAAAATTTCTTATTTTTATAGGAAATTTTTCAAAAATTTCTTATTTTTATAGGAAATTTTTCAAAAATTTCTTATTTTTATATGAAATTTTTCAAAAATTTCTTATTTTTATAGAAAATTTTTCAAAAATTTCTTATTTTTATAGGAAATTTTTGAAAATTTTTTTTATAGGAAATTTTTCAAAAATTTCTTATTTTTATAGCAAATTTTTCAAAAATTTCTTATTTTTATAGCAAATTTTTCAAAATTTTTTATTTCTATATCAAATTTTTCAAAAATATCACATTCTTATAGCAAATTTAAAAAAAATTCTTATTTTTAAAGGATATTTTTTAAAAATTTCTAATTTTTATAGGAAATTTTTCAAAAATTTCTTATTTTTATAAGAAATTTTTCAAAAATTTCTTATTTTTATAGAAAATTTTTCAAAAATTTCTTATTTTTATAGGAAATTTTTCAAAAATTTCTTATTTTTATAGGAAATTTTTCAAAAATTACTTATTTGTATAAAAAATTTTTCAAAAATTTCTTATTTTTATAGGAAATTTTTTAAAAATGTCTTATTTTTTTAGGAAATTTTTTAAAAATTTCTTATTTTTATACGAAAGTTTTCAAAAATTTCTTATTTTCATAGGAAATTTTTCATAAATTTCATACTTTTGCTTGAATAATAATGCAAAGCATAAGTCTTATTTTGTACTATAAAAAAGCACCCGGTGTCCCAAAATATTCATATTTAAAATTAAAATTAATTGCAAAAGTTTAAAAATATAATTTTCTTTAAAATTCACAACCTAAGAGAAACTTTCTAAATATAACAAATTATTGCTAAAGAACTTATAATAATAATAAAAGAAACCAGCACTAAAGCCTGAATAAATAACACATTTTATAGCTTTTAAAGATTTCTTTTGACACAAACGATTTTATATTAATACAAGTCGTGTTTCAAACAAAATTTAGCTATAAATTCTATGAAATCCAAAAATTCCCTTCTGCATAATAAAATACAATACATACATATACCAATGTATGTATATACAAATATGGACAAATAAATATTTAAATAATTTTCTGAGGCAATACAGACTCCGATGAGTATCATCACTAAAAGGACGTTTAGAGCCCTGCAGTTTCATTTTGAAATTGGAAGCTAGGAAGTGGAAAATAGGCTTTTTAAAGCAGAACTCTAAGCAAAAAGTGATTTGACCTCCTTGTCGAGCATATGATAAAATCGATTGTTATTTCACTATTTGTAGACTTTTCTTTCTTATTAAACTGTTGGGTTGATATTTATATTTTACACAAGCACAGAACTCACCCTTGTGTAGGTATTTGTTTTTCTATACACAAACATAGACTTTATGCACGCGTACACTCAAAATATTTTTACAAAAATAAAAATTTTCAGCAAGAAACTCAAACTTTAACTAAAGTTTAAATTTCAAAATAAAAATTTTAACCAAAAAATTTAAATTTACTCCTCAAAAATCTGAATTTGGACAAAAAATTCAAATTTAAACCAAATACCATCAAAAATTTCTTATTTTTTCTTATCAGAAAGAAAAATTTCTATTTGTATTGGAAATTTTTCAAAAATTTCTTATTTTTATAGGAAATTTTTCAAAAATTTCTTATTTTTATAGGAAATTTTTCAAAAACTTCTTATTTTTATAGGAAATTTTTCAAAAATTTCATATTTATTATAGGAAATTTACTTATTTTTATAGGAATTTTTTTTTTTAATTTCTTATTTTTACATGAAATTTTCCAAAAATTTCTTATTTTTATAGGAAATTTTTCAAAAATTTCTTAGTTTTATAGGAAATTTTTCAAAAAAATTCTTTTTTTTTAACAGGAAATTTTTTTAAAAATTTCTTATTTTTATAGAAAATGTTTTAAAAATTTCTTATTTTTATAGGAAATTTTTCAAAAATTGCTTATTTTTATCAGAAATTTTTCAAAAATTTCTTATTTTCATAGGGAATTTGCGAAAAATGTTCTTATTTTTATGGGAAATTTTTCAAAAATTTCTTATTTTTATAGGAAATTTTTCAAAAATTTCTTATTTTTATAGAAAATTTTTCAAAAATTTCCTATTTTTATAGGACGTTTTTCAAAATTTTTTTATTTTTATAGGAAATTTTTCAAAAACTTCTTATTTTTATAGGAAAATTTTCAAAAATTTCATATTTATTATAGGAAATTTACTTATTTTTACAGGAATTTTTTTTTTAAATTTCTTATTTTTACAGGAAATTTTCCAAAAATTTCTTATTTTTATATCAAATTTTTCAAAAATTTCTTAGTTTTATAGGAAATTTTTCAAAAAAATTATTTTTTTTTAATAGGAAATTTTTTAAAAATTTCTTATTTTTATAGAAAATGTTTTAAAAATTTCTTATTTTTATAGGAAAATTTTCAAAAATTGCTTATTTTTATCAGAAATTTTTCAAAAATTTCTTATTTTTATAGGAAATTTTTCAAAAATTTCTTATTTTTATAGGAAATTTTTCAAAAATTTCCTTTTTTTATAGACATTTTTCAAATTTTTTTTATTTTTACAGGAAATTTTTCAAAAATTTCTTATTTTTATAAGAAATTTTTCAAAAATTTCCTATTTTTATAGGAAATTTTTCAAAAATTTCTTATTTCATAGGAAATTTTTCAAAAATTTCTTATTTTATAGGAAATTTTTCAAAAATTTCTTATTTTATAGGAAATTTTTCCAAAATTTCTTGTTTTTATAGGAAATTTTTAAAAAATTTCTTATTTTTATAGCAAATTTTTCAAAATTTTTTTAATTTTTTATCAAATTTTTCAAAAATATCACATTTTTATAGCAAATTTTAAAGGAAATTTTTTAAAAATTTCTAATTTTTATAGGAATATTTTCAAAAATTTCCTATTTTATAGGAAAATTTTCAAAAATTTCCTATTTTTATAGGAAATTTTTCAAAAATTTCCTATTTTTATAGGAAATTTTTCAAAAATTTCCTATTTTTATAGGAAATTTTTCAAAAATTTCCTATTTTTATAGGAAATTTTTCAAAAATTTCCTATTTTTATAGGAAATTTTTCAAAAATTTCCTATTTTTATAGGAAATTTTTCAAAAATTTCCTATTTTTATAGGAAATTTTTCAAAAATTTCCTATTTTTATAGGAAATTTTTCAAAAATTTCCTATTTTTATAGGAAATTTTTCAAAAATTTCGTATTTTTATAGGAAATTTTTCAAAAATTTCCTATTTTTATAGGAAATTTTTCAAAAATTTCCTATTTTTATAGGAAATTTTTCAAAAATTTCCTATTTTTATAGGAAATTTTTCAAAAATTTCCTATTTTTATAGGAAATTTTTCAAAAATTTCCTATTTTTATAGGAAATTTTTCAAAAATTTCCTATTTTTATAGGAAATTTTTCAAAAAGTTCCTATTTTTATAGGAAATTTTTCAAAAATTTCCTATTTTTATAGGAAATTTTTCAAAAATTTCCTATTTTTATAGGAAATTTTTCAAAAATTTCTTATTTTTATAGGAAATTTTTCAAAAATTTCCTATTTTTATAGGAAATTTTTCAAAAATTTCTTATTTTTTTAGGAAATTTTTCAAAAATTTCCTATTTTTATAGGAAATTTTTCAAAAACTTCTTATTTTTATAGGAAATTTTTCAAAAATTTCATATTTATTATAGGAAATTTACTTATTTTTATAGGAATTTTTTTTTTAATTTCTTATTTTTACAGGAAATTTTCCAAAAATTTCTTATTTTTATAGGAAATTTTTCAAAAATTTCTTAGTTTTATAGGAAATTTTTCAAAAAAATTCTTTTTTTTAATAGGAAATTTTTTAAAAATTTCTTATTTTTATAGAAAATGTTTTAAAAATTTCTTATTTTTATAGGAAATTTTTCAAAAATTGCTTATTTTTATCAGAAATTTTTCAAAAATTTCTTATTTTCATAGGGAATTTGCGAAAAATGTTCGTATTTTTATGGGAAATTTTTCAAAAATTTCTTATTTTTATAGGAAATTTTTCAAAAATTTCTTATTTTTATAGGAAATTTTTCAAAAATTTCTTATTTTTATAGGAAATTTTTCAAAAATTTTCTATTTTTATAGGACATTTTGCAAAAAAATTTTTTTTTTGAAAATTTTTCAAAAATTTCTTATTTTTATAGGAAATTTTTTAAAAATTTCTGATTTTTATAGGATTTTTTTTCAAAAATTTCTTATTTTTATAGGAAATTTTTCAAAAATTTCTTAATTTTATAGGAAATTTTTTAAAAAATTCTTATTTTTATAGGAAATTTTTTAAAAATTTCTTATTTTTATAAGAAAATTTTTAAAAATTTCCTATTTTTATAAAAAAATTTTTAAATTTTCTTATTTTAATATTAATAAAATTTAAAAAATTTCTTATTTTATAGAATAATTTTTAAAAATTTCCCTTTTTGCTTCAAAATAACCCACAAAACGATTACTATGCAAATTTTTCTCAGTGTATTTAGTACAACAAATGGATAATTTCGTAAAACTCACCGAGCAAAAGAAGTTTAATATCCTTTGCGGCCTGAATGCCATCTTCTTTTAGATTTCGTTCAATTAAACGACTTCTAGCGGCTGCGGCCCTCTCTTCAGCACTCTGTGCGCAGCCCATGGTGCGTATTGCTTCGACACAAAACGTTTTGAAGGTCGTTTATATCGGCCACAATTGGCCGAATACGGTTGACACACGAAAAAAGAATTAAATCAAATGAAAAACCCAAATAAGGCCGTATCCTTGCACGAGTTGGAGGATTTTTAACAATTATTTATACTTTTGCTTAAAAAAAATTTTTTTTCTTAATAACTTTTGTTTACCAAAAGAAAAACAACTTGAAATTTTAGGGGTTCAGTTCTTCTTTTTTTCTGAATTTTCCTTTATTTTCTTTTGTTTCTATTGTATTTTTTTAGTTTGAAACATGTGCAGTCCATTTAGCACTTTCTCATTTACTCCCACTTCGAACTTTTACAAGAATTTTCCTTTTGTTCTATTTTCGCTTTTAGATTTTTTATTATGTTATTTTAACTGTTGCTTTTTTATATTTATTATTGTTAATTTCCTTTTTATAAATATAGAAAAATAAATTAATTATAAGGTGTTGCTTTTTTATTTTGAAGATATTTTTTTAGTATTCACATAAACTTTTTCAGCACTTCAAGGCTTATTTTTCACTTTTTATTATTTTTGGAATTGTAATTAAATTTGTTTATTTTTCATTAAAAATCTTTTCGTTTTCTATTTAAAAATTTTTATAATTTTAAACTATAATTAATTTTTTTTATGAAAATAATGTGGGTTTAACCAGCGAAAATCCTTAAAAATGTGTAAAAGCTGAATGATAACAATTTTTATAAGGCATAAGTTTGTTTTGTGAGTTTTGTAACACATAGAAATAGTGGTCTAAGCCCCAAGTATACTAATGGCTTGATTGTGTATTGCAACTCAGATTTAATTGAGTTGCCAATTGCAACTGATAACCGATAACAGAACCTTAGTTGTCTTGAAAATAATTAATCATACTGGCAACTAGAATTGGCTCTTGTTATCTACAAAAGCCAATTCTAGTTGCCAGTTATAGGCAACTGGAAATTTGTAGTTGCCTGATTTTTTTCTGACAAAAAAGCGGAAAAACATATTTCCATGGTCTTATGATAAGCACATGTGTGCCATCTATACATCCGATAATGCTGCTAATTGTCAAAATGACATTACGTATTGCAACTGATAACCGATAACAGAACCTTAGTTGCCTTGAAAATTATTAATCATACTGGCAACTAGTATTGTTATCATCTACAAGAGCCAATTCCAGTTGCTAGTTATAGGCAACTGGAAATTTGTAGTTGCCTGAGTTTTTTTTCTGACAAAAAAGCGGAATAGTATATTTTCATGGTCTTATGATAAGCACATGTGTGCCATCTATACATACGATAATGCTGCCAATTGTTAAAATGACTACGTATTGCAACTGATAACCGATAACAGAACCTTAGTTGCCTTGAAAATTATTAATCATACTAGAATTGGCTCTTGTTATCTACAAAAGCCAATTCTAGTTGCCAGTTATAGACAACTGGAAATTTGTAGTTGCCTGATTTTTTTTCTGACAAAAAAGCGGAAAAACATATTTCCATGGTCTTATGATAAGCACATGTGTGCCATCTATACATCCGATAATGCTGCAAATTGTCAAAATGACATTACGTATTGCAACTGATAACCGATAACAGAACCTTAGTTGTCTTGAAAATTATTAATCATACTGGCAACTAGTATTGTTATCATCTACAAGAGCCAATTCCAGTTGCTAGTTATAGGCAACTGGAAATTTGTAGTTGCCTGATTTTTTTTTTCTGACAAAAAAGCGGAATAGTATATTTTCATGGTCTTATGATAAGCACATGTGTGCCATCTATACATCCGATAATGCTGCCAATTGTTAAAATGGCATTATGTATTGCACCTGATAACCGATAACAGAACCTTAGTTGCCTTGAAAATTATTAATCATACTAGAATTGGCTCTTGTTGTCATCTACAAGAGCCAATTCTAGTTGCCAGTTATAGGCGACTGGAAATTTGTAGTTGCCTGATTTTTTTTTCTTATGATAAGCACATGAGTGCCATCTATACATCCGATAATGCTGCCAATTGTTAAAATGGCATTATGTATTGCAACTGATAACCGATAACAGAACGACAACGTAGTTTATGCCATATCAAGGTTGAAAGCATTTAAATGTGACTTCTGGAAGATAAGATCCGAAAAAATCTTAAAGTGGCAACATTCGACAACATTTAGCAGCTGACAGGTATTGCCATATACAGTACAACTTTTTTTCTGTTTGTGTTGCCTCGAGAAGTAGGCGAACATGCTAAGTTAGCTGCTAACTTTGCTATTAGGCAGGCTGTTAGTCCCACCACCATTCAGGGGAGCAATAGAGCACTCTTTTAGTATATCCGAAAAATTAAACTATTGTCACGAATTTCTAAGTTATCCGCCCCATAGTGCAAAGTTCACTTCTTCTTCCCCTAGTTTTCTAGAATGTTTGTATTGATGTTGTTATTCTGTTTATGTCTATAAGCAGAGCAACATGTTTCTCTTATTTGCTGTAAAGAGTATAGGAACATTTTTATCTTTTATCTACATTCTCTCTCTGTTACTGTCAAATTCAGATAATCTATTTGTACAACGTATAAGTGAGCGTGTTCTTGATCATGTGAGAATGTATTGGAACATGCATGAACTTTCGTAAGACACATTTTTAGCGTAATCAACGACAGCAGCTCTTTGTTTACGTCTACAGAAGATGCCAAAAACTTCTTCTCTACTATATAAGGCCGATGGAACGAATATTGAGACGCGTATAAGAGAACAGTGTGACTAAGGATATTTGTAAAGCAGTTTTGTAAAGCTTGTTTACAGTTTTTTGTGAAAGTATGTTTAAAGTGATTAACTCTAAAGTTAATGAAAATATAACTTTGCAAAACTACATAAAGTGTTTTAATTTTGTTTTCGGTTGTTTGCAAAAAGTATTCCTTCCACGTTTTTAAAGGAAAATCATAACACTGTTACTGAAACTAATACAAATGTAAAAATAATACCCAAACCAAACCCCGTAAGATCTTCACGTTAGACTAGATGACATTGATTACGCTGACGAGGTATATCTGTTTTTTGCCATAGGTGGAATGGGTATATTGGGTTTGTCCTAATGTTAATAACGCATAGAAATATTGGCATGAGACCCAGCTTTTAGTAATCCTTAAACGATAGCGATATTCTGCCAAGCGGACGCGGTTGGCTTTATATCAATGTAATCTTGTGATCAAAGTACAGTTCGTTACTTAACAAACACGAATCGTAGTAGTGAAGGTTATCAGATAGTCGGGATTTACCGACTATAGTCCTTTCTTAATTTGTCGATTTCTTCTAAAAAATCTAGCATTCCGACCTATTATAATGTGTTATTAAAGGCTTTTAAACCTTGAAATCCACTACATCATCTTCAAACCGGACCCTAAACAAATTAATTCATTAATAAGCTTTTTTTGCCACTTTTGAATTAATTACATTTTAATTTTCTATTTCCTAAAACTTTCATCTACTTCAATTATATTTTCAACATTTCATTTCATCATTTCAAAAACAATTTATTTCTTCGCATCCAATAACACCTTCATATGGCATCCCACCCACTGAGATAGAATCCTTCAAAAAGATTCAAATCATTTTCTTCCGTCATTATCTCGCCGCAATATGTGTGTGTGTGACTTTTAGTAAACGTGCAAATGTCAATCAAAAAAATGTCATATTGAGTGAATATTCCTTGAATTGGATTTAGGATGATGCGCCAACTACAGCATGAAATTTCCATGTATATCAATTTGTTTCAGTTATAATAGTAACACAGATATTGGTTGATTAACCCATTGATGGATGACTGGCCACAAAGCTAATTGTTTAAATATAAATAAGTCAAATAGTTGAAGATAACTTGTTGAAATTAAGGCATTGTTTAAAGCAGTTCAAAAAATAAGTGATTTTTTGAGAAAGTGTTGAGTCTTCAAGTTATCGCCTTTAATCAGCTCTTGGTAAGCTGTTTGGTAAGTACTGACCAATTTTTATAATAAATTGCATTCCTTTAAATTATGGCAATATTTAACTCTGCTAAGTTTTTTTATTGCAAAATCCAGACACTGAAGCATTTGAACTGCCGTTATCATAAAATGATGAAATTTTAGATTCCCAAAGTCTCTATGGTCCTGAAAGGGTTAACGAAAGAAATCCTACAATATTGGTGTTTATAAATTCCACAAGGTCTCTGATGGGATGACAAAACGACCCACATTTTTAATTAATTTTTGTGGACAATTTTCTCTTACGTTATTGAACCGGGAGAGTGTGTAAATTAATTAAAAAATTGTTTGGTTGCAGCTAAAGCTAAATATTTAATAAGTTTGGGAAATTCTGAGAATTTAATTGTGTTATTTTCGTTTTGCGATCATACATTATTAAGGAATTCAAATGAATAGGAATATAAAATGTGAATGACCGCTTTTGACAGTTTGTGATATTTGGTAAACAACTAAATTAAATACTGCCTCGAACATTTTACGAGTATGTCTTGTACCAAAGTTTTAGTACTAAATTTTCCTTAGAAGCCTTATATGATGGAATAAGCGGGCAAAGGACTTACGCCTTAGTATGACATTCACTTTTTTCTTTGCAAAAATGTATTTTTCAAGAAGTAACAAATATTGAAACCTTCTTTGGAAAAGGGGATAGTTAAGCGTTGAAAGATGGTGAAAAGGAGAGAGGACATATAAGTTACGCCATCTATCGTTAGGTAGGCGAGTTATTTAAGATATTTGCTCTACAGACACTTCTATTTCGTTTGCATCGACGGCGTGTTAATGTTATATTGCTTACTACCAAAGGAGGGCGCTGTGTGAATAGAAATAAATAATTGCAGAAGTTGATGTAGGCATGACTGGAGGGGTCAAACCTAGGCACAATTTGTTGATACTTAGTAGGCGATTAGGACAAGACATTTTCGGAAACTTTAATATATTTCTCGTAAAACTGTTTTTCTATAGAAAAATGTTCAGTAGAACAATTTTTTCTATAGAAAAATGTTCAAAAGAACAGTTTTTCTATAGAAAAATGTTCAGTAGAACAGTTTTTCTATAGAAAAATGTTCAGTAGAACAGTTTTTCTATAGAAAAATGTTCAGTAGAACAGTTTTTCTATAGAAAAATGTTCAGTAGAACAGTTTTTCTATAGAAAAATGTTCAGTAGAACAGTTTTTCTATAGAAAAATGTTCAGTAGAACAGTTTTTCTATAGAAAAATGTTCAGTATAACAGTTTTTCTATAGAAAAATGTTCAGTAGAACAGTTTTTCTATAGAAAAATGTTCAGTAGAACAGTTTTTCTATAGAAAAATGTTCAGTAGAACAGTTTTTCTATAGAAAAATGTTCAGTAGAACAGTTTTTCTATAGAAAAATGTTCGGTAGAACAGTTTTTCTATAGAAAAATGTTCAGTAGAACAGTTTTTCTATAGAAAAATGTTCAGTAGAACAGTTTTTCTATAGAAAAATGTTCAGTAGAACAGTTTTTCTATAGAAAAATGTTCAGTAGAACAGTTTTTCTATAGAAAAATGTTAAGTAGAACAGTTTTTCTATAGAAAAATGTTCAGTAGAACAGTTTTTCTATAGAAAAATGTTCAGTAGAACAGTTTTTCTATAGAAAAATGTTCAGTAGAACAGTTTTTCTATAGAAAAATGTTCAGTAGAACAGTTTTTCTATAGAAAAATGTTTAGTAGAACAGTTTTTCTATAGAAAAATGTTCAGTAGAACAGTTTTTCTATAGAAAAATGTTCAGTAGAACAGTTTTTCTATAGAAAAATGTTCAGTAGAACAGTTTTTCTATAGAAAAATGTTCAGTAGAACACTTTTTCTATAGAAAAATGTTCAGTAGAACAGTTTTTCTATAGAAAAATGTTCAGTAGAACAGTTTTTCTATAGAAAAATATTCAGTAGAACCGTTTTTCTATAGAAAAATGTTCAGTAGAACAGTTTTTTTATAGAAAAATGTTCAGTTGAACACTTTTTCTTTAGAAAAATGTTTAATAGAACACTTTTTCTTTAGAAAAGTGTAGTAGAAAAATGTTCAGTAGAACACATTTTCAATAGAAAAATGTTCAGTTAAATTGATTTTCTTTTATGAAAAAGTGCTCAGTATCCTGTGCTAGCAAGACATCAGCTTATACGAATAATGCCAAAAATGGGCTGATGATTGGATTGATCCAAAGGTGAAAAGGTCTTACTATTTGTTATCCGAAATATCCAGAAAGATGGGAAAAGGTTGTAACCAATCAAGGATGAATAGAGGAAAGTTGTACATTATTTTATCGCTAACACAATCATAATATGATAGTCTACCACCTGTTTATGGTGACAATAAACATTTGTTTCTCTGAGTGTATTTTTAATATGTTTTGTATGTATATATTAAGGTATTTAAGTTATTAATACTCTTATAACGAATTTAGTTTTTTCTTTAATTAAATGCACTTTAATCCCTTGAAAAGTAATTAACTTTTAAGTTAAATTAATTAATCGATTGAGGATTTTCACACAATTAAGAATTTACACTGTTAAACGAATTTTTGTAGGTTTTTGAGTTGATTTTGTAATTTATTTTATTTAAATTAGATTTTTTTAAACTTTTATTTTTAAATTTTAATTATAAAATTTTTAGTTTTAGGATTATTTCTTTTAAGATATTTTAAAAATTTTTTAAAAAAATTTTAAAAATATTTGATATCTTTAAAAACATTTCGGAACTCGTCATTTTTCCAGTATTTATACAAAAATTTTTCTAAAATAAGAGAAAATATAATACATATTTTTTTCTTTTTTGGAGATTTGTACATTTTTTTCTTCAGATACGATTTTGTTTATAATACTCGAGAGGTTTAATGATACGATGTTGTGTTATTTTCTGGCGTTTGTAGAGTAAATAGTTGAGCAAAAAAAAATTTTGTTTTTGAGGAAAAGGGGAGCAGAGTAATACAAAATTATAACCACGTCGAGTAAAACCTCATTTGGAATGGGAGGGATAATAGCACAAAATTTTATTCACACATTCACAAATTAAAAAGCACAGGAGAAAATTTAATTGTGGTATGAAGCAAAAAAAAAAACATTATATTTATAAAGTAAAATTCCAAAACAAAATTATGAATCATACACCAAAAATGTAAGAAGAAAAAAAATATAAAACAATTTTCAACAGTTTTTATTTTTGCTTTGCATTTTAATCAGATACACACAATTTTGTTTTGTATAAATTTTTTGTTATAGTAAATTTAATTTTTTTAGATATATTTATTACAAAAAAAAAGAGATTTTGTCATTTACACGAAAACGGAAACGGATGATATATGTTTTTTTTTTATGAATTTTTGGAGATTTTTTTTCAACTACCAACCACTTTTTTAACTTGGCTTTTATACACAATTTTTTTTATTTTATTTTATTTTTCACATTAAAAAACTTGAAGGTTTTTTAAGAATTTATTTAAAAATTTTTCTTTATATTTTTTATAATTTTCTTTATAATTTCTATTTTAAAAACTTTAAAAATTTATAATTAGTTTTATTTTTCCCAAAACTTTTTCTTATATTTATTTAATTTGTTTTCTCGGTGCCGCCCTTTGCAAACTTTTTTTTTGTAATGGACTGGTGGCGGCTGGCTACTAAAAACACAGTGTCTACGTCTATATCCAACAGTCACACGGTGCGTATGAAATCTTTAGCTCTTTGGAAAACGCATTTGCTGACTGAATTTAAGGAATACGAACCACTACCATCAAACAACAGAAAACCATTACTAAATACACACACACTCTTATACACACACAACACAAGAATTTTGAAAGCAAAAACGAAAGAGCTACAACAACAACAAAAAACGAGCACGAAAACCTTTACGAAGCTAACAATAACATTAAAACGTCCACGAAAAAAACACCTCGTATTCGTTAAATGAGTATGTATGTTTGTATGTATACATGTATCCAACATGTGTATGAGTAAAGTACGAGGAGTAGAGACAAAATAGTACCTCACAAAACAGGGTTGCAAAAACAGGAAGATAACAAATTGTACCATTTCCAGTGGAATAACAAGAGTTTATTAAAGTCCATCGAGCAAGAACATATGATATCCAACTCCATACAATTAGGTATTGGGAGTTTAAGCTAATAATAGGATTTTCACGTAAGAGACTCTCGAGTCTGTGAATGATCGACTTTTCGTTGAAAATCGCGCAATAGCTTTAGTAAAAAAAGAATTGGTTAAGCTTGGCTTTGAACTCCTTGAAAGCCATCATTTCCGAAATTTTGTTCAATTCCCAAAAAAAAACTATTTTTTTCATTAATCGGCTAAAGATGTTCCATTATTTCTTTTTTTTTTGTGATTACTAGACTCCTTAGAAATAAAATACAAACAACTTTCAGAAAAATCGGGAAAAATTGGATTCGATATTAGCAAATCTCTAGGCCTAAGTTGTCAAAAAGTTTAAATTTTTTTCAAAGTCGAATATCTCATAAACTATAGGAAATAAACCACACGAAATAGCTAGCAGATTTCGTACATATAATCTTTTATATCGGATCAAAAATGTGACTTCTGATCTGTTTACATACTTCAAAGACTCTAAACTTAAGCTCGAATTCCCTTCGTCAATAGCTACGTGAAGATTTTTCGGTATAAAAATTGTTTATACAAAAGTTTTTAATATAAAAAATTTTTATAGAAACATTTTCGGTATAAAAATTTTTATACAAAATTTTTCGGTATAAAATTTTTAATAAATATTTTTATAGAATAAAAATTTTTATAGAAAATTTTTCTGAATCAAAAGTTTTTTATAGAAAATTTTTCGGTATAAAAATTGTTATAGAAAATTTTTCCGTTAAAAAAATTTTTCTAGAAAATTTTTCGGTTAAAACATTTTTTTTATAGAAAATTTTTCGCTTAAAAAAGTTTTTATAGAATATTTTTTTAGAAAATTTTTCGGTTAAAAAAAATTTTTATAGCAAATTTTTCGGTTAAAAAAATTTTTATAAAAAATTTTTCGGTTAAAAAAATTTTTTATAGAAAATTTTTCGGTTAAAAAAATTTTTTATAGAAAATTTTTCGGTTAAAAAAATTTTTTATAGAAAATTTTTCGGTTAAAAAAATTTTTATAGAAAATTTTTCGGTTAAAAATTTTTTACAAAAAATTTTTTGGTTAAAAAATTTTTTTATAGAAAATTTTTCGCTTAAAAAAGTTTTTATAGAATATTTTTTTTAGAAAATTTTTCGGTTAAAAAAAAATTTTTATATCAAATTTTTCGGTTAAAAAAATTTTTATAGAAAATTTTTCGGTTAAAAAAATTTTTTATAGAAAATTTTTCGGTTAAAAAAATTTTTTATAGAAAATTTTTCGGTAAAAAAAATTTTTTTATAGAAAATTTTTCGGTTAAAAAAAATTTTTTATAGAAAATTTTTCGGTAAAAAAATTTTTTTATAGAAAATTTTTCGGTTAAAAAAAATTTTTATAGAAAATTTTTCGGTTAAAAAAATTTTTTATAGAAAATTTTTCGGTTAAAACAATTTTTTATAGAAAATTTTTTGATTCAAAAAAATTTTTATAGAAAATTTTTCGCTTAAAAAATTTTTTATAGAAAATTTTTCGGTTAAAAAAATTTTTTATAGCAAATTTTTCCGTTTAAAAAGTATTTTCATAGAAAATTTTTTGGTTAAAAATTTTTTTTAATAGAAAATTTTTCGTTTAAAAAAATTTTTTATAGAAAATTTTTCGGTTAAAAAATATTTTCATAGAAAATTTTTTGGTTAAAAAATCTTTTTAATAGAAAATTTTTCGTTTAAAAAATTTTTTATAGAAAATTTTTCGGTTAACAAATTTTTTATAGAAAATTTGTCGGTTAAAAA
Organism: Stomorhina lunata; assembly: GCA_933228675.1. Lineage (NCBI taxonomy): Eukaryota > Metazoa > Arthropoda > Insecta > Diptera > Rhiniidae > Stomorhina > Stomorhina lunata. Next base: position 17,752,032 of record OW121744.1, read on the forward strand.
ATTTTTTTATAGCTAATTTTTCTTTTAAAAATTTTTTTTAAAGAAAATTTTTCGGTTAAAAAATTTTTTTATAGAAAATTTTTCGGTTAAAAAAATTTGTATAGAAATGTTTTCGGTTAAAAAAATTTTTTATATAAAATTTTTCGGCTAAAAAAAATGTTTATAGAAAAATTTTCGGTTTAAAACATTTTTTATAGAAAATTTTTAGGTTAAAACATTTTTTGATAGAAAATTTTTCAGTTAAGAATTTTTTTTTGTAGAAAATTTTTCGGTTAAAAAATTTTTTTATAGAAAATTTTTCGGTTTAAAGATTTTTTTATAGAAAATTTTTCGTTTAAAAAAATTTTTTATCGAAAATTTTTCGGTTAAAAAATTTTTTATCGAAAATTTTTCGGTTAAAAAAAATTTTATAGAAAATTTTTCGGTTAAAAAAATTTTTTATAGAAAATTTTTCGGTTAAAAAAATTTTTTATAGAAAATTTTTCGGTTAAAAAAATTTTTTATAGAAAATTTTTCGGTTAAAAATTTTCCCATTAAAAAATTTTTGATAGAAAATTTTTCCATTAAAAAATTTTTTATAGAAAATTTTTCGGTTAAAAAATTTTTTATAGAAAATTTTTCAATTAAAAAAATTTGTTATAGAAAATTTTTCGGTTAAAAAAATGTTTTATAGAAAATTTTTCAATTAAAAAAATTTGTTATAGGAAAAAGTGAGTTAACGAAAGTCCATTGTAACAAAAGTGGGTATTTAAATATCTTAAGGTCTCAAAAAATCAAACTTTTAAAATTTTTTAAAAAATAATAAATTTTTTATTGCATATGCTTAGGAGACTCTTCAAGGGCATAGAATATTTTGGAAAACTCTTAATAACTAGAAGAGTTTTCAACCGATTTTAAGGTTATATATTTCGTTGGAAAGCCCATTTAGTACTCAGTACCATGATGTTAAACACTTTTTTGAAAATGTATTCCTTGTGGAAATTTTTTTCAAAAATTTGAAGAAACCTTTTAATTTTCCCATATAACTAACTGGCAAGTCCAAACTTTTCCATCAAGTTGGCACGCTTTCCCGATATTCGGTCTGAATGAAACTTTGTATTTAAATTATTGAAACTTTGTATTTAAATTATTGGATTCAAATGCAAACAAATTTGGGGTACATCTTAATGTAAAATGTCTTTCAATTTTTTGGGATACTCTAGCATACATTACATATGTATGTATTAATGTTTATATTTAAATTAATTATCCTTTATGGCTCCAATTTTACCCATTTTAATTTAAGAGACATGTTTTCTAAAAATAAGATTTATTAACCTCGTCTAAAAACTATGTCTCTTTCCAATTATTAAAAAAGTATGTCAAAAGGACCTTAAAAACCGGTGCTTTGACATACTTTAGAAGACACAATTTGTCTTAACAAATTCTATCGAATTGTCGCTGAACTATTAAAGAAAACCTTTTAACTCACAACAAATGTACCAAAATTATTTTTCATCCCTGGTAGAAAAATAGAAAAATAAAAATATACCTCAGGGAAAAATATAATAAAAGTAAAAATGTATGTGTGTAAAATCTTTTTTGGAGAAAAATCTACGAGAATAGAAAAGAAAAAATACAAAATGGAGAATACCATTTTTTTTTTGCATGGAGTATTTAAATATTAAAAATAAGAAAAAAAAAACAATATACAGACTGAAAGGCAGTCATTTGGCACCAATGTCAGAAAGAACACTTGTTAAGCACTATCTGGATACATATGATGGAGAACAAGAAGATGAAGAAGAAGTAGAAATAGAAGAGGAACAATACTACTCTACTATTTTCCATTTAAAATTACTCTGGCTCTCCTGTTCTAATGCGCATAATCCGTACGTATCAGAAACGAATGCTTTAACGGTTTTGTACTCAGGTACTCATGAGTTTTTCGAATAAATTTTCTTTTTTCGTTGCAAGAGTATAAGAGGAGTTCGAAAATAAGTGAAACGAGGAAAATTGTATGTTGATACATCTTCTTTTCGTGGAACACGAGTAACATTAAATCATAATTAATGTATGACGTACTTTAATAGTACAAATATTTGAACATTTATATGGTCATTATTTGCAAATATTTCCACATGAAAATAAAAAAACTATAAGTTTTCTTATTTTTTTTGTAATTAAAAGAGTGTTCCGAATAAAATAGGAATTTACTGTGTCAGCAAAAGTTATAGATAGTGCAATAAATATATTTTTTTGATAACGTTAGCTTTTGAAATAATAGTTAATACTATTTGAACAGAACTTAATTTCTCCTTATAAATCAAAAACCACTATTTTTTTATGGGACTTTTCAAAACGACCATACGAAAAATCAATGTATGGAGGAAGTGCAACATTTTTATATTATAAAGCCTTTGCTTAAGTAATTTAAATAGCGCATTTTTATACCCCTCATAGGTGGAAAGGGTATTATACAGGCACCGAAAATAACCGTTATTTTTAAATTTTTGATTAAAAAAATCAACCAGAAGGAGTTATTGTAGAAAAAAAATACCGTTTGGATGGTCTTGGTCAAAATATTTATAATCTAAGATAGTTTTTATTTTTTAACTTTTATTTTAAAAGTCAAAAATAAAAGTTATTTTTTAACTTTTATTTTTAAAAGCAAAAATAAAAGTTATCTTTTGACTTTTATTTTTAAAGTCAGAAATAAAAGTTATTTTTTAACTTTTATTTTTTGAATCAGAAATAAAAGTTATTTCCTCACATTTTTAACAGAAATAAAATTATTTTTCTATGAAATTTTCGCATTTTTATTGGAAATTTTCTCAAAACTTCCTACTTTTATAAAAAATTTTCTCAAAATTTCCTATTTTGATAGAAAATTTTCTAAAAATTTCCTATTTTGATAGAAAATTTTCTCAAAATTTCCTATTTTGATAGAAAATTTTCTAAAAATTTCCTATTTTGATAGAAAATTTTCTAAAAATTTCGCATTTTTATAGGGAATTTTCTCAAAATTTCCTATTTTTATAGGGAATTTTCTCAAAACTGCCTATTTTTTTAGGGAATTTCCCCAAATTTCCTATTTTTATAGGGAATTTTCTCAAAATTTCCTATTTTTATAAAGAATTCTCTCAAAATTTCCTATTCTTATAAAGAATTTTGTCAAAATTTCCTATTTTTATAGGAAATTTTGTCAAAATTTCCTATTTTTATAGGAAATTTTGTCAAAATTTCCTATTTTTATAGGAAATTTTGTCAAAATTTCCTATTTTTATAGGAAATTTTCTCAAAATTTCCTATTTTTATAGGAAATTTTGTCAAAATTTCCTATTTTTATAGGAAATTTTCTCAAAATTTCCTATTTTTATAGGAAATTTTCTCAAAATTTCCTATTTTTATAGGAAATTTTCTCAAAATTTCCTATTTTTATAGGAAATTTTCTCAAAATTTCCTATTTTTATAGGAAATTTTCTCAAAATTTCCTATTTTTATAGGAAATTTTCTCAAAATTTCCTATTTTTATAGGAAATTTTCTCAAAATTTCCTATTTTTATAGGAAATTTTCTCAAAATTTCCTATTTTTATAGGAAATTTTCTCAAAATTTCCTATTTTTATAGGAAATTTTCTCAAAATTTCCTATTTTTATAGGAAATTTTCTCAAAATTTCCTATTTTTATAGAAAATTTTCTCAAAATTTCCTATTTTTATAGGAAATTTTCTCAAAATTTCCTATTTTTATAGAAAATTTTCTCAAAATTTCCTATTTTTATAGGAAATTTTCTCAAAATTTCCTATTTTTATAGGAAATTTTCTCAAAATTTCCTATTTTTATAGGAAATTTTCTCAAAATTTCCTATTTTTATAGGAAATTTTCTCAAAATTTCCTATTTTTATAGGAAATTTTCTCAAAATTTCCTATTTTTATAGGAAATTTTCTCAAAATTTCCTATTTTTATAGGAAATTTTCTCAAAATTTCCTATTTTTATAGGAAATTTTCTCAAAATTTCCTATTTTTATAGGAAATTTTCTCAAAATTTCCTATTTTTATAGGAAATTTTCTCAAAATTTCCTATTTTTATAGGAAATTTTCTCAAAATTTCCTATTTTTATAGGAAATTTTCTCAAAATTTCCTATTTTTATAGGAAATTTTCTCAAAATTTCCTATTTTTATAGGAAATTTTCTCAAAATTTCCTATTTTTATAGGAAATTTTCTCAAAATTTCCTATTTTTATAGGAAATTTTCTCAAAATTTCCTATTTTTATAGGAAATTTTCTCAAAATTTAATATTTTTACACTAAATTTTTTCAAAATTTCCTAATTTTATAGGGAGTTTGCTCAAAATTTCCTATTTTTATTGTTATTTTATTTTAAGTATGTTAATGTTAAAGAATAACTTTAATTTTAGATTTTTAAAATAAAAGTTTAAAAATAACTTTTATTTTTTATTTTTAAAATAAAAGCTAAACAATAATTTTTATTTTTGATTTTTCAAATAAAAGTTAAAAAATAATTTTTATTTTTCTATAGAAAATTTTTTTTCATCAAAAATTTTTCTATATAATTTTTTTTTTAATTTTTCTATACAAATTTTTTGTTATCAAAAATTTTTCTCTAAAATGTTTCTATAGAAAATTTTTTTTATCAAACATTTTTCTGTACAAAATTTTTTTATCAAAAATTTGTTTATAGAAAATTCTTTTTTATCAACAGTTTTTCTATAAAAAAATTTTTTATCAAAAATTTTTCTATAGAAAATTTTTTTTCATCAAATATTTTTCTATACAAAATTTTTTTTATCAAAAATTTTTCTATACAAAATTTTTTTTATCAAACATTTTTCTGTACAAAATTTTTTCTATAAAAAATATAAATAAAAAATTTTTTTATTAAAATTTTTTTTTATAGGAAATTCTTATTCTATAGAAAATTTTTTTATCAATAATTTTTTTATAGAAAATTTTTTATCAATCATTTTTTTATAGAAAATTTTTTATCAATAATTTTTTTATAGAAAATTTTTTATCAAAAATTTTTCTATAGAAACTTTTTTTTCTCAAATTTTTCTTTAGAAATTTTCAAATAAAAGTTAAAAAATAATTTTTATTTTTGATTTTAAAAATATAAGTTAAAAAATAAATTTTATTTTTGATTTTTAAACTAAAAAAAAACTTTTATTTTTGATTTTCAAAATAAAAATTAAAAAATAAGTTATTTTTTTACATTTTCGATAAAAGTCATAACTGTTACGGTCCCTGGTATTATAAGATTGTGCTGATGTAAGTAACGCATAGAAATATTTGCCTTGGACCCACCTTTTAGTATACCAATAGGCTTAGAATCACTTTCTGAGTCCATTTAGCTATGTTAGTCCGTCTGGACGGCTGGCTGGACCCCATGTAAACCATGTAATCAAACTACAGGACGCAATTCTAAAGATAATTTGATTAAATTTTTCACAAATAATTTTTTTGATAGTGGGACCATGGCTATTGAAATTCGACGGAAACAGCTTAAATGTATAAGTTTTGAGAAAATGTTCGTATGATGGCAAAATTTAGCAAATATTTGTCTTTACACAGGAAAAATAACACCTTTGACTTTAGTGGTGAAGGGTATCGTATGGTCGGGCTTGACCGACTATAACACTTTCTTACTTGTTTTTTGATCACGTTAGCTTTTGAAATAATAGTTAATACTATTTCAACAGAATTTTGTTTCTCCTTATAAACCAAAAACCACTATTTTTTATGGGACTTTTCAAAACGACCATACGGAAAATCAATGTATGGAGGAAGTGCAACATCTTTATATTGCTTAAGTAATTTAAATAGCGGATTTTTATTATAAATTTGTGCTGATGTATGTACACATGGAAATATTTGTCTTAGACCCACCCTTTAGTATACCAATAGGTTTAGAATCATTTTCTGAGTCGATTTAACGATGTTAATCCGTCCATGTAAACCATGTAAACCATGTAATCAAACTACAGGTCGCAATTCTAAAGATAATTTGATGAAATTAATCACAAATCAATTGAAATTCGTCAAAATCGTTCCATTATTTATGGTACCTCCCATAGATCCCACTTCCCGGAATTTATATTTTGGCCACAAATATCAATATTTTTCCATGAAATTTGAAATAAATACAGCTTATACAAGCCAAAATCACTGTACCAAATTTCGGTCCACATTTGACCATAGCTCCCATACAAACTCTTCTGTCAAAACGCACTAAATGTGACAAAAATCTTTAAAACGCTCATAAATCTAAAGATAATGAGAATTTTGAGTTTATTTTTTGCATACATATTTTTTGTAAAAACTGTAATCAATTTTGTCAAATTTCGAGATAATCGGTCCACATTTGACCCTAGCTCTCATTAAGTCCAAATGACAGAAACAGCTTAAATATATATAATTTGAGAAAATGTTTGTATGATGGCAAAATTCAGCAAATATTTGTCTTTACACAGGAAAAATAACACCTTTGACCTTAGTGGTGAAGGGTATCGTATGGTCGGGCTTGACCGACTATAGCACTTTCTACTTGTTAATTATAAAGAGTGTTCCGAATAAAATAGGCATTTACTATTTTAGCTAAAACTAAGCCGTAGTGCACTCGCATTTAAAAATGCTCTCCATTTGGCCAACGTTGATCTAAAGGTATAGATATTTTGTATTATCTTACATAGTTTTTATTATCATATATCGACTTCATAAATTTTGAGTTTACGATAACATTCATTTTATATTTTGCATATAAAGTGTTCAAACTTTTTTAAATTAATTAAATATTTATATATTAATTAAACTCTTATCCAAAATGACATTAAACAAAAAATTGTATGTGCTTTTTTCACACCTCCATGCGGTTTATGCTTTTAATTAAATTTGCACTACTTATTAATTATTGAATAAATGTTAAGGCATAAAATTAAATATTTAATAACACATGACAGCTCAAAAATAGTGAAATGAAACTAAAAGTATTACTTTTTTATGAATATGAAGAAAAAAAAAAGAAAACCCAAATGAGGAAGAAAACAAGGCCCAAGAGATATTGGAAAAGCAAAAGTAGTAGAGCAACTCCTACAGGTGCTCGTCCCTTTTTTTTAATTTTGAGCATAAAGCCAAAGTCATTGCTGGGCTGAAGTCATATAATATTTTTCTATAGAAAATTTTTTTCTGTGGAAAATTTTTCTAAAAAATTTTTAATAAAAAATTTTTTTTGCCTAAAATGTTTCTATAAAAAATTTTTTTTCAAAAATTTTTCTATAGAAATTTTCTATTATCAAAAAATTTTCTACAGAAAATTTTTTTATCAAAAATTTTTCATCTAAAATTTTTTTAAATTTTTTTTTTTATCAAAAATGTTTCTATATAAAATTTTTTTATCAAAAATTTAGCTATAGAAAATTTTTTTATCAAAAATGTTTCTATAAAAAATAGAAACAGAAAATTTTTTTATCAAAAATTTTTTTAAAGAAAATTCTTTTTTATCAAAAATTTTTCAATAAAACAATTTTTATCGACAATTTTTCTGTAAAAAATTTTTTTATAGAAAAAAAAATTTTTTTATAGAAAATTTTTTTTATCAAAAATTTTTCTATACAAATTTTTTTATCAAAAATTTTTCTATACAAATTTTTTTTTATTTTTCTATAGAAATTTTTTGTTAAAATTTTTTATCAAAAATTTTTCTATACAAATTTTTTTATCAAAAATTTTTCTATACAATTTTTTTTTCTTTAATTTTTCTATAGAAATTTTTTGTTATCAAAAATTTTTCTATAAAAATTTTTCTCTAAAATATTTCTATAGAAAATTTTTTTATCAAAAATATTTTTATAGAAAATTCGTTTTTATCAACAGTTTTTTTATAAAAAAAAATTTTTATCAAAAATTTTTCTATAGAAAATTTTTTTTCATCAAAAATTTTTCTATACAAAATATTTTTTATCAAAAATTTTTCTATACAAAATTTTTTTTATCAAAAATTTTTCTATACAATTTTTTTTTTTCATTTTTTTTTTTTAATTTTTCTATAGAAATTTTTTGTTATCAAAATTTTTTCTATAAAAATTTTTCTCTAAAATGTTTCTATAGAAAATTTTTTTATCAAAAAATTTTTTATAGAAAATTCTTTTTTATCAACAGTTTTTCTATAAAAAAATTGTTTATCAAAAATTTTTCTACAGAAAATTTTTTTTCATCAAAAATTTTTCTATACAAAATATATTTTATCAAAAATTTTTCGTACAAAATTTTTTTTATCAAAAATTTTTCTGTACAAAATTTTTTCTATAAAAAATATAAATAAAAAATTTTTTTATTAAAATTTTTTTTTATAGGAAATTCTTATTCTATAGAAAATAATTTTTCTATAGAAAATTTTTTTATGAATAATTTTTTTATAGAAAATTTTTTATTAATAATTTTTTTTATAGAAAATTGTTTTTATCAACAATTTTTCTATAGAATTTTTTTTTATCAAAAAGTTTTCTATAGAAAATTTTTATCAACAACTTTTCTATAAAAAATTTAAATTGAAAATTTTTTTTATCAAACATATTTTATGGATAACTCGTTTTTATCAACAATTTTTCTATAGACAATTTTTTTATCAACAATTTTTCTATAGAAAATTTGTAATCAACAATTTTTCTTTAGAAAATTTTTTTATCAAAAATTATTCTATAGAAAATTTTTTATCAAAAATTTTTCTATGGAAAATTTTTTTATCACAAATTTTTTTATTAAAAATTTTTCTACAGAAAATTTTTTTATCAAAAACTTTTTAGAAAATTTTTCTACGGAAAAATTTCCTTTTCTATAAAATACATTTTCTGTAGAAAAAATTTTTTTTTTAATTTTTTTTATTGGTTTCTCCGCAAACATTTTTTGGCTTTTTATCAATAAATTGATCTGTTACATTAATAAATAAATGTAACAGGTTTGGGATCAAATGCAAATACACTTCTTTTTGAATAATATTTACATCCCGACTAATTTGTTATTTTTTGAGAAAATTTTTTTATCAAAAATTTTTCTACAGAAAATTTTTTTATCAAAAATTTTTTTATAGAAATATTTTTTATCAAAAATTTTTCTATAGAAAATTTTTTTATCAAAAATTTTTCTATGGAAAATTTTTTTATTACAAATTTCTCTATAGAAAATTTTTTTATCAAAAATTTTTCTACAGAAAATCAAAAATTTTTCTACAGAAAATCAAAAATTTTTCTACAGAAAATTTCTTGAGAAAATTTGTTTTACCAAAAATGTTTCTATAGAAAAATTTTTTTGTTAAAAATTTTTCTATAGAAAATTTTTTTTATCAAAAATTATTCTATAAGAAATAGAAACAGAAAATTTTTTTGTATAGAAAATTTTTATCAACAATTTTTCTGTAGAAAATTTATCAACAATTTATCTATAATAATATAATTTTTCAATTAAAAATTTTCTATAGAAATTTTTTTTATCTAAAATTTTCTATAGAAAATTTCATTATTAAAAATTGTTTTATAGAAAATTCCTTTTTATCAACAGTTTTTCTATAGAAAATTTTTTTATCAAAATTTTTCTATACAAAATTTTTTTTATCAAACATTTTTATATAAAAAGTAGAAATAGAAATTTTTTTTTTTTTATCAAAAATTTTTCTATAGAAAAAAATTTTTATTCAAAATTTTTTATTAAAAATTTTTATCAAAAATTTTTTATCAAAAATTTTTTATCAAAAATTTTTCTATACAAAATTTTTTTGTCAAAAATTTTTCTATATAAAATTTTTTTATCAAAAATTTTTCTATAGACATTTTTTATCAAAAATTTGTTAATCAAAATTTTTCTTTAGAAAATTTTTTTATCTAAAGTTTTTCTTTACAAAATAATTTTTATCGAAAAATTTTCTATAGAAAAATTTTTTTTAATTTTGCAATGAAAAATAATTTTTATCGAAAATTGTGCGTTTGAAAATTATTTTGATCGAAAATTTTCGCAGAAAAATATTTTTATTGAAAAATTTTCTATAAATATAATTTTTATCGAACAATTATCCAAAGATTAAGAAATTGTGTGTTTAATTCTGCTTAGACGTTAATCTTAGCGTTAATTTGATATTTTGCAAAGACATTATAATTCGTATTTATTTTGTTTCGCAAATAAGATATAATGCTTGATTTTTGATATGTCTAAAAATAGAGACACTCCACCTAATGTAATGTTGGCCTAATTAACAGGCAAAACGAATTCACTTTTTTTCCAACATTTTTCTAAAACATTGCAAATTAATTCTTCAATAAATTTGCAAAAAAAAAATAGATATGAACTCTAAAAAAACTAATTTTAATTGAATTAAATTAGAATTTCAAATAATTTTAACGTCAAAGTTAAAACAAAATATAAAAAATGTATGAAATAAAATTAAATTTATGATTTAATTGACTTTGATGTCAATTTTTTTTAAATGTAAATTTATTAAACAAAGTAATAGATATTTCTATACATACTGTTTATTAACATGAATAGTGGCATAAGTCAAAATAAGCAGATCAGGGAATTATTATAAATAATCAAAAAATGACTTCATCTAAGCTCTAGTTTTGTAAAATTGAAAAAAATTGTTGTAGAAAAATTTTCTAAAAAATTTTTGAAATGTTTTCCATAGAAACATTTTTTCTGTAAAAAAAATTTTGATTTTTTTTCTAAAGAAAATTGTTTTCTCAAAAGTTTTTCTTAAGAAAATTTTTTTATCAAAATGTTTCTATAAATTTTTTTTCAAAAATTTTTCTATAGAAATTTTTATTTTCCAAAAATTTTTCTATAGAAATTTTCAGTTATCAAAAATTTTTCTATAGAAAATTTTTTATAAAAAAATTTTCAATTAAAAATTTTTCTAGTTTTGTAAAATCCGTCAATATACATACATATCATCAATATTTTTACCTGGTCTATGAAAAGGTGGCTTATGACTCAAAAACAAAATTTCGAAAAATTAGTTAATTTTTCGAAATTTTTAGCTAATTTTTCGAAATTTTGTTTTTGAGTCATAAGCTACATTTTCCCTTTTCATAGACCGGGTCACATACATTCCTTAATCGTTAAGAACAATTAAAAACACATTAACGCACAAACAAACATACATTTCATGAGCACGTGTGTGTGCCTTAGCTTACACTCATTGGAAAATCGCCTTCATTAATTGTTACAGATTTAGAGTGAAAGCGGTATGCTCTTTTTTATGGGACTTTTCAAAACGACCATACGGTGAATTAATGTATGGAAATGCAACATCTTTTTATTATAGAGCCTTTGATTCAAACAATTCTTTTTTTTAATTCAATCCCTACGCATTTAATGGTACAATCAAAAAAAAAAATAGTTATCCAAGACACAAACCATTATTTTCTGTAACCCTTTTTACACCCTAACCTTAAATGATTTAAGTTAAAAAAAACAATTTAAACACTTGAAATTTATTGAATTCAAATCTCAATTATAACAAAAAAAGTCATGACTTAATTTTTTATTTTTTTGAAAATCGCCTCCATTTATTGTTTCCGATTTAGAATGAAAGCGGTATGCTCTTTTTTATGGGACTTTTCAAAACGACCATACGGTGAATTAATGTATGGAAATGCAACATCTTTTTATTATAGAGCCTTTGATTCAAACGATTCTTTTTTTTAATTCAATCCCTACGCATTTAATGGTATAATCAAAAAAAAAATAGTTATCCAAGACACAAACCATTATTTTCTGTAACCCTTTTTACACCCTAACCTTAAATGATTTAAGTTAAAAAAAAAAAACAATTTAAACACTTGAAATTTATTGAATTCAAATCTCAATTATAACAAAAAAGTCATGACTTAATTTTTTATTTTTTTTTTTTTTGGAAAATCGCCTCCATTTATTGTTTCCGATTTAGATGAAAGCGGAATGCTCATTTTTATGGGACTTTTCAAAACGATCATACGGTGAATTAATGTATGGAAATGCAACATCTTTATATTATAGAGCCTTTGATTCAAACGATTCTTTTTGCTAATTCAATCCCTGCGCATTTAATGGTATAACCAAAAGAAAATAGTTATCCAAGACACAAACCATTATTTTCTGTAACCATTTTACACCCTAACATTAAATGATTTAAGTTCAAAAAAGAAAAAAACACAATTTAAACACTTAAAATTTATTGAATTCAAATCTCAATTATAACAAAAAAGTCATGACTTAATTAATTTTTTTTTTGGAAAATCGCCCCGCGTTATGCTCTTTTTTGTGGGACTTTTCAAAACGACCATACGGCAAATCAATGTATGGAAGTGCAAAATCTTTATATTATAGAGCCTTTGATTCAACCGATTCTTTTTTCTAATTCAATCCCTACGCATTTAATGGTAAACCCCAAAAAAATAGTTATCCAAGACACAAACCATTATTTTCTGAAACCCTTCATTCAACCCTTAATTGTTACCGATTTAGAGTGAAAGCGGTATGCTCTTTTTTATGGGACTTTTCAAAACGACCATACGGTGAATTAATGTATGGAAATGCAACATCTTTTTATTATAGAGCCTTTGATTCAAACGATTCTTTTTTTTAATTCAATCCCTACGCATTTAATGGTATAATCAAAAAAAAAAAAATAGTTATCCAAGACACAAACCATTATTTTCTGTAACCCTTTTTACACCCTAACCTTAAATGATTTAAGTTAAAAAAAACAATTTAAACACTTGAAATTTATTGAATTCAAATCTCAATTATAACAAAAAAGTCATGACTTAATTTTTTATTTTTTTTTGGAAAATCGCCTCCATTTATTGTTTCCGATTTAGATGAAAGCGGAATGCTCATTTTTATGGGACTTTTCAAAACGACCATACGGTGAATTAATGTATGGAAATGCAACATCTTTATATTATAGAGCCATTGATTCAAACGATTCTTTTTGCTAATTCAATCCCTACGCATTTAATGGTATAAGCAAAAGAAAATAGTTATCCAAGACACAAACCATTATTTTCTGTAACCCTTTTTACACCCTAACCTTAAATGATTTAAGTTAAAAAAAAACAATTTAAACACTTGAAATTTATTGAATTCAAATCTCAATTATAACAAAAAAGTCATGACTTAATTTTTTATTTTTTTGGAAAATCGCCTCTATTTATTGTTTCCGATTTAGATGAAAGCGGAATGCTCTTTTTTTATGGGACTTTTCAAAACGACCATACGGTGAATTAATGTATGGAAATGCAACATCTTTATATTATAGAGCCTTTGATTCAAACGATTCTTTTTGCTAATTCAATCCCTGCGCAATTAATGGTATAACGAAAAAAAAATAGTTATCCAAGACACAAACCATTATTTTCTGAAACCCTTTATAAACCCCAACCTTTAAATGATTTAAGTTCAAAAAAGAAAAAAAACAATTTAAACACTTAAAATTTATTGAATTCAAATCTCAATTATAACAAAAAAGTCATGACTTAATTTGCTGTCATTTGTGGAAGAAAAAAAAAAACAACTTTATTGATTGCTAGCTGACATTTTTCTTCCTCACTCAAATCGAATAAGAAAAAAACATCATATTTTTTTAATTTGAAGACACTTTCTTCATGTGATTATATTGAAATGTCGATGATGATGTTACGATGATGTTATATTGAGTCTGTGAAAAATATGCGTTTGTTCATAAAAGTCATGACAAGTTTAAAATTGAGTTGGAAGAAAGAAGGAAAGAACGAAAGAGAAAAAAAAAAGAAAGATAGAAGATGCTTGAAATGAAAATTCCATTAAATTGCTTGTTAACCTTTTAATCTTTTATCACGTTATTAAACTAAACAAAATCGTACATGTTCATCCGAGACAACTGTCAAATGACAATATAAAAGAATCTCTGTTGTTTTCCTATCAGGGTGTAAGTTTGTCTGTCTCTGTGGCATTTTTTTTTTTTTTTTTTTTGAATTAAGATTGGTTCCGTATTGTATGGATTCCATTCATTAGTTCTTCTTCTCAGATCTCAGATGCTATTGATAATTTGTTTGACTAATTACTTCCATGTTTAAACTTAATTAAGGGGATCGTTTTTCATTGGAAATGTAGAGACTCTTATTCCAATATACTTAGAAACGGCTAAAATATTAGGGTGTTTAAAAAAAGTTCCTGCAGAAAATTTTTCTTTAAAAAAATTTTTCTATAGAAAATTTTTTGTTAAAAAAATTTTTCTATACAAAATTTTTCGTTAATATTTTTCTACAGAAAATTTTTTGTTAAAAAATGTTTCTTTAAAAAAATTTTTCTATTGAAAACTTTTCGTTAAAAAATTTTTCTAAAGAAAATTTTTCGTTAAAAAATTTCTATGGAAAATTTTTCGTTAAAAAAAATTTCTATAGAAAATTTTTCGTTAAAAAAATTTTCTATAGAAAATTTTTCTATAGAAAATTTTGTTAAAAAAATTTTTCTATAGAAAATTTTTCGTTAAAAAAATTTTCTATAGAAAATATTTCGTTAAAAAAAATTTTCTATAGAAAATTTTTCGTTAAAAAAAATTTTCTATAGAAAATTTTTCGTTAAAAAAAATTTTCTATAGAAAATTTTTCGTTAAAAAAAATTTCTATAGAAAATTTTTCGTTAAAAAAAATTTTCTATAGAAAATTTTTCGTTAAAAAAAATTTTTCTATAGAAAATTTTTCGTTAAAAAAAATTTTTCTATAGAAAATTTTTCGTTAAAAAAATTTTCTATAGAAAATTTTTCGTTAAAAAAAATTTTCTATAGAAAATTTTTCGTTAAAAAAAATGTTCTATAGAAAATTTTTCGTTAAAAAAAATTTTCTATAGAAAATTTTTCGTTAAAAAAAATTTTCTATAGAAAATTTTTCGTTAAAAAAAATTTTCTATAGAAAATTTTTTTTTCGTTAAAAAAAATTTTCTATAGAAAATTTTTCGTTAAAAAAAATTTTCTATAGAAAATTTTTCGTTAAAAAAAATTTTCTATAGAAAATTTTTCGTTAAAAAAAATTTTCTATAGAAAATTTTTCGTTAAAAAAAATTTTCTATAGAAAATTTTTCGTTAAAAAAAATTTTCTATAGAAAATTTTTCGTTAAAAAAAATTTTCTATAGAAAATTTTTCGTTAAAAAAAATTTTCTATAGAAAATTTTTCGTTAAAAAAAATTTTCTATAGAAAATTTTTCGTTAAAAAAAATTTTCTATAGAAAATTTTTCGTTAAAAAAAATTTTCTATAGAAAATTTTTCGTTAAGAAAATGTTTCTATAGAAATTTTTCGTTAAAAAAATTTTTCTATAGAAAATTTTTCGTTAAAAAAATTTTTCGTTAAAAAAATTTTTCTATAGAAAATTTTTCGTTAAAAAATTTTTCGATAGTTCGAAAAAAAATGACAATTAAGTCCTCTGTCCGAAAATAACAAAAAAATGTGGAAGCGTAAAATTTAGAACTAAATTGTTTTTATAAAGTCATCCCTTTTGTGAACCCCCCTATTGTACAATATTTATTTATGTCTAAATGCAAAACTTTTTCATCCATTTAAATTTATACTCATATCCATAACAATGACCAAAGGGTTATCGATATAGTTTTATGTAAATTGTAAAAAAGCAAAAAAAAAAAACGTACGAGAGCATGAGTTAAATGGAAATATGGAACAAATAAAGGGAAGTAATTAATGCAAATTCCGGACAGCAACAAAAATAGTTCTTTACAAGTCGAATGTTTTCAAGTGTTCATTTGTAAAAATATTATGCCAATTTGAAGGCAGATATTTTTAATTGAAGTTTCTAAAATCGAATACAAATTCATAAATGATATTAATATGAAAATGATTGTTTTAAAAATATTCATATAATATTTTCTATAGAAAAATTTTCACAAAAAATTTTCTATAAAAAAATAGAAAGTTTTCATAAAAAATTTTCTATACAAAAACTTTCATATAAAATTTTCTATAGAAAAATTTTTATATAAAATTTTCTATAGAAAAATGTTTACATAAAATTTTCTATCGAAAAATTGTTACATAAAATTTTCTATCGAAAAATTTTCATATCAAATTTTCTATAAAAACAGAAAAATTTTTATATAACATTTTCTCATAGAAAAATTTTTATATAAAATTTTTTATAGAAAAATTTTCTACGGAAAAATTTCCATATAAAATTTTCTTTAGAAAAATTTTCAAATCAAATGTTCTATAGAAAAAATTTTCATATAAAATTTTCTATAGAAAATTTTCATAAGAAATTTTCTTTAGAAAAAAATTTCATATTAAATTTTCTTTAGAAAAATTTTCATATACAATTTTTACATAAATTTTTTTATAGAAAAAATATATGATGAAAAATATATTTCTATAGAAAATTTTATAGAAAAATTTTTATAGAAAATTTTCGAAGCAAATAATTTACATAGAAATTTTTCATATAAAATTGTCTATAGAAAAATTTTTATATAAAATTTTTTTTAGAAATACAAAAATTTCGTTAGAAAAATTTTCAAACAAAATTTTCTATTGACAATTTTTTAAAGAAAATTTTTTTTTATAAAATTTTCTATGGACAAATTTTCATATAAAATTTTCTATAGAAAAATTTTCATATAAAATTTTCTATAAAAAATTTTCATCAAAATTTTCCATACAAAAAATTTCATATAAAATTTTCTATAGAAAAATTTTCATATAAAATTTTCTATAGAAAAATTTTCATATAAAATTTTCTATAGAAAAAATTTCATATAAAATTTTCTATAGAAAAATTTTCATGTAAAATTTTCTATTGAAAAAATTTCATATAAAATTTTTAATAGAAAAATTTTCATGTAAAATTTTCAATAGAAAAATTTTCATATAGAATTTTCTATGGAAAAATTTTAAATAAAATTTTTTATATAAAAATTTTCATAGAAAATTTTCTATATAAATATTTTCTATATAAATATTTTCTACAGAAAAATTTTCAAAGAAAATTTGTCACATAAAATTTTCTAAAGAAAATTTTTCATACAAAATTTTCTAAAAATTTTCTTTAAAAAAATTTTCATATAAAATTTTCTATAGAAAAATGTTCATATGAAATTTTCTATAGAAAAATTTTCTATAGAAAAATTTTCTATAGAAAAATTTAGCATAGAAAAATTTTTATTTTAAATTTTCTATAAAAAAATTTTCTATACAAAAATTTTCATATAAAATTTTCTATAGAAAAATGTTCATATAAAATTTTCTATAGAAAAATTTTCATCGAAAATTTTCTATAGAAAAATTTTCATCGAAAATTTTCTATAGAAAAATTTTCATCGAAAATTTTCTATAGAAAAATTTTCATCGAAAATTTTCGATAGAAAAATTTTCATCGAAAATTTTCTATAGAAAAATTTTCATCGAAAATTTTCTATAGAAAAATTTTCATCGAAAATTTTCTATAGAAAAATTTTCATCGAAAATTTTCTATAGAAAAATTTTCATCGAAAATTTTCTATAGAAAAATTTTCATCGAAAATTTTCTATAGAAAAATTTTCATCGAAAATTTTCTATAGAAAAATTTTCATCGAAAATTTTCTATAGAAAAATTTTCATCGAAAATTTTCTATAGAAAAATTTTCATCGAAAATTTTCTATAGAAAAATTTTCATCGAGAATTTTCTATAGAAAATTTTCATCGAAAATTTTCTATAGAAAAATTTTCATATAAAATTTTCTATTGAAAAATTTTCATATAAAATTTTCTATTGAAAAATTTTCATACAAAATGTTTTAAAGAAAAACTTTTATATAAAATTTTCTACAGAAAAATTTTCATATCAAATTTTTGATAGAGAAATTTTCATATAAAATTTTTAATAGAAAAATTTTCATATAAAATTTTCTATGAAAAAATTTTTAATAAAATTTTTTTATAAAAAAATTCACTTTATCTCACTAAAGTGGAAAAAATGTTTCAAAAACTTGTTTCAAAACTATCTTAAATTCTTCAAAATTTTAGCAAGGAATAAAATTCCTACTTCAACTATAAACAGAAAAAAATTGACCTATTCAACTTGTTGCCAAACTAAATTAAAATCAAATACTATCTAATGTCAGAGAAGAACTTTAAATCAAAGTCTTAAATGGAAAGCAATATTTGTTAGTAATTATGTATGGCCAAGCACAAACAAGTCTTCAAAAAACCAAAATCTCCTTTACGTTCCAAATACACTCAAATGACCACAAATAAAGACAAGTATAAATTTGGACAAATACAACGAAAAATGGACAGACAGCAGGCACGCCTCTGTTGTTGCCATACAATTATTCAAAATGGCTAAAAGACTTCCGTTTCTTGTAGATTGAATCGTATTTGTATTTCAACATGTCTTGTTCTCTTGCAATTTCGTTTGTAATTTTCAGTTCTGTTCAGTCAGTTTCAGTCACAAAATAGGCCTTGTTGATTCTTTCCGTTACCAAAAAAAAAACAAAAAACATAAACAAATTTACAAACCACTACAAGAGGATGTACAATATGTAAACAATTCTTGAATGAATTGCAAATATAAAAGAACGGAAAAGGTAGAAATGCATGTTTGCATGCAAGACTGGTCAAAGGACTCAACAGCAGGACTTGTTGTTAATATTAAAGAAAACATATTGTGGCACAGAACCGATAAAGTTGGTAAGAGTTTAAAGTTACAGGTTATAAGATTATTATTATTATGGATTTTCCACAATGTTCGTATGAGTAATAATTATTTTTAATAAAACTAATACGCCTTGAGAGAAATTAGAAGAAAAATTTTCATCGAAAATTTTCTATAGAAAAATTTTCATAGATAATTTTATATAGAAAAATTTTCATAGCTAATTTTATATAGAAAAATTTTCATAGATAATTTTATATAGAAAAATTTTCATATAAAATTTTATATAGAAAAATGTTCATATAAAATTTTCTATAGAAAAATTTTCATATAGAATTTTATATAGAAAAATTTTTATAGAAAATTTTCTATAGAAAATTTTCTATAGAAAAATTTTCATAGAAAATTTTCTATTGAAAAATTTTCATAGAAAACTTTGTATAGAAAAATTTTCATAGAAAATTTTCTATAGAAAAATTTTCATAGAAAATTTTCTATAGAAAATTTTATATGAACATTTTTCTATACCAAATTTTATATGAAAATTTTTCTATAGAAAATTTTTTATGGAAATTTTTCTATCGAAATTTTTTTATGGGAATTTTTCTACAGAAAATTTTATATGAAAATTTTTTTATAGAAAATTTTCTGACAAAATTTTTCTATAGAAAATTTTCTATGAAAATTTTTCTACAGAAAATTTTTATGAAAATTTTTCTATAGAAAATTTTCGATGAAAATTTTTCTATAGAAAATTTTCGATGAAAATTTTTCTATAGAAAATTTTCGATGAAAATTTTTCTATAGAAAATTTTCGATGAAAATTTTTCTATAGAAAATTTTCGATGAAAATTTTTCTATAGAAAATTTTCGATGAAAATTTTTCTATAGAAAATTTTCGATGAAAATTTTTCTATAGAAAATTTTCGATGAAAATTTTTCTATAGAAAATTTTCGATGAAAATTTTTCTATAGAAAATTTTCGATGAAAATTTTTCTGTAGAAAATTTTCGATGAAAATTTTTCTATAGAAAATTTTCTATGAAAATTTTTCTATAGAAAATTTTCGATGAAAATTTTTCTATAGAAAATTTTCTATGAAAATTTTTCTATAGAAAATTTTCTATGAAAATTTTTCTATAGAAAATTTTCTATGAAAATTTTTATATAGAAAATTTTCTATGAAAATTTTTATATAGAAAATTTTATATAAAAATTTTTATATAGAAAATTTTATATGAAAATTTTTATATAGAAAATTTTATATGAAAATTTTTATATAGAAAATTTTATATGAAAATTTTTATATAGAAAATTTTATATGAAAATTTTTATATAGAAAATTTTATATGAAAATTTTTATATAGAAAATTTTATATGAAAATTCTTATATAGAAAATTTTATATGAAAATTTTTATATAGAAAATTTTATATGAAAATTTTTATATAGAAAATTTTATATGAAAATTTTTATATAGAAAATTTTATATGAAAATTTTTCTATAGAAAATTTTATATGAACATTTTTCTATAGAAAATTTTATATGAACATTTTTCTATAGAAAATTTTATATGAGAATTTTTCTATAGAAAATTTTATATGAAAATTTTTCTATAGAAAATATTTTATAGGAAATTTTATACGAAAATTTTTCTATAAAAAATTTCATATAATATTTTTTCCATGAGGATTTTTCTATAAAAAAAAAATTCTATGAAAATAGAAAATTTTTAAACGAAAATTTTTCTATAAAAAATTTTATTCGAAAATTTTTCTATAAAAAATTTGATATGAAAATTTGTCTATAGAAAATTTTATATGAAAATTTGTCTATAGAAAATTTTATATGAAAATTTTTCTATAGAAAATTTTATATGAAAATTTTTCTATAGAAAATTTTATATGAAAATTTTTCTATAGAAAATTTTATATGAAAATTTTTCTTTAAAAATTTTATATGTATAAAAATTTTTCTATCAAAAATTGTATATAAAAATTTTTCTAAAAAATTTTATATGAAAATTATTCTATAGAAAATTCTACATGAATATTTTTCTATAGAAAATTTTATATAAGAATTTTTCTTTAGAAAATTTTATATGAAAATTTTTGTATAGAAAATTTTATAGAAAAATTTTTCTATAAAAAATTTTATAGAAAAATTTTTCTACAGAAAATTTTATAGAAAAATTTTTCTACAGAAAATTTGATATGAAAATTTAAATTTATTTTTTTTGGGCGAAAACTTGAGTTTTCTATTTACTTTGGCTGTACAAGGTATCTTATGATGGGACTGGACCGGCTATAAAACTTTCTTAGTTACTTCAAAATAATTAATAAAATATACTAAATATACTATTTTAGCAAATATATCAATAGGAACTTCTAGTTAGTTATTTTACAAATATTTTCCCGGAACTAGGTTTTAGTTTTAATTAATTCTCAAAATGAATAGTATTTATTGGAAACAAAATTTGCGAATTTAATATTGGAAAGTTTTTTCCTAATAAATCATCTGACCTAGAAAAGTCATTCAAAAACAGTTTTAACATTTTCTATATTAATTTTTACATTGTTAACATTTTAAATTCCAGGAAATATTGTCTATTGCTTAATTGAAGAATCTTTATTTACAGATTATGGCACTCACTTCGTTTCCTACGGCCATTTACATGGAAATTGTAACTTTTTCTGGGTTTTAATTACATCGAAATTCATTACAAAATTTTTTGAATATCTAAATTTATTGTTTCCTAGGTGAACCTTAAAGGCAGTTGTGTAAATTAATAGTAAACTACTTAGAACTTTGTTTGATATCAAACAAAAACTTTATTAATATGTAATTAAAATTCAAATATTAAATAAAAACTAATTTATAGGTATAACATCAATTTAATGTATAAACTATTATTTTTTGGAAAATTTTATATTTTGAATTTATGACTTCTAGAAATAGTTTCTAAAGAAACTTTTGATTGATAAACAAGATAAAAAAAGTTTAAAAATTATTTTCAGTTATTTATTTCTCAGTCTTAGCTTTTGTACTTAAAAAATAATGACAAAAATTTAAAAGGATAAAATTTTGGGGTGAATATAAAATATCATAAATTGTTAGCATTTGCGAAGTGGCCATAAAATGATTCAAATTAAGGGGCACCCCCTCATGATCATATACATTTTTGAAAATACGTTTTGAAAAAGATGTTTAAGTTGACATAATAATAGTTTCCGAAATCCCTGGCAATTTCCATCAACATTAACAAACCAAGAAACTCTAATTACATCACATTTGTCACACTTTTGCTACATTTTTCTGATGACAAGTAAAAACTCAAGGTTTTTCCGTATTTTCACTATAACAAACAATTGGAAATACCAGGTTTATTAAAACGTTTGTAACATCTTAGGAAAACTTTCATATTAAATTTTCTATAGAAAAAATATCAAATAAAATTTTTTATAAAAAAAACAGCATATAAAATTTTCTATAGCAAAATTTTCATATAAAATTTTCTATAGAAAAATTTTCATATACAATTTTTTATAGAAAAATTTTCGTATAAAATCTTCTATAGAAAAATTTTCATATTAAATTTTTTATAGAAAAATTTTCATAGAAAAATTTTCTGTAGAAAAATTTTCTATAGAAACATTTTTATATAAAATTTTCTATAGAAAAATTTTCATATCAAATTTTCTATTAAAATTTTTCGTATAAAATTTTCAAAAAAAAATTTTATAGAAAAATTTTTTCTATAAAATTTTATATAGAAAATTTTTCATATAAAACTTCTATAGAAAAATGTTCGTATTAAATTTTCTATAAAAAAATTTTCTTACATAATTTTTTATAGAAAACTTTTAATATAAAATTTTCTATACAAAAATATTCATATAAAATTTTCTAAAAAAAAAAAAATTCATAGAAAATTTTCTATTAAAAAAATTTTCTAAAAATACATTTTCATAAAAAATTTTCTATTAAACAAATTTTCTTACACAATTTGTTTGAGAAAAATGTTCATATAAAATTTTCTATAGAAAAATTTTCGAATAAAATTTTCTATAGAAACATTTTTATATAAAATTTTCTATAGAAAAATTTTCATGTTAAAATTTCCTACAGAAAAATTTTCTATAGAAAAAATTTCATAGAAAATTTTCTATAGAAAAATTTTTATTTAAAATTTTTTACAGAAAAATTTTCATAAAAAAATTTTATATAAAATTTTCTATAGAAAAATTTTCATATACAATTTTCTATCGAAAAATATTCGTATAAAATTTTCTATAGAAAAATTTTCATAGAAAATTTTCTATAGAAAAATTTTCTACAGAAAAATTTTCATAGAAAATTTTCTACAGAAAAATTTTCATAGAAAATATTTTTTAGAAAAGTTTTGATAGAAAATTTTCTATAGAAAATTTTCTACAAAAAAATTTTCATAGAAAATTTTCTACAGAAAAATTTTCATAGAAAATTTTCTTTAGAAAAGTTTTCACAGAAAATTTTATATAGAAAAGTTTTCACAGAAAATTTTCTATAGAAAAGTTTTCATAGATAATTTTCTTTAGAAAAATTTTCATAGATAATTTTCTTTAGAAAAATTTTCATAGAAAATTTTCTTTAGAAAAATTTTCATAGAAAATTTTCTTTAGAAAAATTTTCATAGAAAATTTTCTTTAGAAAAATTTTCATAGAAAATTTTCTATAGAAAAATTTTCATAGAAAATTTTCTATAGAAAAATTTTCATAGAAAATTTTCTATAGAAAAATTTTCATAGAAAATTTTCTATAGAAAAATTTTCTACAGAAAAATTTTCATAGAAAATTTTCTACAGAAAAATTTTCATAGAAAATATTCTATAGAAAAATTTTCATAGAAAATTTTCTATAGAAAAATTTTCATAGAAAATTTTCTATAGAAAAATTTTCATAGAAAATTTTCTATAGAAAAATTTTCATAGAAAATTTGAAAATTTTTTATAGAAAAGGCTACGTCTAACTTTTCTGTAGAAAACTTGGGCTTTCGCCAACTGTTCTATGAAAAACTATCTGTTCTATACAAAAAGTAGCCAACACTAAATATTTCTTGTAGTAGTTATAGCATTTAATATTCCTCAAAAGCTTATTATCCTGTTCATTTTCAAAGAAAAACGAAACAATCATTTTTGACAATTTCCTTTTAAATGCTTTTGTATATGTAATTGTACGAGTATGTGGGATAATGTTTGTAAATGATTTGGTTTTTGTGGTTTAGAACACTTTTACGATTAGTTTGTCAGTCGTTGTAAATATTTGGGCCTTGTTCAAAGACGTCATACAATGATTGTTAACGATTCTTGCCAAAAAAATAAAAAAAACAAATCCAAAATATTTATATGTAAATTAAATTGAACTATAGCATGGACTGACTAGAAATGACAATTTTTATTGTATTTCAGTTTTATTATTTTTTGTATATTTATTTGTGGAATCGAATTAAGGACGAATATTAAATTTAAATGAAAAACAAAATATCGTTCATAACAAAGACATAACAATTGATGACTGAATAAAATTTAAATTAAATTTTCTATGTAGAATTTAGGGATCGATTGATGGGTGAAAGAGTATTAGTGTTAAGTAAAATAAATACATATCAAAATTTTGGTTTTCAACGATATAACGGCTCAAAAACTTTTCAGATTTATCATTTTAATGTTGTCTAAGGACGATTTTACTCAGAATTGTACTTCATCCAGACTATTCATAAACATATATTAACTCACTATTTTTATCAACTTTACGGTAGACTATTTTAACGGACTCACTCAAAATACTATATCTCTCAAACTAATAGCCCGACATTGTCGAGTTATAAAAAGTAAAGTTAGAAGGTCTATTCATAAATGAGCAAGTATTAATGTCAAACTTATAAATCAATTCATTTCTACAATAAACATCTGATACATTTTTTAATCGTTTTTGAAAAAGAGGGATAGCATCTTGCAATATATCTTTCAAAATATGTCAGTTCGTATCCCTATCATTCCCCATTATTTAAGCATTGTGAGATGCTTTAGATTTATAAAGGAACTTGCGAAGGTGTTCATCATTAACTAACTGGAGCGTCCTAGCAATGTAGGAAATGTTGCACTGTTCTATCGCTACTTCAATGGCTTGTAAGTTTGAGGACCTCAATCCCGAAAACTATATATATTTCTACTCGTTTTTGTTTTATATGGTAGGTAAAATAACCCATAATTTTGGGATATGAAATGAACATCCTAAAAAAGTATTTTCTTTCCTTCATATACAATATAGAATATTTAAAATGAAATGTCCCTTTAGTGCTGGTTGAAAAAAAAGTGCTACGACTACTTTTCTGATCACAACTGATTTTGCAATCACTACGTTCATTCAGAAAAAAAACCTATTTTAACTGTATTTTGTTTGTCAAAAATTTTTCCATAGAAAATTTTTTTATCAAAAATTTTTCCATAGAAAATTTTTTTATCAAAAATTTTTCCATAGAAAAATTTTTTATCAAAAATTTTTCTATAGAAAATTTTTTTGTCAAATATTTTTCTATAGAAAATTTTTTATCAAAAATTTTTCTATAGAATATTTTTTATCAAAAATTTTTCTATAGAAAATGTTTTTATCAAAAATTTTTCTATAGAAAATGTTTTTAAATATCAAAAATTTTTCTATAGAAAATTTTTTTATCAAAAATTTTTCTATAGAAAATTTTTTTTATCAAAAATTTCTCTATAGAAAATTTTTTTATTAAAAATTTTTCTATATAAAATTTTTTTATCAAAAATTTTTTTATCAAAAATTTTTCTATAGAAAATTTTTTTATCAAAATTTTTTCTATAGAAAATTTTTTTTCAAAAATTTTTCTATAGAAAATTTTTTTATCAAAAATTTTTTTATAGAAAATTTTTTTATTAAAAATTTTTCTATAGAAAATTTTTTTATCCAAAATTTTTCTATAGAAAATTTTTTTTATCAAAAATTTCTCTATAGAAAATTTTTTTTATCAAAAATTTTTCTATAGAAAAAAAATTTTCTATAAATTTTTCTATAGAAAATTTTTTTATCAAAAATTTTTCTATAGAAAATTTTTTTAACCAAAAATTTTTCTATAGAAAATTTTTTTATCAAAAATTTTTCTATATAAAATTTTTTTAACCAAAAATTTTTCTATAGAAAATTTTTTTTATCAAAAATTTTTCTACAGAAAATTTTTTTATCAAAAATTTTTTTATAGAAAATTTTTTTATTAAAAATTTTTCTATAGAAAATTTTTTTATCCAAAAATTTTTCTATAGAAAATTTTTTTATTAAAAATTTTTCTATAGAAAATTTTTTTATCCAAAATTTTTCTATAGAAAATTTTTTTTATCAAAAATTTCTCTATAGAAAATTTTTTTTATCAAAAATTTTTCTATAGAAAATATTTTTTATCAAAAATTTTTCTATAGAAAATTTTTTTTATCAAAAATTTTTCTATAGAAAATTTTTTTATCAAAAATTTTTCTATAGAAAATTTTTTTATCAAAAATTTTTCTATAGAAAATTTTTTTATCAAAAATTTTTATATAGAAAATTTTTTTATCAAAAATTTTTATATAGAAATTTTTTTTATCAAAAATTTTTCTATAGAAAATTTTTTTTATCAAAAATTTTTCTATAGAAAATTTTTTTTATCAAAAATTTTTCTATAGAAAATTTTTTTATCAAAAATTTTTCTATAGAAAATTTTTTTTAACCAAAAATTTTTCTATTGAAAATCTTTTAATCAACAATTTTTCTATAGAAAATTTTATATGGAAATTTTTCTATAGAAAGTTTTATATGAAAATTTTTCTAAATAAAATTTTCTATAAAAATTTTTCTATAGAAAATTTTTTATGAAAATTTTTCCAAATAAAATTTTTCTATAGAAAATTTTTTCTGAAAATTTTTTATAGAATATTTTTTTTGAAAATTTTTCTATAGAAAATTTTTTATAGAAAATTGTATATACAAATTTTTCTATAGAAAATTTTATATACAAATTTTTCTATAGAAAATTTTATATGAAAATTTTTCTACAGAAAATTTTATATGAAAATTTTTCTATAGAAAATTTTATATGAAAATTTTTCTATAGAAAATTTTATATGAACATTTTTTTTTATTTTTATATGAAAATTTTTCTATTAAAACTTTTCTATAAAAAAATTTGATATGAAAATTTTTTCTATAAAAAATTTTAATGAAAACTTTTCTATAGAAATTTTTCTATTAAAAAATTTTCTATGAAAATTTTTCCATAAAAAATTTTCTTTAAAAATTTTTCTATAGAATTTTTTTTATAAAAATGTTTCTTTCTATAGAAAATTTTCTATAAAAATTTTTCTATAGAAAATTTTTTATGAAAATTTTTCCAAATAAAATTTTTCATAAAAATTTTTTTTGAAAATTTTTCTATAGAAAATTTTTTCTGAAAATTTTTTATAGAATATTTTTTTTGAAAATTTTTCTATAGAAAATTTTTTATAGAAAATTGTATATACAAATTTTTCTATGGAAAGTTTTATATACAAATTTTTCTATAGAAAATTTTATATACAAATTTTTCTATAGAAAATTTTATATAAATTTTTCTACAGAAAATTTTATATGAAAAATTTTCTATAGAAAATTTTATATGAACATTTTTTTTTTATTTTTATATGAAAATTTTTCTATTAAAACATTTCTATAAAAAAAATTGATATGAAAATTTTTTCTATAAAAAATTTTAATGAAAACTTTTCTATAGAAATTTTTCTATTAAAAAATTTTCTATGAAAATTTTTCCATAAAAAATTTTCTATAAAAATTTTTCTATAGAAATTTCTTTATAAAAATTTTCTATAAAAACTTTTCTATAGAAAATTTTCTATAAAAATTTTTCTATAGAAAATTTTCTATAAAAATTTTTCTATAGAAAATTCTCTATAAAAATTTTTCTATAGAAAATTTTCTATAAAAATTTTTTTACAGAAAATTTTCTATAAAAATTTTGCTATTGAAAATTTTTTTATAGAAAATTTAATATGAAAATGTTTCTATATAAAATTTTTTATGAAAATTTTTTTATTTCTATGAGAAATTTTCTATGAAAATTTTTCTATAGAAAATATTATATGAAAATTTTTCTATTTAAAATTTTATATTAAAATTTTTCTATAGAAAATTTTATATGAAAATTTGTGTAAAGAAAATTTTATATGAAAATTTTTGTATGGAAAATTTATGGGGAAATTTTTCTATAAAAAATTTATGGGAAAATTTTTCTATAGAAAGTTTTATATAAAAATTTTTCTATACAAAGTTTTATATGGAAATTTTTCTATAGAAAATTTTATATGGAAATTATTCGATAGAAAATTTTTTTTCAAAAATTTTTCTATAGAAAAATATTTCGTTATTTTTAATAAAAAAAAATTTCGATAAAAATATTTAGCTATAGAAAGTTTTTTTTTATCAAAAATTTCTCTGTAGAAAATTTTTTATTGAAAATTTTTCTACAGAAATATATGTCTAGCGAAAATTTTTCTATAGAAAAATATTTTTATTGAAATCTTCTACATGCAAAAATATTTTTATCGAAACATTTTCTATGGAAAAATATTAATGTCGAAGATTTTTCTACAGAAAAATATTTTGATTGAAAATTTTTCTATAGAAAAATATTTTTATCATAAGAAATTTGTTCTCTCGAACAGTATATTTTGTGGCTATAAATTGGATTTTGATTTTTTTTTTTTGTAAATTTGTTTTTGTATTTAATTTAACAAATCGGGGCCAAGCGATTTTTCTAACATCCAAATTCCAACTGAATACTTTTAATACTTATTTCCACGAGTTTCATTAATGATCGTGATATTTACGAAAATTACAAAAAGTCTTCGGCTTCTGGTGGTAAGGGCTGCCTACGCCTGATTATATTATATCTATCTATTTTAATATACAAACCAGTTCCAAAGGGTAAAATGGTTCACATAGGGATCCACCTTGGCATTCTTCATGTTAAAGCGGCAGATCCCCTAGATACAAAGTGTTAGAACTAGAATCAGTCCTTATCAATTTCCACTGGTGATTTGAACACTTCCGGAAAACATGATATAACTGCACTTACCAAAAATATTTCAAATAAAAACCAAGTTTTACCGAAACGGACTAGCAAAGAAAAGTATTCTACAATCTTCCTTACAAGCCTGCATATGTGTAACCCCTTTTTGTTTGCTGGGTATTTGCGAACTCTTTCCTACATCACATATTAAACCTATTGCCACTTGTCTAGCGTTCGCTACCCATTAGACTCATGCAGCAAGTGGCAAAAAAAAACAATGTAGCAAAAAAACATATGTATATCTTTCGTTTTTAATTTTCAAATTGCATGTTAGACAGTTGTAACTATGGCTGTGTTGTCGCTGCTAAACTGCTTTACCACTTTAGAGAAAAAAGACAAAGAAAATAGAAGCAATTCAAATAATTGTTGATTTTTATCTTGTCGTGTTGTTTGCTATGGGTTTAGTTTAGTTTAGTTTTTTTTTTTTGTGTTTTCTATACATACAATATTGTTGCTATTTGCTGGTGTTTGCCAATGTTGCAGCAATGTTGTTACAATGCCTTTAGGTTGTTTGGTTTACAAAGAAGAAGAGGAACCAAAAAAAAAAAACTTTCGATGATACATACGAGTAGAGTATATGAAGGTACTAAAGTAATATGTTATACTGCACTAGTCATCAACATGAATGTTACTGTTGCTGCTGTTGTCGCCGTCATTCTCAACATCAAGTGTTCAATGTTCTAAGTATGAATTTTATGAGAAGAGTTACATGCAATTGTTTGAATTTAAGTCAAAACTGCAGCAAAAGAACAAGCAAACAACAACAGAACAAATAATTGTTAAAGATTACACTGTTTCCAAAATCCTATGAAATGATAGAGACGAGAAAAATGGTTAGATAATTTAAATGCTATTATATTAATTCTTTTGTAGATGAATTTGGGGACTTGGGACTATTTCCTGTTTCCAAATTTTGAAAAAAATATGGGTCATAAGCAGACGTAGGCAGCCCATACCACCAGAAGCCGAAGACTTTTTCTAATTTTCGTCAATATCACGCTCATTAATGAAACTCGTGAAAATCGGCTAGTGCCGATTGTCGGCTAGTGCCGCCTTGTTAAGGACAATACAAAAAAATAAATATACAAGAAACAATTTTTCGATGAAAATATTTGTCTGTGAAAATTTTCGATTAAAATATTATTCTTTGGAAAATTTTTCGATAAAACAACTTTTTTTTTAATAAAAAAAATATTTTTCTATTGAAAAATTTTCTACTAGGAAAAATTTTCGATAACATTTTTTTTTTTAATTTGCGATAGAAATATTTTTCTGTAAAAAATTTTTCTAAAGAAAAATTTTTAATACAAAAACGTTCTATTGAAAAATTTACAAAAATGTTCTATTGAAAAATTTTTGACACAAAATTTTCTATAGAAAAATTTTTGATAGAAATATTTTTCTATAAAAAAATTTTCTTAGAAATTTTTAATAAAAAAAATCTAAAGAAAAATTTTTGATAAAAAAATTTTTAATAGAAAAATTTTTGATAAAAAATTTTCTATGGAAAAATTCGATAAAAATATTTTTCTACAGAAAAATTTTCGATAGAAATACTTTTCTATAGAAACATTTTTTATTAAAAAATTTTCTTAGAAATTTTCTAAAGAAAAATTTTTGATAAAAAATGTTCTATAAAAAAATTTTAATAGAAAAATTTTTGATAACAAAATTTTCCATAGAAAAATTTTTGATAACAAATTTTTTATAAAAAAATTTTTTAATAGAAAAATTTTTGATAAAAAAATTTTTTAATAGAAAAATTTTTGATAAAAAAATTTTCTATAGAAAAATTTTTGATAAAAAAATTTTCTATAGAAAAATTTTTAATAAAAAAATTTTCTATAGAAAAATTTTTGATAAAAAAATTTTCTATAGAAAAATTTTTGATAAAAAAATTTTCTATAGAAAAATTTTTGATAAAAAAATTTTCTAAGAAAAATTTTTGATAAAAAAATTTTCTATAGAAAAATTTTTGATAAAAAAATTTTCTATACAAAAATTTTTGATAAAAAAATTTTCTATAGAAAAATTTTTGATAAAAAAATTTTTGATAAAAAATTTTTCTATAGAAAAATTTTTGATAAAAAAATTTTCTATAGAAAAATTTTTGATAAAAATATTTTCTATAGAAAAATTTTTGATAAAAAAATTTTCTATAGAAAAATTTTTGATAAAAAAATTTTCTATAGAAAAATTTTTGATAAAAAAATTTTCTATAGAAAAATTTTTGATAAAAAAATTTTTCATAAAAAAAATTTTCTATAGAAAAATTGTTGATAAAAAAAATTTTCTATAGAAAAATTTTTGATAAAAAAATTTCTATAGAAAAATTTTTGATAAAAAAATTTTCAATAGAAAAATTTTTGATAAAAAAATTTTCTATAGAAAAATTTTTGATAAAAAAATCAAAACATTATTCTACAGAAAAATTTTCAATAGAAATATTTTTCTAAAAAAAAATTTGATAAAAATATTTTGCTGTAGAAAACTTTTTGATAAAAAAATTTTCTATCTAAAAATTTTTGTTAAAAAATTTTCTAAGAAATATTTTTAATAAAAAAAGTTTTCTAAAGAAAAATTTTTGATGACAACATTTTCTAAAAAATTTTGTAAAAAAAAGTTAATAAAAAAAATTTCTATGGAAAAATTTTTAGTAAAAAAAATTTTCGAAAAATTAGGTTTAATCAGGCTTGAGTTCATTTAACTTTCAAATTATTAATTTTGAAAATTTGAAAAGTAATTGTGGAGAAAAACTGAAAAAATTATTTTTGAACGCGGCTCAGTGGATTGCAATTTCTGTCCCGGCACAGGACGTCATCAGCACTTAGCGCCCTCGACGTGGTCGAAATTTGAAAGTTAAATGAACTCAGGACTGATTAAACCTAATTTTTCAATTAATTCTAAAGTTCGAATAATTAATTCCCAAATAAAAAAAAAAAATTCTATAGAAAAGTTTTTGATAAAATAATTTTCTACAAAAAAAATTTTATAGAAAAATTTAAAAAAAAAAAATTCCTATAGAAAAATTTTTGATAAAAATTTTTAATAGAAAAGTTTTCGATAAAAAACTGTTTTTGATAAAAAAAATTCTATAGAAAAATTATTGACAAAAAATTTTCTATAAAAACATTTTTCTATAGAAAAATTTTTGATGCAAAAATTTTTGATACAAAAATTTTTAGTCAAAAATTTTCTATAAAAAAAAAATTTGGTCAAAAATTTTCTATAGAAACATTTTTGAAAAAAAAAAAACTTTTTATTAAAAAATTTTTAAAAGCCAAATTATTGATAAAAATTTTTTTATAAAAATTTTTCTATAGAAAAATTTTTAAAAGCCAAATTTTCTATAGAAAAATTTTCTAAAAAAAAAAAATTTCTATAGAAAAGTTTTTGATACAAAAATTTTGTATCAAAAAATTTTTGGTCAAAAATTTTCTATAAAAAAAAATTGTTGGTCAAAAATTTTCTATAGAAAAATTTTTGGTCAAAAATTTTCTATAGAAAAATTTTTGATAAAAAAATTTTTTATAGAAAAATTTTTGATAAAAAAATTTTTGATAAAAAATTTTTTTATAAAAAAATTTTTGATAAAAAATTTTCTATAAACAAATTTTTGATAAAAAAAAAATGTTCTATAGGTGCCTTAAAAATTTCTTTTGTTGTTTTGCGTCCGTTTGAAACGCCTTAATTGATATCGATAACTATCGTCTGTGTTTGTTTCAGTTGGACCCGCCAAATACAGAGCATGACTCGGGAATATTCGGTTTGGCTGTCGTTGTCGAATCATGATTTTCTGCGCTTGGGATTCGAAATGAATCGTCCCCTGTCACAATGCGATGTGAAAATCCCTTCAGTCTTTGCCTTGCAAGCAGCTATTCACAATCTGTTCAAGATAATTAGGAGGCGTACCGTCAGTCCCAATAATCCTGACAATTCTTGTTATGTTCGACACAAACATTGATTAAGTAATGCCTCCAATTCTGAATCTTCGAAAACCTACATTCTTATTCCGCCATTTCGGTCTTTCTTTCACTAATAGCGGCCTCCATAGGTATTTGAGAGCCTCGCCCGTAGATTTCATCATATTAAAGCAGGAAATCAAAACCTCGCGCAAATGACAAGAATTTGACTAGTAAGCTGACATGTTTACATAAAGAGTGCTCTAAATAAAATTTGTAGTTGGATTTTCTTAAATAAAAATCAAACCTTTTAATATAAAAACTCTACAAAATACGCAAATATAATGACATATTATACAAAATCATTTAGCATTAAAATGTTTAGTTAGTACTCGGGTTTTGCAAAATTATCGACTTTTTTCGGAAACCCTCCCATTAAAGATTTTACAGTTGCTTCTGATACCTTTTTGGAGCATGTGTTCCACCTGCGCTTAAAATCGGACATGTTCTTGGAAATCTTTCCTGTGTTCTTCAATTCCTTTTTTACCAGAGCCCAATACCTTTCCACAGGCCGAAGTTCTGGACAGTTACATGGATTTGCCTCTCGTGGTACAAAAATGACATTATTCTTTGAGTACCACTCAAGTGCCTTTTTTGCATAATGGCATGATGCCAAATCGGGCCAAAAAAATGTAGTCACTCTGTGGTCTCTTAAAAAGGGTAACAACCGTTTTTGTAGGCACTCCTTTATATAAATTTCTGTGTTTATTGTGCCAGATGCCACAAATACTTTACTTCTTTTGCCACAACTGCAAATAGCTTGCCACACGAGAAACTTCTTAGGGAATTTTGTTTGTTTTTTTGTGCGAAACTCTTGCCGAACATTGCCCCGTTTATCAGCAACATAAAAATCTTGACCAGGAAGTTGAGAAAAGTCTGCCAGTACGTACAGGTGTATTTTTTTATAAAATCAGACTTCAATTTTTTCGTTCGTTTTTTTGCTTCTAAGTTCTTTATAGCATTGCGATCTGGAACCTTTTGGACTTTGTATGTCTTCAGTCCAGCATAAGCTTTGACTCTATGTGCAAAATTCGTACAACATTTCACCGTACGAGCTGCTTTTCTTAAAGAAGTGTTAGGCGCTCTTCGAAAGAGTCGCTCGACTTTTTTTGCCTTACCAATATCTGTAGGACCTTTTTTCCTCCCTGATCCAGGTTTTCTTTCAATACTCAGGTTTTCCTTATACCGTCTGATGTCATTAGAAACCGTTCGAGGGTCAACTTTCAAATTTTGAGCTATTTTTTTAAAAGTCCATGACGGATTTTTTGAAAAGTTTTAATTGTATTTTCACGAAATTTTTTTTCGCAGTCCATTTTGATTGAAATAACTATTGAAAATTAACAATTTCTAAAATAATAGTATCTGACATATCTATAGAAACTAACTTGATCAAAAAATAAATTATTTCTTGCACTATGGATAAATTTTGTCTAAAATAGTAAATGCATATTTTTTTTAGAACACTCTTTAAACTTTATGGTAAAGACCCCTACGCTCCTATCCTGCTTAATGTTATCCAAACTTATCTAAGAAGTTACAGAATAATGAATAATTTTGAAACGGTATGAAGAACTGACTGCTTCTAACCAAACTCTATAAGAATGTCTCAAAATCTTATAAGCACACGATAAAATAAGTTTTTTTTTTCCTGTGGGGGGTAGAACTCCCCTGCTCCTATCCTGCTTATTTTGGAACAACCTCTTTTCTTCTTCTTCTGTTATCCTTGACTCCCAGTGGAGCATAGGCCCTCAAACCTCTTTTATTAATAACATATTAATGTATACAATATGAAAAATTTTACCTTAAAATCTGTACCGATTCATGACGATAAGTATTTCACTTGTAAGGGGGCAAGGTACCCCCTACACACCGGGTAAGCAAATTTCAAAAAGAAGAATAAAAACCCC
Source organism: Stomorhina lunata (assembly GCA_933228675.1). Classification (NCBI taxonomy): domain Eukaryota; kingdom Metazoa; phylum Arthropoda; class Insecta; order Diptera; family Rhiniidae; genus Stomorhina; species Stomorhina lunata. The sequence goes on from OW121744.1 coordinate 17,786,704, forward strand.
GATACTGGAACCAGTGTCGCCCATTGTTTTCAGTAACATTTAGTTTTTACATACATTGAATGTTTTTTAGATGTTGTACACTAGAAAGAACACAACAAAGTCTTGGTAGTTGTCGTTGTTGTCGTCATCATTTAACGAGCTTTTACACTTCATCACACAATTGTTGTTGGTGTCATTCATTTATGGCTACAGAGAGCAGCAACAACAGCGACATCAGCAACACATAACCTAACCAATAGTAAATATTTTGTAGTGATTTAGTTATTGTTTACCAGGGGGTTCTATTGCTGCAGCTGCTGCTACTGCTTTTGCTGCTGTTAGATTTGCTGCAACATTTAGTGTATATTTAAAGTGGGGTTAAAGTGTTTGTTATATTGTATTGTATTGTAATACTACTTTAAACTATATTGCAGCAGTTGATGGATTTTTTTATAGTAGCAACAATAAAAAACAATGGGGTTAAAATTATACAGGTTAATTTATTGTTCAAATATTCAACACTTGTATTTGTAGTGGCGGCATAGAGTAAAATATGTACTTGTACAACAACAACAACAAAAATAGGGAAAAAGCGATCAAATTATTATGTGACAATTTAAACAAGCATTAAGAGAGATTAGTATATAAAAGGGATTAACATTTGTTGTTTTGTTTTGTTTATTGTGAAAAAAATAGGGAAACCGGAAATAGGGCGAATTGTTGAGATTTGAACTGAGTAGGAGAAGTATGAATAAATATAGTTTGTTTTATTTAGACTTTAAAGCTTTATTAACACTATTCAAGAGACAATAACTCTTATGCATTAAACACATAGACAACAGCAGGCTACGGGCTACAACCTGTCAAAATTAGAATACATGCATTCAAATAGAAATAAATTTTTTTAGAGTCGACACGGCTACACGACTACCGACCACCGTTGTAGCTGTAGCTAAAATTAAACTATTTTCTATTTTTGTTGGCGACAATAAAAGATTTAGTGCTGTCAACACCATATAATATTGAAATAAATGAGCGATTGAAACCACTTGACTTTATTTACCATAAATGCAATGGAGAGAATTTATGTAAACAATTTACATACTTATCAAATATTTATATATTTAATGTATATAATAATATCTAATAAAATATTATCTAAAAATTTATATTTATATAACTCTAACTCAATAGAAGTAAAATTTTAAAAAGTTATTTTTTAAACTGTCAACTCACACGCTGCGTGCTAGAGCTACGTAGTTCATGTTATATAAAAGCCCAGTATGTCCTTTATAAAATTCATTATATAAAAGAGCAAACTTATATCTATATTGTTTTAAGATATACGAATTTTTATAAAAAAAAGTCGGTTGCAGAAATAAGTTTATAGTATATCAGCTCCTTATCCATTATAAAGAATATTATATAGAATATATAAGAATATAAAATATATTTTCAGTAGCTTTTGTTTGATACCAAAAAAGTTAATATCGGATATAAACTTCTAAAGTTATACCGTATTATTCTTGAAATTTAAAAAGCCCATAACTCTTAAACTATTAGAGATCACACCAAAATCTTTCTATAAATTTTTTTTGATATGGACATACCATCAGGTACAGGAAAACCCTTGATTTCGGAGGTTAATTAATAAAATGAATTTATGTCGTTTTTATCAAAATTTAAATTGTTATTTTGTCCATCTTATAAACGCGATATTGGCACCACTCATAAACAGGTGTTTCGAAATGTAGCTGCCATCTTAAATGTAGCTGCCGTTCCCAAAATAATTAAGTAGCTGACTACGAGGCTACGATTGCAGCCAACGACTTTTGTAGTCGGTGTTCGTGTAGCCTGCTGTTGTCTATGTGTTTAATGCATTAAGATAAACTAAGATAATGACAAATTTCAAAAATCTGTTAGAATAATACTATGGTTAGGCTTATTTTTGTAAGAATCATATTATGACAATATGTATGCAATTATCACTATCATTGTTTGATCGTTTGTCTTCAATATATTTTCGATAAAAACATTTTTTACAGAAAAATTTTTGATAAAAATATTTTATGTTGATGGTCGTGAGTTCGAGTCGGGCGTAGGTTCATGTCATAAATTACTTTTTTAATTTATGATTTTTAAATTAGATGAATAAATTTTAAGAATACTGAAAAAATGAGAAATGAGTGTTAACATAATTCTCGTTTTCCATTTCGCTTAAGAATTCAGTAAAATAGATGATCTTAACTACTGGCATCTAACAGTTGGTGACACAGTGTGCTGATGAAGTCCGTAGCGGGACAGAAAATGCAGCATTCCACACTGCTAAGTGTCACATAGTTTTTCAGTATTCTTAAAATTTATTCATTTAATTTAAAAATCATACATTAAAAAATAATTTATGACATGAACCTAAGCCCGACTCGAACTCACGACCATCAACATAAATTCTGGTTCAACTAAAATTAATTTCTTTCAACTAAAAATATTTTATTAATAAGTTTTACTGTAGTGTATTGCACTAAGATCCCAATTTATTACAATTATTTATTATTGTAATAAATAGTTTCTTTGCAAAAATGTTCGATAAATATTATTTTGTATAAAAAATTTTTCGATAAAAATATTTTACAGTAAAAGTTTACAAAAAAAAATATTTTTCTATTGAAAAAATTTCGATAAAATTTTTTTTCTAAAGAAAAATGTTCGATCAAAATATTTTTCTATAGAAAAATTTTAGATAGAAATATTTTTCTGTAGAAAATTTTTTCAAAAAATTGTTAATAATATTTTTTTATAAAATTGTTAATTAAAATTTTCTTTAGAAAAAAATTTTATAGAAAAATTTTTGTTAAAAAAATTTTCTAAGAAAAATTTTGAATAAAAAAATTTTGAATAAAAAAAATTTTCTATAGAAAAATTTTTGATAAAAAATTGTTATTAGAAAAAGTAATGAAATTTTTTTTAACCAAAATTTTTCTATAGAAAATTTTTTATCAAAAAGTTTTCTTAGAAAAATTTTCGATAGAAATATTTTTCTGTAGAAAAATTTTTGATAAAAAATTTTTCTATGGAAAAATTTTGAAAAAAAATGTTTTATAGAAAAATTTTTGTTAAAAAAATTTTCTATAGAAAAATTTTGGGTAAAAAAATTTTCTATAGAAAAATTTTGGATAAAAAATTTTTTCCATAGAAAATTTATTTATCAAAAATTTTTCTACAGAAAAATATTTCTATCGAAAATTTTTCTAAGAAAACTTTTTGATAAAAAATTTTCTCAAAAAATAACAAAATAGTCGGGATGTAAATATTATTCAAAAAGAAATGTATTTGCATTTGATCCCAAATCTGTTACATTTATTTATTAATGTAACAGACCAATTTATTGATAAAAAGCCAAAAAATGTTTGCGGAGAAACCAAATTCCTCTACGCGTTTCGATGGTTGGTTAAGCCATCTCTTCAGGAGGATTATCCCCAATTTATGAGATGGCTTAACCAACCAACAGATTTGGGATCAAATGCAAATACACTTCTTTTTGAATAATATTTACATCCCGACTATTTTGTTATTTTTTGAATAATTTTTCTTTAGAAAAAATTTTTTATCGAAATATTTCTTTTGAAAAAAAATTTTATCGAAAATTTTTCGATAAAAAAATAGTTTTTTGTTGAAAAAAAATTTTATAGAAAAATGTTTAATATAAAAATTGTTGTTAAAAAATTTTTCTTTAAAAAAAAATTTAAATCAAAAGAAAAATTCTATAAAATAATAATAAAATAAAATTTTTTATACAAAAGTTTTTAAAAAAAAAATTCTATAGAAAAATTTTTGATAAAAAAATTTCCTACAGAAAATTTTTCTTTAATAAAAAATTTGTATCTATAATTTTTCCTTAGAAAAAAAAATTTATTGAAAATATTTCTTTAGAAAAAAATTTGTATCTATAATTTTTCTTTAGAAAACTATTTTTTTTTTTTTTGTTAAAAACATTTTTTATAAAAAAAAAAATTTGATAAAAAAAAATTTTGTATAGAAAAATTTTTGTTAAAAAAAATTTTTGATAAAAAAATTTTCTATACAAAAATTTTTAATAAAAAAATCTATAAAAAAATTAATAATAAAAAAAAATTCTATAGAAAAAATTTTGAAAAAAAAAAATCTATAGAAAAATTTTTGAAAAAAAAAAAATTTTATCAAAAATTTCTATAAAAAAATTTGGATAAAAAAAAAATTTCTCATAAAAAATTTTCTATACAAAATTTTTCTATAAAAACAAGTTTTTTTCTATAATTTTTCTTTAGAAAAAAAAATTATTAAGAATATTTCTTAAAAAAAAAATTTTTATCGAAAATTTTTCGATAGAAAATTTTTTAAAGAAAAAATTTTTTATAGAAAAAATTTCGATAGAAATAATTTTCTATAGAAACAAAATTTTTCTGTAGAAAAATTTTGGATAAAAAAATGTTTATAGAAAAAAATATTTTGGATAAAAAAATTTTTATAGAAAAATTTTGTACAAAAAAAATTTTCTATAGAAAAATTTTGGATTAAAATATTTTTAATAAAATTTTTTTTTTTTTTAACAAAAATTTTTTTAAGAAATAGAAAATTTTTTTATCAAAATATTTTTTACAGAAAAATATTTCTATTGAAAATTTTTTTATAAAAAATTTTCTACAGAAAAATTTCTGTTAAAAAAAAATTTCTATAGAAAAATTTTTTATAGAAAAATTTTGTAAAAAAAATTTTATAGAAAATTTTGGATAATAAATGTTCTATAAAAAAATTTTTGATAAAAAAATTTTCTATAGAAAAATGTTGGATAAAAAAAATTTTCTATATAAAAATTTTGGATAAAAAAATTTTCTATAGACAAATAAAGAACATTTTTTATCCAAAATTTTTTTTATAGAAAATTTTTTATCAAAAAATTTTTTTTGGATAAAAATTTTCTATAGAAAAATTTTAAACAAAAAAATTTTCTACAGAAAAATTTTGGATTATAATATTTTTAATAAAAAATTTTTTTCAAAAATTTTCCTTTTTTTTTTATCAAAAATATTTTTAAAAATAGAACATTTTTTTATCAAAAATTTTTCTATAGAAAATTTTTCTGCACAAAAATATTTCTATTGAAAATTTTTCTAAGAAAAATTTTAGATAAAAAATTTTTTGTAGAAAAATTTTGGATAAAAACGTTTTTGATAAAAAAAATTTTCTATAGAAAAAATTTTAATAAAAAAATATAGAAATATTGAAAAATTTTTGATAAAAAAATTTTCCATATAGAACTTTTAGACAAATTTTTGATAAAAAAAATTTTCTATAGAAAAATTTGCTATCGAAAAATTTTTTAATAAAAATATTTTCTAAAGAAGAATTTTTAATAAAAAAAATTTTATATAGAAAAATTTTTAATAAAAAAATTTTTTATCAAAAAATTTTTTAATCAAAATTTTCTATAGAAAAAATAGAAAAGTTTTGGATATAAAAAGTTTTCTATAGAAAAATTTTGGGCAAAAAATTTTCTATAGAAAAATTTTGGATAAAAAATTTTCTGTAGAAAAATGTTGGATAAAAAGAAATCTATAGGAATATTTTGGACAAAAAATTTTCTATAGAAAAATTAGAAGAAATATTTTGGATAAAAAAAATTTCGACAAAAAAAAGTTCTATAGAAAAATTTTGATTAAAAAAAATTCTAGAAGAAAAATTTTTGATACTTTTCTATAGAGAAGTTTTGATAAAAAAAATTTTGATAAAACATTTTTTATAGAACAATTTTGGATAAAAAATTTTCCTATAGAAAAATTTTGGATAAAAAATTTTCCTATAGAAAAATTTTGGATAAAAAATTAACTATAGACAAATTTTTGATAAAAAAAATTTTTCTATAGAAAATTTTTTTATAGAAACATTTTTTATAGAAAAATGTTTAATAAGAAAATTTTTAATTAGAAAATATTTTGGTAAAAAAAATTTTCTAAAAAAAAAATTTTGATAAAAAAATTTTCTAAAAAAAAAATTTTGATAAAAAAATTTTCTATAGAAAAATTTTGGAAAAAAAAAAATGTTTCTATAAAAAAATTAAAGAAAATTTTGTAAAATTGTAAAAATTTTAAAAAATTTTTATGTAAAATTTGTTTATCCAAAATTTGTCGGAAGAAAATTTTTTATCAACAATTAAAAATAATTTTCTGTAGAAAAACTTTCTTTTGAAAAATTTTCTATAGAAAAATTTTTGATAAAAAATTTTTCTTTAGAAAAATTTTTGATAAACAAATTTTAATAGTTAGTAATAATTTGTTATGAAAAACTTGATTATAATATAAGCATGTCATGGCAATATTTTTCTTTTATGAATTAGGTAAGATTTCTATTTTAAATTTCCCCCAAAATCTTCTCGAACTTTCTTTTAAAAATTTTAATTAAAAAGTATAAAGAACATTTGAACTTACCCAATAGCAATAATTTAATATCCTTTGCCGCTTGAATGCCATCCTCTTTAAGATTTTTCTCAATTTGCTTGGAACGTTGTATGGCGGCGCGTTCTTCTGCTGATGTAGTGCAACCCATTTTAAGTGTTTTCTAGTTTTTTTTTTAAGTTTTTTTGTTTTAAGTTTATAATAAGTTTATTTAAATTTTTATAAAGTTTTATTTTATGTGTGTATAAAAAGTTTATGTAGGTATTAATTGGATATTCTTCCAAAAACACTTTTTAGTCTTAAAACTTAAAAGTGGGAGTGGGGTTTAGTTTTTCGTGTTAATTTTTAAGGAGTTGCCTTTTGATATTTTTTGTTTGTTTATTCTTATTTATTTTATTTAATTAAAGAACGGAGACTAATTTGTGTTTTTTTTTTTAAGTTTATTTATTATTAAAAGGGGGGGGTTATCGACACTTATTATTCATTTAATTTTATGAATTTAGTAAGGGTTTCGTTTTTGTTTTTATATGTTATAATAAATACTGAAATAAAAAAAAAGAAGAAAAATAAATTATTAAATTTTTTTTGTTGTTTTTTTTGCAATTTTTTTGATGAGAAAAATGAAAGACCAGAGTGTAAATTACTGGACTCATAATAATAGTGACTCATCATTATCATAATAATGATGTTCCTCATCATCGTCATCATCAATTGTTTGTGTATTAAGTAAAAATTAAATAAATTATTTATGTAGATAATTTACTTTGTTTATATTTATTATTTGTTTAATTTATTTGATGGATATAAAAATCAGAGTGAAAATAGTAAAATATTAAAGATATGAAAAATACCCAAATTATGGAAGGAAATAAGGGAAAAGTGTTAGAAAAAAAAAATTCCAGCAACAGATATTCCTATTAAATTTGTATGCAGTACATCGATCCATTTTATTTGTCTATGAATATAAGTTCAAACAATTTAAGTTTTAATCAGTTGCTAGCGAACTTATGAAGAGTGTCCCGAATGAAATTTGTAGTTGCATTAAGTTAAATAAAACTCAAACATTTTTCTATAGAAAATTTTTTTATCAACAATTTTTCTTTAGAGAATTTTTTTATCAAAAATTTTTTGTATAAATAATTTTTTTATCAAAATTTTTTCTATAGAAAATTTTTTTTTATCAAAAAATATTCTATAGAAAAATTTTGTATCAAAAATTTTTCTATAGAAAATTTTTTTATCAAAAATTTTTCTATATAAAATTTTCTTATCAAAAATTTTTCTATAGAAAATTTTTTTAGCAAAAATTTTTCTATAGAAAATTTTTTTTATCAAAAATTTTTCTATAGAAAATTTTTTTAGCAAAAATTTTTCTATAGAAAATTTTTTTAGCACAAATTTTTCAATAGAAAATTTTTTTATCAAAAATTTTTCTATAGAAAATTTTTTTAGCACAAATTTTTCTATAGAAAATTTTTTTATCAAAAATTTTTCTATAGAAAATTTTACAAAAATTTCTCTATAGAGAATTTTTTTATTAAAAATTTTTCTATAGAAAATTTTTTTATTAAAAATTTTTCTATAGAAAATTTCTTTATCAAAAATTTTTCTATAAAAATTTTTTTTATCAAAAAATTTTCTATAGAAAATTTTCTTACAAAAATTTTTCTATAGAAAATTTTTTTATCAAAAATTTTCCTATAGAAAATTTTTTTATCAAAAATTTTTCTATAGAAAATTTTTTTATCAAAAATTTTTCTATAGAAATTTTTTTTATCAAAATTTTTTTTTATTTTTTGAAAATGTTTCTACAGAAAATTTTTTTATCAAAAATTTTTCTATAGAAAATTTTTTTATCAAAAATTTTTCTATAGAAAATTTTTTTATCAAAAATTTTTCTATAGAAAGTCTTTTTATCAAAAATTTTTCTATAGAAAATTTTTTTATCAAAAATTTTTCTATAGAAAATTTTTTTATCAAAAATTTTTCTATAGAAAATTTTTTTATCAAAAATTTTTTTATCAAAAATTTTTCTATAGAAAATTTTTTTATCAAAAATTTTTCTATAGAAAATTTTTTTATCAAAAATTTTTCTATAGAAAATTTTTTTATCAAAAATTTTTCTATAGAAAATTTTCTTACAAAAATTTTTCTATAGAAAATTTTTTTATCAAATATTTTTCTATAGAACATTTTTTTATGAAAAATTTTTCTATAGAAAATTTTTTTATCAAAAATTTTTCTATAGACAATTTTTTTATCAAAAATTTTTCTGTAGAAAATTTGTTTTATCAAAAATTTTTCTATAGAAAATTTTTTTATCAAAAATTTTTTTATCAAAAATTTTTCTATAGAAAATTTTCTTATAAAAATTTTTCTATAGAAAATTTTCTTACAAAAATTTTACTATAAAAAATTTTTTTATCAAAAATTTTTCTATGGAAAATTTTTTTTATCAAAAATTTATTTATAAAAAATTCTTTTCTCAAAAATTTTTCTATAGAAAATTGTTTTCTCAAAAATTTTTCTATAGAAAATTTTTTTCTCAAAAATTTTTCTATAGAAAATTTTTCTATAGAAAATTTTTTTCTCAAAAATTTTTCTATAGAAAATTTTTGGATCGAAAATATCAGAGCGGTTCGCCTTCCATACAAAAAAAAGTTGTGTCAGTCATCAAACAATTTTTTTTATATTTTTGCCACGCCTACAAATACCGCCCTTTTAGTATTTTGTTCACTGTGTCGCCATGTCCGATCATAACGTTTATATATCGGTTTTCATTGCTCTGTAGGTGCTAGATTTGTCTCTTTGATCGTTTTTTACTTCCACGTCAATTTCTAGTCATAAATTTTTAAAACTCGATTCGTACCCGATTCGATTCGGGAGGGTACGAATCGAGTTTTAAAAGGCTATGACTAGAAATTGACGTGGTAGGAAAAAGCTATCAAAGAGAGAAATAAAGAACTTACAGAGCCGCGAACACCGATATACAAAACTTTAAGATCGGGCTAAAGATGGCGACACAATGAAAAAAAAACTAAAAGGGCGGTATTTGAATGAAAAAAAAAACTAAAAGGGCGGTAATTGAAGGCGTGGCAAAAATATAAAAAAAAATTAGAATTGTAAAAACATTATCATTAATGCTAGGGGATGACTGACACAACTTTTTTTTCGAAATACTCTATGTATTCTCTCGTTTTTTTGCTTCTAAGTTCTTTACCGAATTGCGATCTGGAACTTTCTGAACTTTGTAAGTCTTCAGCCCAGCATAAGCTTTGGCTCTGTGGACAAAACTATTAGAGGATTTCACCATATCGTCGTAGGGGCGTTCATGTGCTCTATACGCCAAAAATGCATTTTTATAAAATCGATCTTCAAGTTTTTACTTTATTTTTCTAAAAAAAAACTATACAATAGAATTTTGAACCGCCGTGGTATAGCAGGTTAGTCATCCGCCTAGCATACCAGAGGTCCCAAGTTCGATCCCCGGTCAGACCCACTTGAAAAAAATAAATTTTCAAAAAAAGCGGCTCATTGTCTGAAAGTAGTACCCCTTGTTCCAATTCTATATATATAGAATTTTGAGATTTTACACCATATTTTTGACGTATAGTGTTCTATACAGCAACAAAAAAATCAATTTTGAAGGACACAGAACAAAACAGACACTATTTATCTCAGAAACCAGACGAGATAGCCGAAAACGGATTGTAGAAAAATTTAGGGTCGATAAACTAAAGTGGCATCATTAACTCAAAATGTGTAAAATGGGGGATAGAGCATATAAACTCCCGCACGACGATATGAGCTGTTTTTCTGATCGAAGTGTTAGGCGCCCTTCGAAAGAGTTGCTCGACTTCTTTTGCCTTACCAATATTCCTTAGACCCTTTCTATTTCCGAATACCGTTTAATGATAATTGATGTTATTATGATTTAAACTACACTCTATAAAAAAGCATCCGATAGTAGAGAAACTAAAGTAAGCTTCTTACAGTGGGTAGATATGATCACAGTACATCGGTTTCTTACAAGAGGTGAAAATTGTAAAATTTTGTGTTGACTCTATTTAGAGGAACCAAAGCGATATGATAACACAAAACTATAATATGATTATACCCAAACGTAATATGATCGTAATATAAAAATTTTAATAAAAAATCAGTAATTAAAGCAAATAAATTTCATTTTCGTAAATTCCTAGAAAAAATATTAGAAAATTAAAAGAATGAATTTTAATTTTATAAAGGTAAATATTTCTTATTCTGCGAAACTCTTTTAGAAACAATCTTTTTAAACAACAACAAATCTATAAATATATTTTTCTATATTTAAACTCTTTTGTAATTTTATATTCCAACCACTTCTTTGCAAACTAGAAATCAAAGCATGAACTCTTTCCTTTGAAAATTAAGCAATAAATGGTACTTAACTCATTTTGGTTCGAAAATCATTCTGACGTTTTTAATAAAGAAGCTAAATATAAAAGTTGATTTTTTTTATAACAATTTGTATTGATCATATGATTTGCAATTGAAAAAAGAAATAAATATCCTTTTAATATTTTATTGGTCTCTATTATTGCTATTGTTGTAGTTGTTGTTGCTTAAAGCCTTCCTTTGATGTTGAAGAAGAAAAGGAGAAAATCATAGAAAAAAAAAAAACTAAATCAAATTATCATGGAAATTCAATAACACAATTTTACGACTAATATAATTTTCTGCTGTATGTGTAAGTTTTGTACTCCCTTTTAAGCCAAAAGGCTTGGGACTTACACAGGATTGTTTAGAAAAGGACAAAATGGAATAAGACTGTATGCAAATCATTTGTATTTAGAAAAGATTTTTTCATAAAGGTCTTATTTACATATGAAGACTTTATTTTGAAAGTGGAATAAGTCCACATTCCAAAAAAATTGAGTTAATGATGGGGAAAGGTTCTGCAATTGATCATGATTACGAATAATATATTTTAATAATAAAATGAAAATCGTCCATCTTGTCGCTTAAACCCTTTTGGCGGTATGGCTCGATATACTTTTTATAGGAAATTTTTCAAAAATTTACTTTTTATACAAAATTTTTCAAAAAACTACTTTTTATAGGAAATTTTTCAAAAATTTACTTTTTATAGGAAATTTTTCAAAAATTAATTTTTTATAGGAAATTTTTCAAAAATTTACTGTTCATAGGAAATTTTGCAAAAATTTACTTTTTATAGGAAATTTTTCAAAAATCTACTTTTTATAGGAAATTTTTCAAAAATTTACTTTTTATAGGAAATTTTTCAAAAATTTAATTTTTATAGGAAATTTTCCAAAAATTTACTTTTTATAGGAAATTTTTCAAAAATTTACTTTTTATAGGAAATTTTTAAAAAATTTACTTTTTAAAGGAAATTTTTCAAAAATTTACTTTTTATAGGAAATTTTCAAAAATTTACTTTTTATAGGAAATTTTTCCAAAAAAAATACTTTTTATAGGAAATTTTTCAAAAATTTACTTTTTATAGGAAATTTTTCAAAAATTTACTTTTTATAGGAAATTTTTCAAAAAAAAATACTTTTTATAGGAAATTTTTCAAAAATTTACTTTTTATAGGAAATTTTTCAAAAATTTACTTTTTATAGGAAATTTTTCAAAAATTAACTTTTTATAGGAAATTTTTCAAAAAAATTACTTTTTATAGGAAATTTTTCAAACATATACTTTTTATAGGAAATTTTTCAAAAATTTACTTTTTATAGGAAATTTTTCAAAAATTTACCTTTTATAGCAAATTCTTCAAAAATTTACTTTTTATAGGAAATTTTTCAAAAATTTACTTTTTATAGGAAATTTTTCAAAAATTTACTTTTTATAGGAAATTTTTCAAAAATTTACTTTTTATAGGAAATTTTTCAAAAATTTAATTTTTATAGGAAATTTTCCAAAAATTTACTTTTTATAGGAAATTTTTCAAAAATTTACTTTTTATAGGAAATTTTTCAAAAATTTACTTTTTAAAGGAAATTTTTCAAAAATTTACTTTTTATAGGAAATTTTCAAAAATTTACTTTTTATAGGAAATTTTTCCAAAAAAAATACTTTTTATAGGAAATTTTTCAAAAATTTACTTTTTATAGGAAATTTTTCAAAAATTTACTTTTTATAGGAAATTTTTCAAAAATTTACTTTTTATAGGAAATTTTTCAAAAAAAAATACTTTTTATAGGAAATTTTTCAAAAATTTACTATTTATAGGAAATTTTTCAAAAATTTACTTTTTATAAGAAATTTTTCAAACATATACTTTTTATAGGAAATTTTTCAAAAATTTACTTTATAGGAAATTTTTAAAAAATTTACTTTTTATAGGAAATTTTTAAAAAATTTACTTTTTATAGAAAATTTTTCAAAAATTTACTTTTTATAGGAAATTTTTAAAAAATTTACTTTTTATAGGAAATTTTTAAAAAATTTACTTTTTATAGGAAATTTTTAAAAAAGTTACTTTTTATAGGAAATTTTTAAAAAATTTACTTTTTATAGGAAATTTTTAAAAAATTTACTTTTTATAGATAATTTTTCAAAAATTTGCGTTTTATAGGAATTTTTCGAAAATTTGCTTTTTATAGGAAATTTTCGAAAATTTGCTTTTTATAGGAATTTAAAAAAAAATGGACTTAATTCACTTTCAAAATATGGTCTTCATATGTACGTACACATTAGAGTGATAAAAATAAGGAAAAATCGTTGAAGTGTTCCGAGAAAGTCTACCAAAGACATGGGCTTTAACTCCTTTAGACTATTTTGGGGTTTTATGTTAAGGCTCATGTCAATAAAAACAAACCTTCAACGGTTACTGGTCTAGTAGCCAATATTGGAGAATTTATTGAGATACTGGCCGATAAGTTAAAGAAAGTATGTCAAAACTTGACCAAAGACTATAATATTAAGATGTTGCACTTCCATACATTGATTTGCTGTGTGGTCTTTTTGAAAAGTCCCATAGAAAAAGAGAGTATACCGCTTTTACTATAATTCGGAAACAACTAAAGAAGATGATTATCCAATGACAGAAAGCTAAGGCACACATACGTGCTCATGAAATGTATATTTGTTTGAAGTGAAGCTCGATCCGTTTCAAATATTAACGATGTAAGGAAGACCTAAGCATTAAAAGAAAAATTGTATCAACAAGAAAAAATGTCCAACAGATAAAACCTTCTGATGAAATAAAAAACTCGCCATTCTTAATCAACTTCCATTTTAATGTATAGAATAGTTTATTTCCTGGAACACATTTTTGTTAAAGACTTTCTAAAGTCCCACTTGTCCAGATCTTTCAAAATATTGCCTCTGCTTTTCATCTAGATAACATTTTCTTTTTAGGAAATATAAAACTAGATGTTTGTATCCTCTTAAAAGAAAAAAAGCTAAACCGAAATGAATTTGGTATATGAAAGATACTCCTTGATTGTACAAAATTATTTTCTTTATGAGGCCTCTAAACAACTTTTTTTCCATTGGGAAATGTGGCTGCAAAAGCATAATGTAAAAAATATAAAGAAAAAAAAAATAAAATACTGAAACATTTTATTTTCACTCTATAATTTAAACACATATTTAAACATTTTTACAAAATTGTCCTTGCTTTTAGATGATGGCAGGAAGAAAAGGAAATTATATTATAAGTAAAAGTCTATGTAGAGAAAATACATACATATATTTATATTGTAATTGCATTTGTAAGTAAGTACTGATGTATAACAGAGTTGGTTTAACGTTTTGCATTATTACTATGTATGTACAATGAAAAGTACCAATATAATAAGAGTACCAGGAGATCGAGGGCGATCTGTCATTTTTTGTTACCGATGATAATTATAATTTTTAAATCATTTGTTTGGAACAGATTGATTTCAATCCTTAAAGATTTATATATAAAAAAATTGATTTAATTTGTAAATATCTTTGAAGTTTGTTAACGGATTTAGAATGATAATATCAAATTGTAAACTCTTAAGACTCTACTCCTAATATTATTAAAGAAAAAGAGTTTGACTAAACTTTAGGGAGAAATATAAAAAATTAAAATTTTAAAATTCGTACCAAAAAAAAAACTTATAGCAACACTTTAAAAATGTGTATATGAAGACCTTATTTTGAAAGTGGATTAAGTCCATTTTTTTTTTAAATTGAGATATAAAGGGTTTTGCGTTTTATAGTTTTTAAAAATACAGGTGACCAATTTTAGTAAATAATATCTTAAGTTTTAACAGAACCTATCAAATTTATTCTTTCATAAAAATAAATTTACAAAAACCATTTGGAAATGCATTTTTTAGCGGGTTAAATGGACTTATACCACTTTCAAAACACACATTTCAAAATATTCAATTTTTGAATTGAAATTGAATTGAACTGTTTTCAAAACAAATAAAATTTGTATGAAAAAATGTTTACTTTTGAATTGAAAAATGTATGGGACTTAATCCACTTTCAAAACAAATAAAACGAAAAATTTTGTTCGAAAAAAATTCCTATAAAAAAATTTCCTATAAAAAGTAAATTTTTGAAAAGGTTCCTATAAAAAGTAAATTTTTGAAAAGGTTCCTATAAAAAGTAAATTTTTGAAAAAGTTCCTATAAAAAGTAAATTTTTGAAAAATTTCTTATAAAAAGTAAATTTTTGAAAAATTTCCTATAAAAAGTAAATTTTTGAAAAATTTCCAATAAAAAGTAAATTTTTGAAAAATTTCCAATAAAAAGTAAATCTTTGAAAAATTTCCTATAAAAAGTAAATTTTTGAAAAATTTCCTATAAAAAGTAAATTTTTGAAAAATTTGCTATAAAAAGTAAATTTTTGAAAAATTTCCTATAAAAAGTAAATTTTTGAAAAATTTCCTTTAAATAGTAAATTTTTGAAAAATTTCCTATAAAAAGTAAATTTTTGAAAAGGTTCCTATAAAAAGTAAATTTTTGAAAAATTTCCTATAAAAAGTAAATTTTTTAAAAATTTCCTATAAAAAGTAAATTTTTGAAAAATTTCCTATAAAAAGTAAATTTTTGAAAAATTTCCTATAAAAAGTAAATTTTTGAAAAATTTCCTGTAAAAAGTAAATTTTTGAAAAATTTCCTTTAAAAAGTAAATTTTTGAAAAATTTCCTTTAAAAAGTAAATTTTTGAAAAATTTCCTTTAAAAAGTAAATTTTTGAAAAATTTCCTTTAAAAAGTAAATTTTTGAAAAATTTCCTGTAAAAAGTAAATTTTTGAAAAATTTCCTTTAAAAAGTAAATTTTTGAAAAATTTCCTTTAAAAAGTAAATTTTTGAAAAGGTTCTTATAAAAAGTAAATTTTTGAAAAATTTCCATTAAAAAGTAAACTTTTGAGAAATTTCCTATAAAAAGAAAATTTTTGAAAAATTTCCTATAAAAAGTAAATTTTTGAAAAATTTCCTAAAAAGTAAATTTTTGAAAAATTTCCTAAAAAGTAAATTTTTGAAAAATTTCCTATAAAAAGTAAATTTTTGAAAAATTTCCTATAAAAAGTAAATTTTTGAAAAATTTCCTATAAAAAGTAAATTTTTGAAAAATTTCCTATAAAAAGTAAATTTTTGAAAAATTTCCTATAAAAAGTAAATTTTTGAAAAATTTCCTATAAAAAGTAAATTTTTGAAAAATTTCCTATAAAAAGTAAATTTTTGAAAAATTTCCTATAAAAAGTAAATTTTTGAAAAATTTCCTATAAAAAGTAAATTTTTGAAAAATTTCCTATAAAAAGTAAATTTTTGAAAAATTTCCTATAAAAAGTAAATTTTTGAAAAATTTCCTATAAAAAGTAAATTTTTGAAAAATTTCCTATAAAAAGTAAATTTTTGAAAAATTTCCTATAAAAAGTAAATTTTTGAAAAATTTCCTATAAAAAGTAAATTTTTGAAAAATTTCCTATAAAAAGTAAATTTTTGAAAAATTTCCTATAAAAAGTAAATTTTTGAAAAATTTCCTATAAAAAGTAAATTTTTGAAAAATTTCCTATAAAAAGTAAATTTTTGAAAAATTTCCTATAAAAAGTAAATTTTTGAAAAATTTCCTATAAAAAGTAAATTTTTGAAAAATTTCCTATAAAAAGTAAATTTTTGAAAAATTTCCTATAAAAAGTAAATTTTTGAAAAATTTCCTATAAAAAGTAAATTTTTGAAAAATTTCCTATAAAAAGTAAATTTTTTAAAAATTTCCTATAAAAAGTAAATTTTTGAAAAATTTCCTATAAAAAGTAAATTTTTGAAAAATTTCCTGTAAAAAGTAAATTTTTGAAAAATTTCCTTTAAAAAGTAAATTTTTGAAAAATTTCCTTTAAAAAGTAAATTTTTGAAAAATTTCCTATAAAAAGTAAATTTTTGAAAAATTTCCTATATAAAAGTAAATTTTTGAAAAATTTCCTATAAAAAGTAAATTTTTGAAAAATTTCCTATAAAAAGTAAATTTTTGAAAAATTTCCTATAAAAAGTAAATTTTTGAAAAATTTCCTATAAAAAGTAAATTTTTGAAAAATTTCCTATAAAAAGTAAATTTTTGAAAAATTTCCTATAAAAAGTAAATTTTTGAAAAGGTTCCTATAAAAAGTAAATTTTTGAAAAATTTCCTATAAAAAGTAAATTTTTGAAAAATTTCCTTTAAAAAGTAAATTTTTGAAAAATTTCCTTTAAAAAGTAAATTTTTGAAAAATTTCCTATAAAAAGTAAATTTTTGAAAAATTTCCTATAAAAAGTAAATTTTTGAAAAATTTCCTATAAAAAGTAAATTTTTGAAAAATTTCCTATAAAAAGTAAATTTTTGAAAAATTTCCTATAAAAAGTAAATTTTTGAAAAGGTTCCTATAAAAAGTAAATTTTTGAAAAATTTCCTATAAAAAGTAAATTTTTGAAAAATTTCCTATAAAAAGTAAATTTTTGAAAAATTTCCTTTAAAAAGTAAATTTTTGAAAAATTTCCTATAAAAAGTAAATTTTTGAAAAATTTCCTATAAAAAGTAAATTTTTGAAAAATTTCCTTTAAAAAGTAAATTTTTGAAAAATTTCCTATAAAAAGGAAATTTTTGAAAAATTTCCTATATAAAAGTAAATTTTTGAAAAATTTCCATTAAAAAGTAAACTTTTGAGAAATTTCCTATAAAAAGTAAATTTTTGAAAAATTTCCTATATAAAAGTAAATTTTTGAAAAATTTCCTATAAAAAGTAAATTTTTGAAAAATTTCCTATAAAAAGTAAATTTTTGAAAAATTTCCTATAAAAAGTAAATTTTTGAAAAATTTCCTATAAAAAGTAAATTTTTGAAAAATTTCCTATAAAAAGGAAATTTTTGAAAAATTTCCTATAAAAAGTGAATTTTTGAAAAATTTCCTATAAAAAGTTAATTTTTGAAAAATTTTCTTTAAAAAGTAAATTTTTGAAAAATTTCCTTTAAAAAGTAAGTTTTTGAAAAGGTTCCTATAAAAAGTAAATTTTTGAAAAATTTCCTATAGAAAATAAATTTGAGTATTAGGCTATGTAAAACTTCTCTAACTATTGCATTATCCGTTCAGAGCCGGCGTTAAAACGTAGGTCCCTTACAATGAGTCATTTTCACAGTCATTTAAACTGCCTGTATCTTTGTTATTTTTGGTCGAATCGAATAAATAGGACCTTTCTATATTAAAATAACGATATATTTATTAAAAGTTCGAAATTTATTTAGCTAAGTACTAAAGTAAGTACTTTTCTTCTTTCAATGGCAACATTTTTATGAAGTGGACACCAACAATTTGCATCATTCATATCCATGGAGCTGATTACTTACAATTTGCTATAACAATGAGGCTAATGGAAATAATATGTTTTATTTTTTTTTTTTTTTTTTGTTGTTTCCCCCATTTCAGTGAAAACTCTCATAATGGACACACAGCGTGGCGGCATTTTTTACGTTTAGAAAAAGTTAAACACAAACTTTTCTTACTATCATGATCTACAAAGTTTTTCCGGTTATGGGAGTTGTCCGTTAGTATAGGTTTCACTGTATATAAAATTGTATGATATGCCTGTTGTGTTTAAATTACTTTAAGGTTTATTGATTTATTTTGAATAATTGTCGTTTTAAATGTACTTACATTTTACCATATAAAGAGGCATAAAGAAAAAACAAGTAAGAAACTATTACAGATGTCCAAGCCTAAACATATGATTCCCTTCACCATTGAGGTCAAATGTTCATCGGAATTCCTTCCTTTAAAGAATTTGATGTTGCTTTTTATACCTTTTTTAAGGAGTTTTCTGAATGAAAATTTTTTATCAAAAATTTTCTATAGAAAAATTTTTGATAAAAAAATTTTCTATAGAAATAAATTAGATAAAAAAATGTTCTATAGAAAAATATAGAAACATTTTTGAAAAAAAAAGTATAGAAAAATTTTTTATCGAAAAAAATGTTCAAAAAATAACAAAATTGTTTGATAAAAAAAAAAAAAATTTCAAAAAAATTGTTGATAAAAAAATTTTCTATATAAAAATTTTTGATAAAAAAAAATTCTATAGAAAAATTTTTAATAAAAAAATTTCTATTAATTGAAAAATTAGAAAGATTTTTATAAACAAATTTTCTGTAGAAAATTTTTTGATAAACAATTTTTTAAATTTTATAGAAAAAATTTTGATAAAATATTTTTCTATAGAACAATTTTGATAAACAATTTCTTAAAGAAAAATTTTAGATAAAAATATTTTCTATAGAAAAAAAAATTGTCTATAGAAAAATTTTTGATAAAAAAAATTTCTATAGAAAAATTATTGATAAAAAATTGTCTATAGAAAAATTATTGATTAAAAAAAATTGTCTATAGAAAAATTTTTGATGAAAAAAATTTTCTGTAGAAAAATTTTTGATAGAAAAATTTTCTATAAAAAAATTTTTGATAAAAAAATTGTCTATAGAAAATTTTTTGATAAAAAAATTTTTTATAGAAAAATTATTGATAAAAAAAAATTTCTATAGAAAAATTATTGATAAAAAATTGTCTATAGAAAAATTATTGATTAAAAAAAAATTGTCTATAGAAAAATTTTTGATGAAAAAAATTTTCTGTAGAAAAATTTTTGATAGAAAAATTTTCTATAAAAAAATTTTTGATAAAAAAAATTGTCTATAGAAAAATTTTTGATAAAAAAATTTTTTATAGAAAAATTTTTGATAAAAAAATTTTCTATAGAAAAATTATTGATAAAAAAATTGTCTATAGAAATTGTCTGTAGAAAAATTTTTGATAAATAAAATTGTCTATAGACAATTGTTGTCTATAGACAATTTTATTTATCAAAAATTTTTCTACAGAAAATATTTTTATCTAAAATTTTTCTTTAAAAAATTGTTTATCAAAATTTTTCTATAGAAAAATATTTTATCAAAATTTTTTCTATAAAATTTAAAAAATTGTTTATCAAAAAATTTTCTACAGAAAATTTGTTTATCAAAAATCTTTCTAATTTTTCAATTAATAGAATTTTTTTTATTAAAAATTTTTCTATAGATTTTTTTTTATCAAAAATTTATATATAGAAAATTTTTTTATTAACAATTTTTTTTAGAATTTTTTTTTTATCAAACAATTTGTTATTTTTTGAAAATTTTTTTCGATAAAAAATTTTTCTATACTTTCTTTTAAAAAATGTTTCTATATTTTTCTATAGAACATTTTTTTATCAAAATTTTTTTTATAGATAATTTTTTATCAAAAATTTTTCTATGGAAAAATTTTTCTATGAACAATTTTTTATCAAAAATTTTTCTATAGAAAATTTTTTTTCTATAGAAATTTTTCTATAAAAAATTTTCTATAGAAAAATTATTGATAAAAAAATTTTTTTGATAAAAAATTTTTATAGAAAGATTTTTGCTGAAAAAAAATTTCTATAGAAAAATTTTTGATAAAAAAATTTTCTATAGAAAAAATTTTGATAAAAAAATTTTTTATATAAAAATTTTTAATAAAAAAATATAAAAAAATGTTTGATAAAAAAATTTATATAAAAAAATTTATATAAAAAAATTTATATAAAAAAATTTTCTATAGAAAAATTATTTATAAAGTTTTCTTAAAAAAATTTTCTATAGAAAAATTTTTGATAAAAAATTTTCTATAGAAAAATGTTTGATAAAAAAATTTTCTATAGAAAAAGTTTTGATAAAAAATTTTCTATAGAAAAATTAATGATAAAAAATTTTTCTATAGAAAAATTTTTGATAAAAAAATTTTCTATAGAAAAAGTTTTGATAAAAAAAATTTCTATGGAAAAATTTTTAATAAAAAAATTTTCTATAGAAAAATTTTTGATAAAAAAAAAAATTCATAGAAAAATTTTTGATAAAAAAAATTCATAGAAAAATTTTTTATAAAAAAAAAATCCCACAAAAAGGGAGTATACCGATTTTACTCTAATTCGGAAACAACTAATGGAAACGATTATCCAATAAGAGAAAGCTAAGGCACACACACGTGCTCATGAAATGTATGTTTGTTTGTGAGTTTATATGTTTTTCATTGTTCCTTTTTCCACATTAATTTCACTTTTAACCGAAAAAATATGTATGCTTAAATGAAGTTAGGAAGTAATGCCTCAAAGCTGGCATCAATATCTTTGTGGACTTTGTAAATCCGTGAAAAGCTTTAATATAAAACCGATAAATTTATTAAATTACTGCCTTGAACAAACAAAAATAAAATTATCTTATCAGAAAAACTAGTGACAGCAAAAAAAATGATTTGTTATTAAATACATTTTCCATTAAAGATAATAACTTATAGGTTCATTTTCATACAGTCAATGCAATTTGAATTATTAGCAGAAGTCAAGTATGATTAAAAGGAACATATTGATTAATTAACGTTAGTCGTACAAACGACACACACATGTTCTTTTTCACAAGGATCCTCTTCTAATGCCAACCAAATGTAAAATTGTCTGTAACTTTATTGTCATTATATTTAGGAGTTAAAAAGAAGAATTTGAGCACCTTTTATGATATTTTAAAAGGGTGGTAGTTGAGCCGGACCTGGCGGTGGTGGTGGCTTCTACAAAGTGAGCACATGTTTCTTAAACAGCAACATTAAAACTTGTATGCTTGTTCCAATTCTAGCAAACAGTCATCATCATTTAGTCCTTCCGTTTTCTAGTATATTTTTATTAGCATATTATTATCATTTAAGAAATTTATGTTTAAAAATTCAAAAGCCCAAAAAAGTGGTCTACCATTCTTAATAAGATATATGAATTTACATTTTTCGTATCTTTTGCTAACTTAAATCATATACATATTTATATGTAGGTATTAGGTGAATGCGCAACTCGCTTCAAACCTCTAACCATTAGCAAGCGTCGACGAAATAGCAATCATACATCCATCATACCTTTTTCATAACTACATGCATACATACATATAAACATTATTTTTCATATGCAATATTCTCCCAAGTACGTTAGCCCGACCAAAAACCCACCCTCTGCAAAAAAATATTGAAGAGCGTCGACAAGAAACAACAAATACAGAGAATACTCGGGAAACTGAAGTAGGAAAATTATAGCAGAATAAAATACAAAAGTCAAAACATGTTGGTTGAGGCAGAGCAGCAAATTTCTACACGAACAGAAGGATAAAGGGCGAAGCATAAAATATGGATGAAGTAGTGTCAATATGGTTATTGAAAAGCGGCGGAAGTTATAACTTTTAATAAAAAGGCAAAGTTTTAGAAGGAAACTAAGAAGAGTGTTATATTCGGTTGTGTTGACCTAGCTCTTTTAGTTCAGGTTCTTTGGATTATAAGCCAATATTGTGGAAATTAATCTAAATCATATTTCTTAATTCTTCCCCTCATTCCTTATGATGTTACATATATACATAATTCGCTCGACATTCCAATTGGAACAAGTGGTACTTCTCTAAGACAATGAGCTGCATCCGATTCTATTTTTAGACTCATTGAAAGAGACCTACATATCAACTCCAACTCCGAACGGCAAATGCATTAGTTTGAGAAGTTTTACATAGGCTAATACTCAACAGGTGCTATGAGGCAAACCGCTTTTTTGAAAATTTATTTTTTCAAGTAGATCTGGCCGGGTATAGAACTTGGGACCTCTGGGGTGCTAGGCGGGTGACTAACTTGCTATACCGCGGTTCACTTTTCTTTTAATGTTAGCTATACAAAATTAAGATAGTATAGTATTTTAAGACCTAAAGCATTTGAAATTCGTAGGTGAAGTTTATGAGATTTCGCCATTTGATTCTTTGTAATACCACACATAATTTATTTGTCTCTGTAAGTGCTTTTGTAATAAATGTTGTAAAATATTTTGGTTTGCTTAATTCTAGTTTTAGAGTTATGGCGTCTTTAGGTTTAAATTTTTTTAGCATATCAGGTATGTGATCGAATTCGATCGTTTTCAAATCGATCGATTTCAGATACATTTTTGAGATAATTTCCCCAAAAAAATAAAACTTTGGCTTTAATCTTTTTGACCGACATCGTTTCTTTCATTTGGTTTGAATTTTTCGGGGAAATAACCGAAAATTTTCTCAAAAATGTATTTGAAATTAATCGTTTTCCATCACATACCGGTATAACTTTTTTTAGTTTATACCCGATTTTAATTATGTTTAGAAAATAAGGTTTGCTTAATTCTAGTTTTAGAGATATAACCAATTTTAATAATGTTTAGCAAAAAAACGTTCAAGTGAAAAAAAAAACAATTTATCGCGGAAAACATTACGTTATGTTAAAAATATACAAACAATTTTAAAGTTGTCCTCGAACTGTTTGAAATGTCATTAAACAGTATAAGAAATTCTGGATCAGGAGGTAGGAAAGGTCAAGATCTAATAATTTTGTCCAAAAAGCTAAAACTCATGCTTGGCTGAGGACAAAGTTTAGAAAGTTCCAGTTCAAATGAACCATGAGCTGTATAAGTTATACGCTGACATCGACATAGTAAAATGCATAAAACATCAGCTGGTGCGTAGGCTAGGGCATGTCGTGCGTATGGATGAAAATGCTCCAGCAAGAAAAGTGTTCGACATTGATCCCGAGAGAACGCATAGAAGAGGACGTCCGAAACTTCGATGGAAATAACAAATAGAGGAAAATATTTCAAAACTTGGCCTACGAAATTGAAGAATTTGCGAACAAGATCGAAACGCATGGAATTCTAAAATAAGCTCGGTCTTTGACCTTAACAGGTTGTAAATATAGAAAAAAAAAGAAGGCAGATTTTATAAAAAAAATACATCTATTGTTTGATGGATGACGAAACCTATGTACTAACAAACGTTTCTCAACTTCCCGGCTAAGATTTTTATGTTGCTGACAAACAAAATTCAAAAAGAAATTTCTTGTGTGAAAAGATAATTGCGGCAAGAATTTGCGTCATCAGGCACCATAACAGAGACATTTACATAACGGAGTGCAAACAAAAATGGCTTTAACCTTTTTCGAGACAGTGCCAAGTGCCTATTTGGCATCATGTAACTATGAAAAAAGGCACTTGAATAGTATTTAAACTTCGGCCGGTGGAAAGTTACTGGCCTCTTGTAAAACTAAAATGAAGAATACAAGAAAGGTGTCCCAGAATATGTCAGAATATCTTTGTAGCTTCTCTATGAATGTTGCTACAATGTACGGGGTATGATCTAAACGATCTAAAGTACATATCTTGTAGGAAAATAAGATATTTCATCCAAAAGTTATTTCGTAGCAATTTAAGAAGACGTCCATATTGCTACAATCGGGGAACAAATAAGAGTGATATATTGATTTATATTCCGGAACTTTAAAGCACAATATCTCCCATACCAAAAGGTTTTGCAAAATTTTTTAAACTGGTATTCTTAAAATCAAAAGTTTTTTATATGCCATAACAACTCTTAAAATCGGTGCAGTTAACATAAGCAGTATTTGTTTTAAATTTTATAAAAAAAATATTGATATTTGTGGCCAACATATCAATTCCGGGAAGTGTGACCTATGGGAGGTACCATAAATATTTTAGGGATAGGGATTTTGACTAATTTCAATAGCCATTATCCCACTATTAAAAAAGTGATCTGTGACAAATTTCATCAAATTATCTTTAGAATTGCGACCTATATTTTGATTGCATGGTTTACGTGGAGGTCCAGCTAGGCGGACGGACGGGCTGACATCGCTAAATAGGTGGGTCTAAGATAATTTTTTCTATGCGTTACATACATCAGCAAAAACTTATAATACCCTTTTCACTATGGTGGTCTTTTGTCGTACTAGATTATTTGCAATGGACTGTGAACTGGGCTTTTAAGTATATTTAATTCAATATAAACTTTTAAAAATTATAATTACTACCTATTTTATCTTTATAACACAAGATCACTGTAATTTATAAAATAAAATTTACAATATTTTAATATTATAAGCTTGCTCCAAAGCTAGCTAGAACTTAAATCAGTTTTTTATCATCTAGATGAGCAAAATATTATTCATAAATAACTTCAAAACAGTCATATTCCAAACACTTCTATGATTAATTTTCGATTACTGTAGGTTTTGTTATTGTATTTTCAATAAATTAATTTTAAAACATAAGCTTAAATCAGTTTCGATTCATTTTTCAAACGCACAAGTGATTAATCAGTTTTTAATCTACAAAAGTACTCGAGGAAGTCTTAGTAAGGTGAGTTTCGTTAAAACAATCTTCCAAATGCTAGTAGCCTAAAAAGTAAGGATAAAATACTCAAATTTTATTTTATAAAACTTACGAATAAATTTGAATTAGTATTGAAAAATTCTTCAATAAAACCATGAATACAAAAACGCTACATTAGCCATTAAGAATAAGGCAAAAAATATTATTACACACGATAGTATTTTCCACTACGTCCTCATGTTTTTATGCACCCAGGCGCTCCAGAAATTACAACAACAAAATACACCACCGCCTAGCGACGACTACCAACAACCATATGGACATTTCTATAAGCGTTTGTGTGGATATAAACTTCAATGAAAAATATCCATATGTGAAGAGGTGAAGAGTAGTCAAAAATTTGGAATATATTTTAGGCATTTCTACAACGAGTAACAGCATAATGATGAATATTAATCATTATCATCTTCCATAGGCAACAAACTTCATTATTAATATTTAGATGAGCTGCTCTGTAGCAGAGCAACAGAGCAGAAGCCAAAGATGTTTGTATGTAAGTAGGTTTGTATAATTTGCTGATAATATATTTACATATACAGAAAACACTTCTTTTTGGAATACTCATCTGAAATTCACTAAAAAACTGAATAAATACTTCATTTAATTTTAATTCCAATTGTACTCCCTACTGTTGTACTCCCTTTTTTGCAGCGTTATCCTTAAAACACAACTCCCTAAAGCTGCTACTGCTGCTTCTTTTTCTTCTTACTTTTCTTGCATGTATTTTCTTTAACTCCCCACCCCACCCTGCTGGAATAAAGCACTATTATTCCCACTAGAAACAAACAAACACACAAAACCATTTACATTAATATGTATTTTCATTAAAATTTTCTTTGCATTTTCACTTTATATTTTCCTTCCATTAAGGGTGTAGTAAAAAGTCTAATAACTCTCTCCGAGAATATGTTAGAATTTCATCGAATTTGTTGTATTTTTCTGTATATTTTTTTCAGGTTTTTCTTTTCTCTGCTTTTTTCTCTATGTATACATTTAGGGGGAGCTTCTGCTCCTTTTTCTTTGCTTTTTTCTTTTCTTTTTTTGCAGTATGCTAGCAAACACACCACTGTAATTTAGGATTTTCTTTTTGTATGAGAAAAACTTTTTCTTTTGTCAACATTTTTGTGTAATTTAATCAATAAATAAACACTTTTATTTACCACTTTCATAAATATTGCACTTTAAGGGATTTTTTCGGTAATTTTCTGTTAATTTTTCTTCTAAATTTAAGTTATTTTGTGCGAAAATAAATTTTCTATGTATTTTTTACTTCTCCGTTCGTGCGGCCCGCAAACTTTTTCTACCTCTGCTGCAGAGTTGTTAAGGTATTGAGTATTTGGGTGTTGAGTACTCAATGCCGGAACTATTTTTGAGTACTTGGGTACTTAACACTCTCAGGGTTGTATTTTTATGCTAAATACACAGTTACTCAGGAAATTGCAGAAAGGCAGTTTACACGACCGCACATTTACACGAGTAAAATATAAAATTTTCTTTATACAAATTTATTTCAGGCTTTTTGTTAAAAATGAATAAATTTAAACATTTTCCATCAAAAATTTATATGAAAATTATTTTTATGAAAAGAAATAAATTTAAATATTTTTTCTATCAAAAATATTTTTGTAAAAATAGTGTAAATATTATTTCTAATAAAAAAATTGAATTCAAATATTTGAAGATGAAAATTTTAATACAAAAAAATTGTTGATGTCGAAGTTTTCTTTGAATATATTCTGATTCAAAAATATTTATATAGAAACATTTTCTTTAAAAATTGTATTTTATATAAAATATATATATCAATCAAAAATAAATTTCTATGCAGATTTGCACATCGAAAAATCCCTATGCGAGGTTTTTGATCTGTCTAAAAGTAGGTAGAAGTTTGTATTTCGGCTTTTATAGATAAATTGTCTGTTATATTAATATATAATTGTAACAGATAGGGATCAAATGCAAATAATATTTTTTATGTCGATTTTTTTTATCAAAATGTTTTTATGAAAATGTTTTTCATGAAAAGCTAAATTTTGTTTATGAATATTTTTAGAAAAATGGTTTAAATAAATTTTTACACCTTAAAATTTTTTATTTAAATTTTTACATCTTAGATATACAAATTTTTATCCCGAAAAATTTTATATTAAAATGTTTATATCGACAAATTTTATATCAAAATTTTGAAAAGAAAAATTGTCTTTACTCCTAAAAATTTACTAAAACAATTTTTACACTATTTTCTTTTTTTGTAAAAATTAACTCCTAAAAATTTTCTATAAACATTTTTACATTGAAAAAATTTGACTCCTAAATATTTTATACGAAAATTTTTACACCGAAAAAATTTTCTATGAAAGTTTTATCAACGAAAAATATTTTCCAAAAATATCAACAAAGAAAAATTTTTGAAAAACCTTCTACAGATTATTTTATTTTTCAGATTCTTTTAAGAAAATCGGTTTATGTTTTTCCTAAATAAAAACTTCAAAACCCAACAAAATTTTTTCTAAGAAATTTTTTTTTAGAAAATTTTCGATATCAAAATTTTAATAGAAAATTTCGTTATAAAATTTTTGGTATTAAATTTTTTAAAGAAAGTTTCCGATATCAAATTTGTAGTATAAAATTTTAGATATTAAATATTTTATAGAAAATTTTGCAAAATTTTTAATAGAAATTATTCTATTATAGTTTTAATACCGAAAAATTGTCTATGCAAATTTTTAAACCTTAAAATTTTCTATAAAAATTTTTGTCCTTAATATTTTTTACTAAAATTTTTACACCGAAAAATATTTGACGAAACTTTTATATAAAAATTTTTGTACCGAAAAATTGTCTATAAAAACTTTATTTTCTTATCAAAATTTTAAATCGAAAAATTATCTATAACAATTTTTAATCCTAAAATATTTCTATAACAATTTTTACATAATTTTTTTTTAAATTTTAAATCCTAAATCTATTTTATGAAAATTTTTGCACCGAAAAATTTTTTATGAAAATTTTTACTCCTAAATATTTCTTTTCGAAAATTTTAAAACCGAAAAATTTTCTATGAAAATGTTTACACTTTAAAGTTTTCTATAAAAATATTTGCTCCTTAATATTTTCTGCTAAAATGTTTACACCGAAAAATATTTGACGAAACTTTTTACACCGAAAAATTGCATATGAAAGTTTTTGCACCGAAAAATGTTCTAAGAAAATTTTATTTTTCATCAAAATGTTAAATTGAAAAATTAATTTGATAATCCTAAAATATTTCATATTGTATTGGAGCTATTTTTTTAAAGGTTATGTTAAATCTTAACCTTAAAATTTCAATAAAACTCAAGTTTTTTAAATTTTTTTTACAAATATTTATTTTATTGCATTTATATGAAGGTTTTTTTGTTTTATATTTTGTTAAATGGAGAGGGGAGGGAGGTTGGTTGGGGGTGTTGTAACTAAAGGTGTTTATTATTATTATTTTTATATTTTTGTAATAAATCTTATTGCTTTAGTTGTATTATAAACAAATTTTAAGTAAAATAAATTTTAGATATTTTGTTTAATCATTATTATTTAATTGTAAATTTTTACCATTTATAATTTACACTAAAAAGTTGCTTGTGGTGTTTTATTGTTTTTTATTTTATTTTATCTGTTTTGTTTTTATTTGTAATAATTTGAAGTTTGTTTTTTATTGTTATATTAATTTAAATAATTAATGCACCTTAAGATAAAGAAAAAGCTTGATACTAATGAATTGTTTCTTTACTTACGAGGGTGAATCGAAAAGTCAGAGAATTTTTGAATTCCCCGCCACTTAATTTTGAAATTTAAATTGAGCCTGTCAAAATGTAACTGTCAGTTATCTCATTCATTTTTTAAGATTTTTTTAATTTTATAAAATTTTTTTCAAAAATTTTTTATTTTCAAAGAAAATTTTTTAAAAATTTCTTATTTGTATAGGAAATTTTTCAAAAATTTTTCTATTTTTATAGAAAAATATTCAAAAATTTCTTATTTTTATAGGAAGTTGTTCAAAAATTTCCTATTTTTATAGGAAATTTTCCAAACATTTCCTATTTTTATAGGAAATTTTTCAAAAATTTCCTATTTTTATAGGAAAATTTTAAAAATTTCTTTTTATAATAGAAAATTTTTCAAAAATTTCCTATTTTTATAGGAAATTTTTCAAAAATGTCCTATTTTTATAAGAAATTTTTCAAAAATTTCCTATTTTTATAGGAAATTTTTCAAAAATTTCCTATTTTAATAGGAAATTTTTCAAAAATTTCCTATTGTAATAGGAAATTTTTCAAAAATTTCCTATTTTTATAGGAAATTTTTCAAAAATTTCCTATTTTTATAGGAAATTTTTCAAAAATTTCCTATTTTTATAGGAAATTTTTCAAAAATTTCCTATTTTTATAGGAAATTTTTCAAAAATGTCCTATTTTTATAAGAAATTTTTCAAAAATTTCCTATTTTTATAGGAAATTTTTCAAAAATTTCCTATTTTTATAGGAAATTTTTCAAAAATTTCCTATTTTTATAGGAAATTTTTCAAAAATTTCCTATTTTTATAGGAAATTTTTCAAAAATTTCCTATTTTTATAGGAAATTTTTCAAAAATTTCCTATTTTTATAGGAAATTTTTCAAAAATTTCCTATTTTTATAGGAAATTTTTCAAAAATTTCCTATTTTTATAGGAAATTTTTCAAAAATTTCCTATTTTTATAGGAAATTTTTCAAAAATTTCCTATTTTTATAGGAAATTTTTCAAAAATTTCCTATTTTTATAGGAAAATTTTCAAAAATTTCCTATTTTTATAGGAAATTTTTCAAAAATTTCCTATTTTTATAGGAAATTTTTCAAAAATTTCCTATTTTTATAGGAAATTTTTCAAAAATTTCCTATTTTTATAGGAAATTTTTCAAAAATTTCCTATTTTTATAGGAAATTTTTCAAAAATTTCCTATTTTTATAGGAAATTTTTCAAAAATTTCCTATTTTTATAGGAAAATTTTCAAAAATTTCATATTTTTATAGGAAATTTTCCAAAAATTTCCTATTTTTATAGGAAATTTTTCAAAAATTTCCTATTTGTATAGGAAAATTTTCAAAAATTTCCTATTTTTATAGGAAATTTTTCAAAAATTTCCTATTTTTATAGGAAATTTTTCAAAAATTTCCTATTTTTATAGGAAATTTTTCAAAAATTTCCTATTTTTATAGGAAATTTTTCAAAAATTTCCTATTTTTATAGGAAATTTTTCAAAAATTTCCTATTTTTATAGGAAATTTTTCAAAAATTTCCTATTTTTATATGAAATTTTTCAAAAATTTCCTATTTTTATATGAAATTTTTCAAAAATTTCCTATTTTTATAGGAAATTTTTCAAAAATTTCCTATTTTTATAGGAAATTTTTCGAAATTGTATAGGAATATTTTGAAAAATTTCTTACTTTTATAGGAATTTTTTTTTAAAACTTTCTACATTCTGAACTGCAGTTAAGGCCTATTTGCGATAGGGTTTTAGCTGGGAATCAACTGACAATTTCATATTGACTGGACTAATTTGAATTTCACAATTAAGAGGCGGGAAATTCGTAAACTGGCAGACTTATTGAACCATCCTCGTATCATATTATTTTCTTTTAAGTATATTTTTTGTATTATTTTATTTTTCTTATCGATTTGGTTATAGTAAAATGAACAACACACTTTGATTAAATATAGATTTTCTGTTTTCTGATCAAATTAAAAATTGTTTTTACTTTTTTAATTTTATTTAAATATTTATTTCATATTTTCTTTATATGTAATAATAATAATAATAATGTATATATTTTGTTGTTGTTGTATAAGCTAATGATTTTTCGTACTTAAGAACTAATATATTTTCTTATTAATTTAAAAATTTAGTTTTTTTTTTAATTTTAATTTTCAAATTCTTCCCATTTTTTAAATATTTTCTCAAAGTAGGATGAGTTTTTTTCTTTTAAATTTTTATCCTAAATATTTATTACAATTAATTTAAATATTTTTGTATGCCTGACTTTTTTTTAAAATCGATTTTCTTTTTAATTCATTTTAAATAAAACATTAAATAATAAAAGCAAGTAAGAAAGTGTTATATTCGGCCAAGCACGACTATTTGATACCCTTCACCGCTGCCAAGAAATTTACAAGTTTTTCTTAATTTTTAGAGACATATTTAAGTTTAATTTTCTTATTTCACAAACAATTTGTCGAGATTTAAGTATATTTATATTATTTCCGGCTACGGGCCTTTTATTGGAAGCTGAAGTCAAATGTGGACTGATTATCAGGTAATTTGGCATATGGATTTAGGTTTACAAAAGACTTATCTGTGCAGTTCAAGCAAAAAACATCAATTTTCTTTAGATTTATGCTTATAAATTTGTGATGGATTTTCGGGTTATTTAAGCGACTTTTAAGATTAAGTCTTGTATGGAGTTAAGACCAAGTATGGGCCGATTTCAGAATAGTCGGCTATTCTTAAAGCCGAATGTCAGACTAATATGTTAAGCCATTACAAACATCAGCACAAGCTCCAACTATGCAGGTGAAGGGTATAAAAACATTTTTATATATAAAAAGGAGGACTTCTTAAGGTAAATTTTTTAATTTTTTAAAACTTAAAAATTAAAAAAAAAAATATTTAAACAAAACTAAAATAATTATTAAAAAAACGAGAATCTATATAAAAATTTTAAAACATGTCTAAGGCTTTGTTTCAGTTTAAGTTAATTGTTTTTATTTTGTTGTTTAAAACACCGATTAAGTTTTAAATATGTTTCCTTATTTTAATATTTGAACGAAATGAAAAAAAAACTACGTAAATGAAAAAGATTTGAAGAAAATATCTTCAGGTGGTATTCAGCAAGATCTGAAGAGATTAATTGACTTCCAAAAAAAAATCATTATCGAAAAACTTTATACAGTTTATTATTCTTCAGATTTTTTCAAGTAAAATCGGTCGATGTTTTTCCTATATAAAAAGTTCTAAACCCAACGACATTTTTTCTAATGCGACATCGCTATCTTTTTTAACGAAAACCTTCGATATTAATTTTTTTTACAAAAATTTTCGATACTAAATTTTTTAAAGAAAAATTTTCAATACTAAATTTTTTTAAGAAAAATTTTCGATATTAATTTTTTTTAAGTAAAATTTTTAATATTAAATTTTTATAGAAAATTTTTCGATATAAAATTTTTATAGAAAAATTTTTATAGAGAATCGATATTAAATTTTTGTAGAAAAATTTTCGATATTAAATTTTATAGAAAAATTTTCGACATTAACTTTTTACACAAAATTTTCGAAATTTAATTTTTATAGAAAAATTTTCGATATTAAATTTTTTAAAGAAAATTTTCGATACAAAATTTTTAATAGAGAAATTTTCGATACAAAATTTTTTATAGAGAAATTTTCGATACAAAATTTTTTATAGAAAAATTTTTGATTTAACATTTTATGTAGAAAATTTTCGAAAAATTTCGATACTACATTTTGTGTAGAAAATTTTCGATATGAAATTTTTTATAAAAAATTTTCGATATAACATATTTATTGAAAATTTTCTATATAACATTTTTTATAGAAAATTGTTGATATATAATTTATTAAAGAAAATTTTCGATATTAAATTTTTTATATACAAATTTCGATATTAAATTTTTTATAGAAAAATTTCGATATTAAATTTTTAATAGAAAATTTTTGTTACTAAATGTTTTATATAAAATTTTCGTTACTAAATTTTTTTAAAGAAAATTTTCGCTATTTAATTTTTTTTATAAAAAATTCAATATCGAAAATTTTTCTTAAAAAAATTTAGTATTGAAAATTTTTCTTTAAAATTTTCGATATTAAATTTTTTACAGAAATTTTTCGGTTTTAAAATTTTATGTAGAAAATTTTCGATAATAAAATTTTATATGGAAAATTTTCTATTTACAAATTTTCGAAATTATTTTTTTACAGAAAATTTTCAAAATTTATTTTTTATAGAAAATTTCAAATATTAAATTGTTTATAAAAAATTTTCGATACAAAATTTTTATAGAAAAATTTTCGGTACAAAATTTTTTATAGAAAAAATTTTCGATACAAATTTTTCGATGCAAAATTTTTTGTGGAAAAATTTTCGATATTACATTTTATGTAAAAAATTTTCAATAAAATTTTATAGAGAAAAATTTGATATTAAAATTTTATATAGAAATTCAAATTTTATAAAGAAAATTTTCTATATAAAAATTTTATACAGAAAATTTTCGATATTAAAATTTTATATACAAAAAATTTTCGATATTAAAATTTTACATAAAAAATTTTCGATAATAAAATTTAATATAAAAAATTTTCGATATTAAAATTTTATAGAGAAAATTTTCGATATTAAATTTTTATATTCAAAATTTTCGATAATAAAATTTTATAATAAAAATTTTCGATATTAAAATTTTATATAGAAATTTTTTGATATTAACATTTTATAAAGAAAATTTTGGATATTAAAATTTTATACAGAAAATTTTGGATATTAAATTTTTTTTCAATATTTAAATTTTATATAAAAAATTTTCTATATCAAAATTTTATTCAATAATAAAATTTTATAAAGAAATTTTTCGATATTAAAAAAATTTTTGTATAATTCTTAATATTAAATTTTTTATAGAAAAATTTCGATATTAAATTTTTTATAGAAAATTTTCGATATTAAATTTTTATAAAAAATTTTCGATATTAATTTTTTATAGAAAATTTTTGATATTCATTTTTGTTTATAGAAAAAGACACTGACAGATTCTGACGACTTTTTTTCTATATAGAAAAACCAATTGACCGATTTTGTCGACTGTTTTCTATATAGAAAAAGACATCGATAGATTCTATAGACTTTTTATATATAGAAAAAGACATCGACGGATTATGTCGACAGTTTTGTATATAGATTTAGAAGGAAAAGTCGTCGACACTTTCATCTGACTTATATAGAAAAATACATTGACAGATTTTGTCGACTGTTTTCTGTAAAGAAAAACACATCGATAGATTGTGATAATTTTTTTTTATAATGAAAAAGACATCGACAGATGATGCCGATTTTTTTTTCTATACATAAAAACATCGACTTTTTCCAAATTTCCTTAATGTGGAAGAACATCTTTTTTTGTAGAAAAACAAAAATTTTTTATACAAAAAAACATCATCATTTTTCTATGGAAAAAAAACATCGAAATCTTACACAAATACCCTCATTTCAATTTTATCCACCATCCGAATATTTAGAAAAATAAAAATTCGATTTGTTTTCTTTTTGAATTAAAAAAAATTATCGTAATTTCCTTTTGTTATTTTTGTTAATACCTTAAGAAAAACAACAAAAAAGAAAAGCTAAAATTAATAACATATAAAATGACAAACTAGTGGAGTCTGTTGTTTCCCATTTTGTTTTCATTCCTTTAAAAGGCTTGAGGGGGAGTAGTTGAAGAAGGAGAAATAGATTGATTGGAAGTTGATGAAGAAATTGTAGTAGTTTGTATGTGAACAGAAGATGTTTTACGTGTAGAACAATTGTTGTTGCTGGTAAAAATGGATCGTTGATTCAGCTTGAGGCCAAAGAAAGGATAACGTTCAAACATCTTTTGCTAAGGCTGAGAAGGTCAATTTTTTGGAAACACATCAGAAATATTGACAAAAGCACAAGCACCCAAGGAAGCTTGTGCCATAACCTTCAGTAATTCATTGGCATGGGCAACACAATATTCCAAAGGTGGCCACTTGGAAAAGTTCATTGATTCTGGGAATAAAATTAATGTTAATTTGTATGTAAAATATATAGAATATATATAAAATTGTTACCTAAAATAGCTGAATTTAAAGCTCTACAAACAGTCTCTCTTTTTGTGGGACATAATTGCCAGCCCAAAGGACTTGCCCAAGGATTCCGGTAGGCAATTAAACTAAATGCATCCTTTAAATAAAAATTAAGAGAAATGAGTACCTATATGGAAATAAATTTTTTGATTGAAACCTACTTCCAACATTTGCCTTTCTTCATCAGTTATTTTCTTTTCTTTTTCTAACTGTTGACCCATTTGCGAGAGATCTTTGCCGAATTCTAATATACGTTTAATACCATGATTATATTTTGTTACACAGGGTGAAATATCCACATCTTAAAAGGATTAAAAGTGAAAATTAACTTTTAAATATTTAAGAAGGTTAGACAAAAAAAACTTACCCATCTCTTCATCAGCTTCTATAGAATCATTTACATTATTTGAATTGCCATTTTTACAAACGTTGCCTAAAAAAATAATATACTGAATTATTTTTTACTTTTCTTTTGCAAAATCTTTCCATGTTACATTTTTATAAAAAATTTTTCAATATTAAATTTTTATAGAAAAATTTTTAATATTAATATTTTATAGAAAAATTTTCAATATTAAATTTTTATAGAAACTTTTTCGATATTAAATTTTTTAAGAAAAATTTTTGATATTAAATTTTTATAAAAAAATTTAAGTTACTAAATTTTTATGGAAAAAATTTTCGTTATTAATTTTTATAGAAAAATTGTTGATATTAAATTTTTATAGAAAAATTTTTTATATTAAATTCTCATAGAAAAATTTTCGATATTAAATTTTTATAGAAAAATTTTTTATATTAAATTCTCATAGAAAAATTTTCGATATTAAATTTTTATAGAAAAATTTTCGATATTCAATTTTTAAAAAAGGAAGAGTATTCGCATTTGATCCCGAATCTGTTACATTTATTTATTAATGAGAAAAATTTTCGATATTACATTTTTGTAGAAAATTTTCGATATAAAATTTTTTTAGAAAAATTTTCGATATTAAATTTTTATAAAAAAAATTTCGATAATTAATTTTTAGAGAAAAATTTTTTGATGTTAAATTTTTAGAAAAAAAATTTTCAATTTTTAAAGAATTTTTTTCGATATTAAATTTTTATAAAAAATTTTCTATGTTAAATTTTTATAGAAAAACTTTCGATATTATGTTTTTCTAGAAAAATTTTCGATATTTAATTTTTATAGAAAAATTTTCGTTATTAAATTTTGTATAGAAAAAAATTTCGATATTAAATTTTTATAGAAAAATTTTCGATATTAAATTTTTATAGAAAAATTTTCGATACTAAATTTTTATAGAAATATTTTCGATATTAAAATTTTATAGAAAAATTTTCTATATCAAATTTTAATAGAAAAATTTTCTATATCAAATTTTAATAGAAACATTTTCGATATCAAATTTTTATAGAAACATTTTCGTATTAAATTTTTATAGAAAAATTTTCGTATTAAATTTTTATAAAACTTTTTTTTCGATATTATATTTTTTTAGAAAAATTTTTGATATTTAATTTTTTATAGAAAAAATATTCTTTATTAAATTTTTATAGAAAAATTTTTGATATTAAATTTGTATAGAAAAATTTTCGATGTGAAATTTTTATCAAACAATTTTCGATGTGAAATTTTTATAGAAAAATTTTCGATATTAAATTTTAACAGAAAATTTTTTGATATTAAATTTTAATAGAAAATTTTTTGATATTAAATTTATATTAAATTTTCGATATAAAATTTTAATAGAAAAATTTATGAAATTACATTTTAATATTTAATTTTTATAGAAAAATTTTCGTTATTAAATTTTTATAGAAAAATTTTCGTTATTAAATTTTTATAGAAAAATTTTCGTTATTAAATTTTTATAGAAAAATTTTCGATATGAAATTATTATAGAAAAATTTTCGTTATTAAATTTTTATAGAAAAATTTTCGATATTAAATTTTTATAGAAATATTTTTCGATATAAAATTTTTATAGAAAAATTTTCGATATTAAATTTTAATAGAAAAATTTTCGATATCAAATTTTTATAGAAAAATTTTCGATATCAAATTTTTATAGAAAAATTTTCGATATCAAATTTTTATAGAAAAATTTTCGATATCAAAATTTAATAGAAACATTTTCGATATCAAATTTTTATAGAAACATTTTCGTATTAAATTTTGAAAGAAAAATTTTCGATATTAAATTTTTATAAACATTTTTTCGATATTATATTTTTTTAGAAAAATTTTTGATATTTAATTTTTTATAGAAAAAATTTTCTTTATTAAATTTTTATAGAAAAATTGTTGATATTTAATTTTTATAGAAAAAATTTTCTTTATTAAATTTTTATAGAAAAAATTTTCTTTATTAAATTTTTATAGAAAAAATTTTCTTTATTAAATTTTTATAGAAAAAATTTTGATATTAAATTTTTATAGAAAAATTTTCGATATTAAATTTTTATAGAAAAATTTTCGATATTAAATTATAATAGAAAATTTTTTGATATTAAATTTTCATAGAAAATTTTGCGACAATAAGTTTTTAAAGAACATTTTCGATATTAAACTTCCAGAGAAAAATTTTCGATATTAAAAATTTTTGATATTAATTTTTTATAGAAAAATTTTCGATATTAAATTTTTATAGAAAAATTTTTCGATATTAAATTTTAATGAAAAGTTTTTCGATATTAAATTTTTATATTAAATTTTAATAGAAAAATTTTCGATATAAAATTTTTTTAGAAAAATTTTTGATGTTAAATTTCTATAAAAATTTTTAATATTAAATTTTTTAAGAAGAATTTACGATTTAAAATTTTAATACAAAAATTTTCGATATTAAATTTTTTTAGAAAAATTTTTGATGTTAAATTTCTTTAAAAATTTTTAATATAAATTTTTTTAAGAAGAATTTACATTTAAAATTTCTTATAGAAATTTTAAATCGACATAAAACAACTTCTTTAAACATTTACCATTTGCTGAATGACCATTGTTCTCCATTTCCACATCATTAAGATAATCGTTATTACTTTTACTTATTGCAGTGGGAGCATCATTGGAAGCTGAACAATGCTCTAATGAACTGAAATTATGTAAATATGTATAAAATTTAAATATACAATAATTTCGAGCATAAGTTTTTTGTTTTAACTTACGCTTGAGTTTTTATATCATTATCTGTATTTATCACAGTTATGTGGCTTGAGTTCTGTGCATTATTTATTGTTGCCGCATTGGCTGTATTACTGCTACTGTTGGCAGGGCTGGTAGTAGTGGGTGTTGCTGTTGTTGTTACTGCCATATTTGTTGTTAATGTTGAGGCATCGGTAGTTGTACTACCATTACTGTTGTTATTTGGCCCATTACCATTCTGATACGATTTAGTCGATTGTATGACCGAAGTTTGATTTGGAGCAGCAGAGGTTTGGGTTGTTATAGAATTAGTAGTTTTGTTAGCAGATGGAGAAGAAGGGCAGTACTATTGTAAAGTACATGGTCATTGAAGGAGCACATATACATAGCATTTTGTCCAAGCACACGAACAATCAAAAATGTAATAGATAATTTTAAAGAGATGAAACGAGAAAAAGAAAACGTGAAGAAGAAAACAAAAAATTAATTTAGAATTCAATAAAATGAAAATTAAAAATAAAAATACCTCAATATCGGAACCATTTATCATCTCGATGAACTGTCTACACTTAAGCATAAACCAAAGATTTTTATTATTTTCCAAGAGACCGGGATACAACCGCATTGTCTGATCAATAGCTTGACCCATTTTTCCAGACATGACCAATTTTAGAATTTCTGAAAAGATTTATAAAATTATATTTCTTTTTTCCAACTAAATATTAAGATTATAACTTACTTTGACGATTTCGTATGGATGACATGTCTTCCCTTTGATTTTGTCCTGTTTTTTGTTTTGCGAAAGCCTCGGCCGTTTGACTGTAACCATTATGCACCAAATATGAATTAACCATTCTGTAATTGAAACAAAATATATATGTTCCATATATACATATTTCTTCTTTAAGGAGATTAATTTCTTTTATAGTTTTGAGAAATTACTTTTGTAAAAGTGTTGTGGGATCTCCTTGCTCAGCAGGCAGCGGGAAATCGTATATAGTTGCTTTAATTTCTCCTCTCATTTGTTTCATCATATCTTCGATTTGATCAAATTTAAAAGGTTCTTGTCCAAAATTAGCATCAACTTCTTCGCCGGGTGTCTGAAGGCCAACAGTGGGATATAATTTTGTCTAAACGAATTAATTTTTATATTATGATTTTGTTTTATTTTTTTAGATGAAATCAATAATAGTTTATAGATATAACGATTTTCATCACATACCGGTATCCGGTATGTACTGGAAATGGTTTGTTTTCAAAACGCTTCTGATATATTTTTGATTATATATCAAAAATTTCCCAAAAAAATTAAAACTTGAGCTTTCATTTGTTTTGAATTTTTGGGGAAATGGGGAAATTATCACAAAAATAAATCTAAAATCGGTCTATTTGAAAACGATAGACTTCCATCACGTACCAGATAATAGTCTTTTTTTATATCGAAAAGTTGTATTTTTTCCGTATACCTAGAAAAGTATATTCTATTATATATTTCTATGTAGTGAATGCTTCACCCCTATCGCGATTATCATCCCCATGCGAATCGTGTTCCCAAAACATATAAGAAAAAAGTTTTGGGAACACGATTCCCATGGCAGATGATAATGGTGCTTATGTCTTAGTCTACGAGCTTAAGGTTTCTACAAAAGATTTTTAGTTATTTCTGTTGCGAACTATTCGTCTTAATTCGTAAAACGATTTGATGGTTTCTCTAAGAACGGTTCGGCGCCACTTTGTCTGCGGTCTAACTCGTCGTTGTCAGCCTTGCGTTGTCTTGTCCAATCGAGTGCAGTATGGGGAGGATCATCATGCTGTTT
Organism: Stomorhina lunata; assembly: GCA_933228675.1. Lineage (NCBI taxonomy): Eukaryota > Metazoa > Arthropoda > Insecta > Diptera > Rhiniidae > Stomorhina > Stomorhina lunata. The sequence goes on from OW121744.1 coordinate 17,826,732, forward strand.
TCTCAAAGTGTGACCAATCCAGCCATATTTTCTCTTTATAATTTCGGTATTGATGTCATGCTAATGGGTCCACATTAGATATGGTTTTAGGCCACCAGATTGGTAGAATATTCCGAAAGCAACGGTTTATAAAGCTTTGAAATTTTGATTTTATTTCTTTTGTCATATTTCTGAACCATAGAGAAGGTTATAGTCGCATCGCTTCTGTTAAGCCAACCTTTATTGACTCGTGCTGTAAGTCATCTAATTTTGATTGCATGTGCTGATGCGATTGTGCGAGCAAAACTATGTTGTCGGCGTATTCCAAAACTTCAAAGCATCCATTCAGACGTCAAATATTTTTAATACACAGTCCAGTACAGTAATAAATCTGTGGCTTGGTGCTAAAAGGGCCAATATCAAAAAACTTGTTTTGAGAAAATGTGATTTAAAGTTTTTATTTTCCATATAAACTTCAGTAACATTGCCCAGAAAACCCGTTTTAAATTTGGTCTGAATTAAAATATAGATTAGGTGTTGTAACCAATAAAAAATGGTTAAAGTAGGCAATCTTATGCAATGATTAACTCAAAACAGCAAAAAATTGACATTGGCCCTTTTAGCACCAAGCCACAGAAATAGCAGAGGTGATAAAAGACATTTCTGCCTTACCACGGATGTGTATCCGCATTCTAGCAGGTGCACCAACACGAAGGCCGCTTCCCTGTGAATTCTAATGAAGTACGGGGTCTTGTTGCGCTTAAGGCTTTTAATAGCGTTCTTCACTTTTTGTATCGTCTGTGAATTGTCTGAAATTCCATTGAATAAACTGTTTCATTATGCCCTTCCGTCAATAGTTCCAATAGGACTGTTTAATGTTGAGTTGAAGTGTTTTATCTAACGTATTTATTGTTCATCCGGGGTTGAGAGATAGGACTGTTGGTGTAGGTAGGTTTGCCACACAACGCCCTTGATATATTGTATAAGGGTTCCTGTTGCCTTTACCTCCAGCTGATTCAGCTTGGCTCGCTTGTTCATCTATCCACATTCTCCTGTCCCTGCTTTTAGGTTTTTTTATTTGATTGCAGAGATAGCAATATGCTGTACGGAGGACTTTAGCATCTCCATTTTCATTTAAAATTGTTCGTTGTTCCATGTCTCATGTTGCTTGTGTTAGCCATTTTTTTTTATAATCTTTAAATCCTAGAGTTTGTTGATCAATCTCATTTTTCGTTCGAGTGACACATCTAGAGATTTCATTAATACATGCATCGCTGTTGTCTATAATATCTGGAAGCATAACCTTATGGAAGTAAAAAAGGCATTTCGATGATGATCATCAATTTGGTTCTTTGTAACGCCGTTTGGCGATATCCAAGGTATTTTATAATGTAATTTATGAGGGAAAATGGTGTCACCGACAAGTTTCTTTTCGCAGCATAGTTTGATCAGACTTTTTCCATTATCGTTTCTTAAAACCAGTGTTGTTTGAACCTACCTTGTAAAATTCATCTTTGTCGTTTTCAGATTGGGTTTCAGCAGGAGCGTAGGCATTGACAATTATCAAATTACGAGCTTTAGTCTTAAATTTCATTTATTAGTTAGACTAGTTAGACTTATTTTTCTATTTCTGTTATCCTTGACTCCCAGTGGAGCATAGGGCCTCAAAAATCTATTACATAGTTCTTTTTTTTAGCAAATTCTTTATAAAAATGTCAGTTCCTGATACGTTTTTTTAAAAGAAGTCTTCTTTAGTGAGAATATTTTAATTTTCTTACCGGTAACTCTCTGAAAGCTATACCCAAATCGATGCCATTCTTTGTATAGAAACATGTGTTATTAACGAAATTGACACAACAACCAATTATATCGCCTGTAGTGAATGTAGGACCATATGACTGACCATGCCCAGATGATGAAAACGAATTACCATCATCGCCGTGATAGCCATAGGATTGTTTTTCCCAACCTTTATAAAAATACAAATAAATAAATCAATATTTTCAAAATATAAATCGGTTTTTGTTTCTTACCTGGCAAACGATTCATACGAAACTGTTGAGCTGTTAAACCGATGCCCATGTAACCATTCTTTCCCTTTGAGATAATTTTTACTTCAAAATAATAGATGCCACAGGCTGGTGGTATGGGATGAGCGGTGCGCACCGAAGCTGCATCATTACTTTGTTTACCTACTCCTAGGCAAAGTGCAAATAGCGATTTGATGAAATTTGATATGAAAAGATAAACAAAAAATGCATTAAGTTTTAATTTGATATTTAAAATAAATTATTGTTATATTTAAGAGAAATCGTAAAGAGAGTAACAAAAATCATGAGAACATGTTTAACTATTTGACATTTTGTTTTGAAAATGCTAACAGCTGTTTTGTCAATTCAGTAAAAGCACGCGAATATGATTACCAAAAGCAAATGCACATCAAAACAATAGAAAAAGTTGTTTTTGTTTTCAAGGGGAAGTAGAAAATTAAAGGAAAAACAAAATGTTACTTGGCAAAGAAAATCCTTATGATAGAAAGAGTCAGCTATAGGGTTTCTTAAGAGAAACAGAAGAACTTTCGTTATATGCATTTTGTGGTTTGTTATTGTCGAAATAAAGTAAACGGGAATAAGGAAAATTATGGCAAAACAAGTAAGAAAGTTTAGAAGGTCTTGTCCGAACATTAGATACCTTACATTAAATCAATTCTGTGTACAATTTTTTCACACAATGTCTAGTAAAATTAGAATCGTAACGAAATTAAAAAAAAAAATATATAAAAATTAAAAAAAAAAATATATATTCTATGTCAAATTTCCAATCCTATCTACTCATTTGAATATGATAGCAACGTTTGTCATTCGTATTCATTCAACTATAGGCCAAGCAATCTTCTTCTTCTGTTATCCTTGACTCCCAGTGGAGCATAGGGCCTCATTGGCATCGTTTAATAGGGTCGATTTCAACTCTCGAAAGACCAAAACTCACAAACGCGTTACGGATTATGCTGCTTCATCTGTTATTATGGGTGGTATAAATATTGGGGAATCAGAAACTCTTCATGTTCTAGGCATTGATGTCCGACTAAACACGTTTTTCAAGTGCCGAAAGAAGCATTCAAGTGTGTCGGCATTTTAAAGCGGTGTAAGACATACTTCACTCCAACTGATCTCCTTATTATCTATACCACTTATATCCGACCGAAAATGGAATAGATCTCACGTAGCTTCTTGACCGTGTTCAAGAGAGGACGAAGATGCTTATCGGTGACAGTAGGGTAGCCAACTCTATTGCCTCATTGGAGCATCGTCGTAATATTGGTTGCGTTTCACTGTTCTATCGCTACTATAATGACATGTGCTCAAATGAAATTAGGGATCTTTTTTTCATAAACCCGTACATATTTTCGTAGCACACGCAACTCAACAAGGGATAAGCCTTTGTAGTCGATTTTCCAGTGGATCGCACTACGCACTATAGAGAAAACTCGTTTTTAGCCGCACATGACTTCCTTTATCAGTCTTTCCTCTAACTATGATATCAAAAGGTTCAAATCGTATATCCACAAACACTAGTCTCCCTATCCTTCTTCCCAAAACCTTTTTTCCTAGTTCCACCACAATGCATATGTATATGTAGGGATCATTCCCTGAGTATTTGTCCAATTAAAAAAATATATATTAAATAGAAAAATACGTAAAAAGGGTTTAATTATACTTATTACCTCTATTACTTTCTCGTTTGAAAATAGTTTTAAAATATTAAAATTTATCTAGCATCTACCCGAATTTGGCCCGAAAATTTCAATTTTAGCGAAATTCTTCAAATTTAAATCGATGGAACGGCGAAACTGTTCAAGATATCCACCTAATGATTTTTGAGTTTTATTCTTCCTTTTGTCTGTTTCAACACACTTGTCATTAGATTCTAAATTTGCAATATTTGTTGAACAAAATTTTCGAAAAATTAAAAAATAATTTTTGAAACCGACCTGAGAAAAATGTACCATTTTCCAACATAAAAAAGATAAGTAAATTCGATTATATTTAAGCAAAACTGAACTATTTAATACTAACGAGTCATTTAATGATAAATCATGTCTTACTTTGAAATTTCTTTATTTACGACATAAAATTTTTGGTGCATATCCTTAGGCGCGTTTTCAGGGACATGAATTTTGGGAGGAAAAATGGAATAACTCCAAAACCTCTTCATGGATTTTTGTTTTTGACTATTGAAAATAAAGCTGTGTTTTCTTTAATATTCCATTATTTTTTCTTGTAACAATTGTTGGTTTTTGGTTGAAATTTTTCAAAAATTAAAAAGTAACTAATTTTTTACCATACAAATGGGCTCTTGAACTTTAGACCCGATGTGCTCCCATAGAACTTTGTAGAACACTTGCACTTGCACAGGCAGTAGAAGTTGTTCTTGAAGTTTTTGAGAGGAAGATTCTACGAAGAATCTTTGGACCAGTTTGGTTTAACAATGAATATCGACATCGAATGAGCTGTATGAGTAATACGTTGGCTAGGACATGTTGTGCGAATGGACGAAAATACTCCAGCAAGAAAAGTGTTCGAAAATGATCCTGAGGTAACTTGTAAAAAATGGAAAGACCAAGTAGAGGAAAATCTTTCAAAGCTTGGCCTAGGAAATTGGAGAATATGCGAACAAGGTCGAAGCGCATGGAACTCTAAAATAAACTTGGCCTTTGACCTTAACAGGTTGTTAATATAGGCCATTTAAGAAAGTAAGTAAAGCGTTTGGACTTGTTGGGCCATGCTTATAATATATATTGTCATTTAAAAGTTGAAATTTAATTTATTCAAACAAATTTAAAGCCTTTTATTAATATTTTTCTAGATTGCATTGATCTTATGGATAGCAATTCATACAAAGAACATGATTTATCTTTAGAGTCTCGAAAACTCTCAGCCGCTTCTTTTTTCAGGCTACTTCCCTCGTTCTAAAAAGAGTTTCAACTTCAATAACGATTTTAAAGGAACTGATGTTATCACTTCCATATTGGTAATCTTTAGGTTACGAATAAAATTTGTATGTACCTCAATCTAAAATAACAAACAACACAAAACGGTATGTAATGTATATACACTCGTAAAATTCAGTACAATATTACTTTTTTAAAGTTACACTGCACTTCCCGTTCAAGTTCATTGCACTCACTCACTTTGTTATTGTTGTTTTATTTATTCCTGTCACTTTGCAATATTCAACTCCACTTGGGTGGAGGTTTTAGAAACAAACAAATGGAATGAGAAATTATTGCCGTATAAACGATTGCAAATGTTTTGCGTTTCAGTAAAGAAAGATAAGTTAGTTCCTAACAATTTCTAAACATTATTTGAAAATCGACATTTCGAAATTAAAAATCAAATCCAAAAATCCTAAGAAAACGTAAAAATTGCTAAGAAAAATTGTTAGTTAGTTTCAAAGCAACTTGTTGCGTATATACATATCTATTGTAAAATTTATATTAAAGTTATGCTAAAAAGTATCTACTCACCTTTAAAATGAACACGCAAATTATTCTGTGATAAACCAATTGACAAACACTTGTCGTGTGGACTCCAGCAACGAGGCAATGGTGTTTCATTTTCGTTAACATTCGGATATAGTAACTTTAGACGATCGACAACTTGGGTACTGGAGCTGGAGGCAACAACGCCACCACCTAGACCAGATGTAGATGAGCCATGATTACGATCTGACGACATTGTATTGCCAAACATAATATTGTTGTTGGCACCGTTTGAATTCTGTTGTGTTTTTTGTGTCGGCGATGATGAACGATAACCGTAAGGGTACACGCAAGGATGTTGATACGGATGGGCGTGCAAATGAAATTCACGTGGATTGTGATAATGATGATCGTAGGACGGTAAATGTTTAGATTCTTCCGTTTCTTGTTGTTGTTGTTGTTGCTGCTGTTGAAGCAATAACGGCAGTGTTGTTGGTGGTTGTGGCGTTTGTTGTTGCTGCTGTCCCGATGATGAAGGACCAGCCGAACCGGATGCGGAAGTATCTAAATCCTGCTGTTGTGATGTTGTAGCAGCATTAGCTAGAGCGTCATCATTGCGTAAATTCAAATCCACGTCGAAATCGTTATTATCGTTGTCATCCAAATGTATATCGTTTTGCTGCTGATCTATTTCCTCACTGCTAGCTGCCTCCTGCGGATGATAAAGATGAGGATGATGTTGTTGATTTTCAGCGTTCACTTCTAATGGTTGTACAATAACAGCCGAAGCATCAATTGTTTCAGCAATATCGCTGCTATTTATTTGAGCAGTCAGCTGCTGCTCTTGCTCTTGCTGGGATTGACCCGCCGCCAATTGTTGCTGCAATGAAGCGGATGATGATGGTGCGGATTCTATGCTAGATGTTTGCAGTTGTGTGGGTTGTGCTTGTGGTAAAGCTTGATGCTCTTGCTGTTGAGAGGGAATAGAAAAAGAAGTAGTGGGAATAGGAATTTGCTCATGAATTAATGATAATTGTTGTTGGGATTGTGCTAAGTTAGAGTGAAATGAATGAGATGATACAGATGCAATGGTCGTTGATGAAGCGCCGGCCGAACAAAAGGAAGGCGAGGAGAATGTTGTCGAAACAACGTTATTAATTTGGAAATTTAAAGAATTAACTTGATCTTGTAAAACAGATTCCGGTAGTGGGGGAAATGACAATGGATTTATTTCATTATTAGCATTGGATTGAGGAAGAGGATTGTTACATAGATAGGAAGAAAATATTACTTGTGAAGGACTGGCTGATAAAGGCAAATTGGCGATTGATGTAGATGATGATGAGGAAAATGATGGCGGTAAAGAAGAAGCCGACGATGACGTCAATACAGCTAACTGCTCAGCACCTACCATTGGCTCCTCTCTACCAACCGACGACGAAACAGTCGAAGTTGCTGCTGCACTTGTTGCTGTTGCAATAGCAGAAGTAGTAGCAGTAGAACTGGGAGCCATGGTTATTTGCTCTGAAGCCGCTGATGGTGGAGCTGCCGCAGACGCTGCCATTGCCACAGTTGCCGGTGGTTGTAATGGCATCGGTTCTTCGTTTAAATCATTATCATTACCATCCGCCTCGCCATCTGCCTCATGTTCATCATCGTCTGTCGATCTCATAAATGGTAACATTGGCAAATGGCCTAAAAGATTGCTACTACTGCTATTATTACTACTTGTCGATGATGCCGAAGCTGATGACGAATTCGGTTGATCGTTATCATTTTCAGCATCCATTCTATCCTTTCTCTTTTTATACTTTTGTTTTAAAATTGTAGATAATTACGAGTATCTCTACTTTTGAAGCTAATTTGGAATTATGTTCTTTTTTTCTTGTGATAAATTATTTACGTGTCTCTATATTATAAACCCTCAATAATTTCTTTATTTTACAGATATATTAGAAAATTTGTATTTTTTGTTTATTTTCCAATTTTTTGATAAGAAAATTACGTTCTTTAAAAGTTGTTTAGCGTGGCTTGTGGTTGGTTGATTGGTCGCTTTGATTTGTTGGAATTGTAGAGGGTATGAAATCAATTTGTTTCAACTTATTAAAATAATATTTATTATAAGACGACGCAATGCCTGAAAATCGTGTATAATAAAAAAAAAGAAATAAGAAAAATATATTTAATTTTTCTTTTGTTTTACATATTTGTGCATTAAGATAAATGTTTACAGAATACATTCATTACAATATCAACAATGTGACATCATCACAACCAAATGCCTGATCAGAAACAATGATTAGTTTTAGGAAAAAATCACGACTTTTTTCGAATAATTAAATGTTGTTCTCTGCACATTAAAGGAAAAATTATAATAACTATTAGTTAAAAAATGTGTTAAGATAATTTGAATATGTATATGATGAGGAAACTATCATTGTATATTTCCTTAACTAATTCTTCAATATAACTACTATACTTCTTTTTTTAGGTTATAGGTTTATCTGTATCGCAATTAAAAAAGGACACATAAAAATGTCTAATTTTGAACAAGACTAAAAAAGTACAAAAATATAATAGATATAGATCAGTTATGCAACAGATCAAAAATTTTATTTAAAAAAAGAAGACTTGAAAAGAACCAGAATTAGAACAATATAGAAAATAAATAAAATAGAATAGAACAGAACAGAATTAGGCTGAACTGAACTAGAACTAGAACTGAACTAGAACTGAACTAGAACTGAACTAGAACTGAACTAGAACTGAACTAGAACTGAACTAGAACTGAACTAGAACTGAACTAGAACTGAACTAGAACTGAACTAGAACTGAACTAGAACTGAACTAGAACTGAACTAGAACTGAACTAGAACTGAACTAGAACTGAACTAGAACTGAACTAGAACTGAACTAGAACTGAAATAGAACCAAACTAGAAATTAAAAAAACTAGAACTAAAAAAAACTAACCTAAAACTGAACTAATATAGATCTAAGACAGAAAAGATAATATAACTAAAACTGAACTTAAAGTCCATATCATTACATGGACCTTATCAACTATTCCATGAGAGATCACAAATTTTAGGTGACCTTAACGTTTGGAATTCACGATTAAAAAAATATCATGAAAGGATCCAAACTTTATCACAAATTGTGTTCATTAAGTTCCACTGATTCCAAATCTGGCATATAATTTATAAAGGAACTGATATAGACAATATAAGAATTACTTGATGTAATATTAAATTTACTCTATTATATAGATATTAATCTTAAAAAAAGAAACATTAAAAATATAATTTAAACAAAATATAATTTCTATAAATTTGAATACAATGTGCGCAGTAAATGTGGTCAAGGCTGCAATGACCTAAATTTTTCCGTTTAAAGCAAATTTCTATGAAAGACAAGGCACGGGAATAGAAATCGTGTATATCCTGCCATGGAACTTTAAATGCAGTTTAAACAAATGTTTTTGAAGTTAAAATAATTAAATTATTCGAAAGATTTAAAAACAAATGCAAGAAAGTAAAATTATGAAACTAATTTGTGTCTACTTACTAAAAAAAAATGGATTTTTCTTTGTTTTCAATTTCGTTTTGAACTCAAGTATTTTTTGTTTGATTTTCTTGGTAAATTCTTTAAACTTTTGCCCAAATTTATTCGCTTTAATTAATTAACTGACCATTAATAGTTTTTACTTTGAAATATAGAAATTAAATTTAATAAAATAGAAAAATATTTCTTTATTTTTTTTTATTACTTTTTATAAAATAATTCCAGTCTCTCTGAACTCTACTCTAAACTGCACACGAAAAGGAAGACAAAAATCAAGAACGAAAATAAAATATAAGTAAAAACAAAAACATACATACAAATATACACTCTCATTTAGTCAAGAAGAGTTGCCAGATTGAGGAATAGGATAAGTTATAATCTTAATGATTATAACTTAATGATCGAGTTACCCAGATAGAAATTCGTATTAGATACTTATATGATGCAAAAACACTATGTTAAAAATTATATATGTTTAACAACATAAATAAATTGTAATTGTAGTTTATTTGAGACTTTTTTTTACAATCATACATAAATACAGAATAATTTTTAAATTTAAAAGGGTTGACTTAAAATTGTAATGTTTTGCTTCAATAAAAAGAGTATTTTACAGCAATAGGCTTATCTATATAGTGTGTGAAAAATTAATTAGTGAAATAGTGAAGTGTTTGCTCCCGACACAACATAAGTAAAAATATATATTTTTTTAAAAAGTTTTACTGTAGTAAGATTCCAATTTAGTACAATCATTTATTATTGTAATAAATAGTTTTTGACAAAAAAAAAGTTGGTGGGGAAACCTTTCCTCTACGCGTTTCGATGGTTGGTTAGACCATCTCTTCAGAAGGATTATCCCTAAATTGTTTTAATAAAAACATTTTTAAGATCGGTCGTACAAATTTAAACAAGACTTAAGTGGAGTATTTTCTAAAGCCTAGCTGAATAATTATACCCTTTACTACCATAGGTGTTTTTATATATAGCCTTATTTGTGCTGATATTCTTAAAGCAGTTAGAAAAGAAAACCGTATCGCAGTTATAGCACTTTTTAATAATGAAAAGAAAAAAAGAAAATTTTGAAAACATTCCGCAAACTGGCCATCGTTAGCGTTTTTGTCTACAGGTGCATACAATTGTTCGAGGAGGCCGGAGATATAAAACACCGTCCCGATCGAGCCTTCCACGAGCGCAGCTAGTAATCAAAGTCGTGAAAGCAAGAATTCAACCAAATCACACAAAAGTCCACGAGTGGTTTTATTAAAGGAGCTTTTAAATAGTGTACAGAACATTTATTGTATACAGCTAAATCCAACCAACTAAAACCTCAGCGACCCTATTTACCACCTATAATTTGGTGTCGAGATCGATGGTGTACCAATTTCGACAGTGAAATACCCGAAAATTCTGAGTCACGCTCGACAGCCTCGCATAAATTGCAAGTTCCTTAAATCACTAGCCGCAGTAATCGGGGAATGGACAAAGAAACCTTGCTGTCTACCTATAAAGCGATTGGTCAGTGGCAAATTATGCTGCTCCGGTGCGGTCAGCATCGCTAAGTGATACTCAGTGGAGTAATATTCATTGCTGCCAAAATGTAGCACTAAGAGCTAAAACAGGCTGTCTACAAATTACCTCACCACGTCATCTTCATGAGAAAACAAATATTCTTCCAGTAAAGGAACACAATATTATGCTATCTCAGCAGTTCCTTTTGGGATGTAATTGGAGAAATTTCCCATGAATTTTGTATTAGGAGATCGCCTAAAGGTTGGTCATCTGGCAGCCCTGATTTGAATCCTTTAGATTTCAAATTGTGGAAGTTTTAAAAAGATGTAATCTCCCACAAGTATACCTGATTCTCCTAACAGTGCTCTGGTTCGTGCAGTAGCCAATTTTGTATAATATATACAAAAATTTGTTCCAAAACCATTAATTGGTTTTGTATATAAGCTGCTGTATTTAGTCTAGTTTGGCCCTATATTCTCGGGCCTCTACAGCAGTGGTTCTCATGAACTATTGTTTCTCGGCACCTTAAGACATTTCTGCAAAGATGCGGCCCACAAAAATATACTTTCCATAAGGAAATGATTAAATAAAGTGAAACCTGTAAAGTTGTTGTCTGTATTTGAACTTATTAAATTGTCCGACTATAGCATTTTCTTTCATATTAATAATAACTCAGTGCTTTAACTGGGTTATATCCGGTTTTTCAACAGGGATGCTACAAAAATACAGCGAAAGGGACAGCAGGCGACGTCATATTTTTTGCTGCTTTTTTGATAATTCTCCTGATGGAAAGATATACGAGCCAACAACGAGTCGAAATTATTAAAATTTACTACCGAAATTCGGAGTCAATGGCCTCAACGTTAAGAGTGCGAATCATCTTTAGCGATGAGGCTCATTTCTGGTTGAATGGCATCGTCAATAAACCTAAAATGAGTTATTGGTCATGCAGCAATCCGCACGTACTTCATGAGCCATCATTGCATCCCGAAAAAAATACGGTTTGGTGTTGTTTAAGACCGGCACGTTACCGTGAATGGGAATCGCTACCGTTTAATGATAACCAAATATTTTTGGCCTCAATTAGATGATATGGAATTGGAGGACATGTGGTTCCAACAGGACGGCGCCACAAGCCACACATCGAATGTCACTATCAATTTATTGAAAACAAAGTTTGGAGAATGTCTTATCTCACGATTGGCAGCCTCGGTCGTGCAATTTGATGCCCTTAGACTATTTCCTGTCTGGCCACTTCAGCCAGCGGCGATTGATGAACTTCGTACGAATATCGAACGTGAAATTGCATCATTATCAACCAATTTATGCTTGAAAACCGTCAAAAATTGGGGTCAGCATCTGGACTTCTGCAAGCGTGACCGTGGTGGACATGCAAAAGAAATCGAGTTCCATAAATAATGGCATCAAACATGCTATTACAGGAATAGAGAATTTCATTGATATCCAAAACCGTTTTGTTTTATTTAAAAACTACTCTTATTGAAACCCCCTTTATATTTAAATTATCATGAATTTTTGACAGCATAGCTCCAGCCAAAACTCGGCGAATGACAATACAAAAACAGCAATCTATATTTCTTAGTCTGGCATCTCTACGAAATAAAAACAAAAACTAATGTAAAGCAAACACAACAACAATAACTTCCTACACACTTTGTTTTTGTGCATTATTTTTTAACAATTCTTCTTTAATAACAATTTCTTCTGATTTATACTTGGTCGATGTTAAAATTTGTTATATTTTACGTATTTTGTCTTTTTTGAAATAGGAAAAGATTTTCCCCTAATGGGAAGAATAAGCAAAAATTAAAATTATATTTTGCTTAAAAAAAAACTAAAATATATGAGGCCCTAAAAAATGTTTAGATAAGCACGAGAAAGGGTCCAATACCATATAAGGAATAAAATGATCAAGGGCCTATAATAATGGCATACAGGAAAAGTTTCCATAACTATTTTTAATATATTTAATAGGATTCGTATTACATATTTATTTGCCAATCAATTACAAGCATTTGTTGGGCTGCGAATTATTTTATTCATTTCAATAGGACGAGAAATATGTAGGGAATACTGTAATGTTTGTTAATTTTATGGTTTTCTTCACTGGCATTAAATCGAAATCTGATTGATTTTCAATAATATTTTTATACACATTTTTTTTTCTTTTGTCTTAATTCACTTTTTTTCTTTAATCACCTTGATATTTTTCCGTGTTATAACTCTGGTTTTTACTTTCTTAATCTTTCACTATAGAAACGTTTGTCCAGTTCTTTGGAAAATAAACACGTTCTTTATAGATTTCCGAAGATTTTTTAAAGTTTATTGCTTGTAATTTTTAAGTAAAAAATATCTTTAGACAATTTTCTTTTCCTATTGTCTTCAATTCAACACTTGTCACGACGACGACGAACGAGAACGAATGCACAAATCACAAACAAAGACAAATACACAAACAACAATAACAGCTACTACAACAATAATTTTATTAGGAGCAGTTGTATTTTCAAGGCAGATTTGCAAAAAAGGGTACTTGTGAGTTATTTTCCAAACATTTTTATATAAAAACTTATTCTTAAATTAAAAGCAAATAGGGAGAATTTTAATTTAATTAATATTCTTTTATTTTTGTTATTCTTAAGCTAAAGACATTTAAAAATGTTTCAGTACTAATGTTTCCAACTGCTCAATTATCCCTACTAAAATGAAAATGCAGTTTTCAGGGGAAATTTATTAAGTGTTGCCCAATCTCTTTTAAAATATTCTTAAAATCTGTAAATTCATTGTTAGGATGACGTCCCATTATCGAAAATTTTCATATAACTTTATAGAAAACTTTTTTTAAAGAAAATTTTACTTCAAAAAAACTTTTATTTTTATATTTTTTTCATAGAAAATATTTTTTTTTAATTTGATGTAAAAATTTTACTGAAATTTTGATAATGTAAAAATTTTTATAGAAAATTTTACTTGGAACAAAATTTATTTCAACTTTTATTTAATTTCGCTTCGAAATTTTTTTATGATTTTTTTTAAGTAAAATTTTTCAAAAATTATATTTTGATGTAAAATTATTTATAAATAATAAAATAAAATTTTTCATAAATAATTTTTTGACATAAAATTTTTCATAAATAAAAAAATGTAAAATTTTTTAGATGTAAAATTTTTCATAAATCATTCTTTGATGAAAATTTTTCAAAAATCATTTTTTGATGTAAAATATTTCATAAATCATTTTTGATGTAAAATTTTTCATAAATAATTTTTGATGTAAAATTTTTCATCAATAATTTTTTGATATAAAGTTTTTCATAAATAATTTTTTGATGTACAATTTTTCATAAATAATTTGTTGATGTAATATTTTTCATACGAAATTTTTTGATGTAAAATTTTTCGTAAATAATTTTTTGATGTAAAATTTTTCATAAATAATTTTTTGATGTAAATTTTTTCGTAAATAATTTTTTGATGTAAAATTTTTCATAAATAATTTTTTGGTGTTAAATTTTAATAAATCATCTTTTGATGTAAAATTTCTCATTAATAATTTTTTGATATAAAATTATTCATAAATCATTTTTTGATATTAAATTTTTTATAAATAATTTTTTAATGTAAAATTTTTCATAAATAATTTTTTGATGTAAAATTTTTCTTAAATAGTTTTTTGATGTAAAATTTTTCATAAATAATTTTTTCATGTAAAATTTTTCATAGAAATTTTTTTATGTAAAATTTTTCATAAATAATTTCTTGGTGTAAAATTTTTTATAAATAATTTTTTAGTAAAATTTTTCATAAATAATTTTTTGATATAGAATTTTTCATAAATAATTTTTTGATATAATTTTTCAACAAATAATTTTTTCATGAAAAATGTTCATAAATAATTTTTTGGTGGTTAATATTTCATAAAAAATTTTTTGATATAAAATTTTTCCTAAATTATTTTCTGAGGTAATTTTTTCATAATTAATTTTTTGATGTAAAATTTTTCATAAATAATTTTTTAATGATTTTCATAAATACTTTTTTGGTGTAAAATTTTTCTTTAATAATTTTTTGATGCAAAATTTTTCATAAATAATTTTTAGATATACAATTTTTTATATAAAATTTTTTGATATAAAATTTTTTATAAATAGTTTTTAGGTGTTAAATTTTTCATAAATAATTTTTTGATGTAAAATTTTTCATAAATCATTTTTGATGTAAAATTTTTCATAAATCATTTTTTGATGTAAAATCATTCATAAATATTTTTTTGATGTAAAATTTTTTATAAATAATTTTTTGATATAATTTTTTGAAGAAAAATTTTTCATAAATATTTTTTGAAGCAAATTTTTTTCATAAAGAATTTTTTGTTGTAAAATTTTTCATTAATAATTTTTGATGGTAAAATTTTTCATAAAAAATTTTTTGATGTCAGTTTTTTCCATAAATAGTTTTTTGTTGTTAAATTTTTCATACATAATTTTTTGATGTACAATTTTTCATAAATACTTTTTTGATGTAAAATTTTTCATAAATAATTTTTTGAAGTAAAGTTTTTTGATAAATAATTTATTGACGTAAAATTTTTCGTAAATAGTTTTTTGATGTAAAATTTTGTATAAATAATTTGTTGATATAAAATTTTTCATAAATAATTTTTTTTAGTAAATTTTTTTAAATAATTTTTGATGTAAAATTTTTCATAAATATTTTTTTATGAAAAATTTTTCAAAAACAATTTTTTTTATAAAACATTTTTTTATAAATAATTTTTTATGCAAAATTTTTCATAAATAATTTTTTGATGTCAAATTTTTTATAAATAATTTTTAGATGTAAAATTTTAAATAAATAATTTTTTGATGTAAAATTTTTCATAAAAAAATTTTTTGATTTAAAATTTTATATAAATAATTTTTTTGTGTAAAAATTTTCATTAACAATTTTTTGATGTAAAATTTTAAATAAATAATTTTTTGATGTAAAATTTTTCATCAATAATTTTTTGATGCAAAATTTTTCATAAATAATTTTTTGATTTAAGATTTCTCATTAATAATTTTTTTATGTAAAATTTTGCATAAATAATTTTTTGATGTAAAATTTTTTATAAATAATTTTTTGATGTAAAATTTTTTATGCAAAATTTTTCGTACATAGTTTTTTGATGTAAAATTTTTTGTAAATAATTTTTTGATATAAAATTTTTCATAAATAATTTTTTGATGTAAAATTTTTTATTAATAATTTTTAGATGTAAAATTTTTAAGAAATAACTTTTTTAAGTAAAATTTTGTATAAATAAATTGTAGATGTCAAATTTTTGTATGAAAAATTTTCATAATTAATTTTTTTATGAAAATTTTTCATAAATAATTTTTTGATGTAAAATTTTTTATGCAAAATTTTTCGTACATAGTTTTTTGATGTAAAATTTTTTGTAAATAATTTTTTGATATAAAATTTTTCATAAATAATTTTTTGATGTAAAATTTTTTATTAATAATTTTTAGATGTAAAATTTTTAAGAAATAGCTTTTTTAAGTAAAATTTTGTATAAATAAATTGTAGATGTCAAATTTTTGTATGAAAAATTTTCATAATTAATTTTTTTATGAAAATTTTTCAAAAATAATTTTTTGATGTAAAATTTTTTATGCAAAATTTTTCGTACATAGTTTTTTGATGTAAAATTTTTTGTAAATAATTTTTTGATATAAAATTTTTCATAAATAATTTTTTGATGTAAAATTTTCTATTAATAATTGTTAGATGTAAAATTTTTAAGAAATAACTTTTTTAAGTAAAATTTTGTATAAATAAATTGTAGATGTCAAATTTTTGTATGAAAAATTTTCATAATTAATTTTTTTATGAAAATTTTTCAAAAATAATTTTTTGATGTAAAATTTTTTATGCAAAATTTTTCGTACATAGTTTTTTGATGTAAAAGTTTTTGTAAATAATTTTTTGATATAAAATTTTTCATAAATAATTCTTTGATGTAAAATTTTTTATTAATAATTTTTAGATGTAAAATTTTTAAGAAATAACTTTTTTAAGTAAAATTTTGTATAAATAAATTGTAGATGTCAAATTTTTGTATGAAAAATTTTCATAATTAATTTTTTTATGAAAATTTTTCATAAATAATTTTTTGATGTAAAATTTTTTATGCAAAATTTTTCGTACATAGTTTTTTGATGTAAAATTTTTTGTAAATAATTTTTTGATATAAAATTTTTCATAAATAATTTTTTGATGTAAAATTTTTTATAAATAATTTTTAGGTGTAAAATTTTTAAGAAATAATTTTTTTAAGTAAAATTTTGTATAAATAAATTTTAGATGTAAAATTTTTGTATGAAAAATTTTCATAATTAATTTTTTTATGAAAAATTTTTATAAATAATTTTTTGATGTAAAATTTTTTCATAAATAACTTTTTGGTGTAAAATTTCTCATAAATATTTTTTAATATAAGATTTTTCATAAATAATTTTTTGATGCAAAATTTTTCATCAATAATTTTTTGATACAAAATTTTTCATAAATTATTTATTATGAAACATTTTTCGTACATAATTTTTTGATTTCAAAAATAATTTTTTGACGTAAAAGTTTTCATAAATCAGGAATCGATTCTGAGTCGATCGGTATATTTAAAGATGGGTCTCAGTTATATATCTATATATGTATGTTTTTTTTGTATAAGTATGTATCTTTTGCGGGGCATGTTATAAAAAACAGATATACTTCTTAAGAGCTGGTGGTCTTTGGTATTATCCCAGATATAAAACTAATTTAAAATATCAAAAGGCTCCGATTTGATAGATCTCTGAGGTCGTCCGAATAAAACGCTTTCAATTTTTTTTTTTATTATAAATAGCAATGGAAATATTTCATTTGGTAAGTGGATTTATATTGAACATAGATACCGATTTTTATATAATTTTGAACTCATGGCCATCATTTTTATTTTAATCACATTTTATTTTTAATTTCTTTTCAGATGATGAGGGTTTCTTATCAATTTTGTTACCTTGATGAAGGCACTTTAGGCTGAAGAATAAATCGATTATTTGGAAAAATAATTTTTAATCTTTGTTGTAGTTAATTGCTGTTTTATAAAAAGTTAATAAATATTTAGTAAATGCTGCTGATTCTTATAAGGGGTGGGAACTTAAAGCTCTTGAAGGGACATATATATAGTAAGGACGTATATTAGCCATTTGAGTCCAATTATAAAACCTACAACATTACTTAGCTTATAGCTCATTCACATTGAGCTCGGAAACTAGTTAAAGTAGCACAAAACGAAAACTCCTTTTGTATGAGTTTTTAAGTCCCGTTTTATATGAATCAGGTTTACTGATCACCTGCATCCACGTTCACACACGAACATTTTCTTCATCAGTTTTTATTTTATTTTCCTTAAATTTCATACAAATTTTCAAAATTTTCGTTAACTTGATAGTACGGTCAGGTTTGTATCAATTTTAATTCCGTCAGTTTTTTTCATACAAATTCAAGACTGATAAGCCAAACCTGACTAATGTAAAAGTAGATTTTTTGAAAACTATTAAAATACCGATACAACTCTGAGTTCATACCATTTATTACAACTCTAAGTTAGAAAAATGGGAAATCACAAAAAATAAATGTCAGTTTGAAATAAAATATAAAAAAACAATAATTTTATTTTTAAAAATTTCTGAAAAAAACGTTTTGAAAGTGATGAAAAAGTTATTATTTTATTGTTTTTTTTTTTAAATGAAATCTAATAATTTGAAAGTATTTGGTGTCCGGGTTTTAAAATTATTCGCGAGTAATAAATATATTTCTTCCCAAAAATTATGAAATGCCAAATTTTCAATAATGTAAATGGTAAAATTTTCCATGGTGTTTTCATTTCGAAAACACATAAAAACTTATAATTTGAATGGGCTATTACACCGTTGTATATCCTGGAGTTCCTCATTGAATCTTCTATTCAGAAGTTTATGTGTCTGGTTCTGAAGCATGGGACAGTGACAAAAGATGTGCTCAACCGATTCGGACGCGTTTTTGTCTGAGCACAGTGTTAAGCCTAGAATTTGGGACACAGTGGAAGGTTAGTATGCCTATGCATTTCCTTAAACTAGTTTTACTAAGACTTAGCAGAAACTTGGTTCTGCTTATATCAATATTAGACTATAAACCTCTAGATAGTTTACGGGCTAACCCAAAACTTTGTTCTCATGTAAGAGTAACAAATAGGCGTGTCTATCTCTGTTAATGATTGTATCATATTTTGGCTCGAGCATGTCTTGGGGCTACGTCAGCAACTCCATTGCCTCTACATAATATCACTATTTCCAGGAATCCAACATAGTCTTAACTTGAATTTAGTTGATTTAGTCTATGGAAACTAACCTAAATTTTGTAACTAATATGTATGTGATTCTTTCTCCTTGCAAAGCCTGACTATCGACATAGATGGTCACCTCACTATTTTCAGGTTTGTTTTTGGACTAAGCTCAGTCGTTTTCCACATGGCAAAGTATTCTGTCTGGCAGACACTGCCTCCCTCCATCAGCTAGTCTGTACGATTTCCTAATGCTTTGTTCTTTCAGAAAAAAGCCCGCATCAGTGCCGATATCCATTTTGGAGCCATCGGTGAGGATCGAGTTACCCTTAAAAAGCGAGGAGTGACCCTCCCATTGAACTCTATCAGTAATAACGACCTCCGGTACTTAACTAAATCATAGCTCCAGTATTTATTTTAGAGCCATCTGCGAAGATCGAGTTGGCCTGAAAAGGCGATGATTTTTTTGTCCCACTTAACTCTATTGGGAAACTCGGTACTAAACTAAACAATAGAACCAGTGCCGATATATCCATTTTAAAGCCATCTGTGAAGATCGAGTTGCACCCAAAACGCGATGAGTGATCCTCCCATTTAACTCTATCGTGAATAACGACCTCCGGTAATGAACTAAACAATAGCATAAGTGCCAATATCGATTTTAGAGCCATCTGCTAAGATTGAGTGTCCATTGAAAAGCAAGGAGTTATCCTCCTATTTAAATCTATCGGGAATAATGACCCCCGTTACTGAACTAAATAATAGCACAAGTGTCAATATCGATTAAAGAGCCATCTGTGAAGATAGAGTTGGTACCCATTTTAGATCCATCTGTGAAGATCGAGTTGCCCAAAGCGATGGAATAACGATCGCCGGTACTGAACTAAACAATAGCACCATTTAAGAGCCATCTGTGGAGATCGAGTTGCAATTAAAAAGCGATAAGTGATTCTCTCATTTAACTCTATCGGAAAAATCGAACTCCGGTACTGAACTAATCATTTTAAAGCCATCTGTTAAGATTGAGTTGCCCTTAGAAAACGAGGGGCGATCCTGCCATATAACTCTATCGGGAATAACGACCTCCGGTACTGAACTTAACAACAGCACAAGTGCCAATATCGATTTTAGAGTCATCTGTGGAGAAAGTGCTTCCCTTTAAAAGCGAGAAGTAATCATCCCATTTAACTCTGTCGGGAATAGCGAACTCAGTTTTTTTTTTTTTTTTTTTTTTTTTTAGGACCAGCACTCAGGGGATGACCCCTACTTATGCAATGCATTGTGTTGGAACTAGGAAAATAGGTTATGGGAGGGTGGATAGATGGAGTAGTGTTTATGGACATTTGATTTGAACTTTCCTATATTGCAACTGGCAGGAAAAATTTCTGCGGGAAGTAAATTCCACATACGAACTGTACGGCTAAAGAATGAATTTTCTCTGTAGTGTGTTGTTCTGTCTACTGGCCAATCGACTACGAAGGGATGAGCTCTAACAGATAGACGTGTATTGCGTAAAAAAATTCTAGTTTCGGGAACGAGTTCCCTGATTTCATTAGAGCACATTCCAAAGTAGTAACGATAGAACAGTGTGACACAACCCACATTGCGACGGTGTTCCAGTGAATCAATAGAGTTGGATACCCTACTGTCACCAATAAGCACCTTCGCCCTCTCCTGTACTCGGTCAAGAAGCTCCAAAATAGACTTTGAAGCACCGGCCCATACATGAGAGTTGTATTCCATTTTCGGTCGGATATAGGTGGTATAAATAGTAAGGAGATCAGATGAAGTGAAGTATGTCTTGCACCGTTTTAGAAAACCGAGACACTTGAATGCTTCTTTCGACACTTGAAAAATGTGTTCAGTCCACCGGACATCACATTGAATTCTCATGCCCAGAACATCAAGAGTATCTGATTCCTCGATATTTTCACCACCCATTAATACAGATGAAGTAACATGATCCGCCGTGCGTTTATGCGTGAGCATACAACATTGAGTTTTCCGCGCATTAAAATCGACTCTATTCGCACGACCCCATTCTGAGATTGCTTCTAAATCGCGGTTTAATGATTCATTCATGTTTTGCCTCATAGTACCAATCTCTAAAGGGTTTGGTCTATGATTGAATGAATACGAATGGCAAATGTTACTATCATCTGCAAAAGAGTAGATAGGATTGGAAGTTTGACGTAGAAGGTCGTTTATAAAGATAAGAAATAGAGTAGGAGAAAGAACGGAGCCTTGCGGTACCCCTGAATTTAGCTTGAACTCGTTTGATGAGATCCCATCTACAACAACTCTTATAGTGCGATCTCTGAGGAAGCTCGATATAAATCGAGAGAAGATATTACCGACACCAAAAGCAATAAGTTTTGATAGAAGTGCTCCGTGCCACACTCTATCAAACGCCTTGGAAATATCCAGAGCCACAACTTTACTTTCGCCAAAACGGTGTATTGAATGACACCATTTTTCCGAAAGGAAGGCTAGCAGGTCTCCCGTAGAGCGTCCCCTACGAAATCCATACTGGCGGTCGCTTAGTAGGTTGTTAGATTCCAGATATTTCACAAGATGGTGGTTTACCATACTCTCCAAAACTTTGGAGAGTGCAGAACAAATTGCTATTGGGCGGTAATTTTCAGGGTTGGTAGCCTCACCCTTTTTAGGGATTGGCGTTACATTAGCAACCTTCCAACACCGAGGAAATGTACCAGCTTGGTACAAGGTGCTGAAAAGGTTGGCTAATGGACGCGAAAGCGTCGAACAGCACTGCTTCAAGACCAGTGCTGGAATGCCATCCGGCCCTGAAGACTTGTTTATGTTGAGATCTGCTAAAACCCTTTTTACAGCACGGGCGCGAAAGAATATCTTTGGCATAGTTACAGATACTCTTTCGAGCTCGGGCGGAGGTTGAGTGCTTTCCGGCAAGCGGGAATTGCTTGCAAATAATTCAGCTAAAAGGTTAGCTTTGTCAACCGGGTCAGTGAATGTTTGACCATTCTTTAAAAGAGAAGAAATTGAAGAACTAGCATTATTCTTAACTCTTTTAACGAATGACCAGAAACTCTTGCTGCCCCGAGGAGCAGCAAGAATTTTAGTACGAAGACGCTGCTCGTACAGAGCTTTTTCACGTCTTAATACTTTGGCACATGTACGCCTTGCACGTTTGCGTTGCAAATCAGTAACTGGATTTTGGTTATTGCGCCAGTTTCTGAAAGCTTCCTCTCGGGATCTGACTGCTTGTTTGCACGTCTGATTAAACCAAGTTTTTACCTTTGGTTTAATCGAAATGTTTTTCACTGGGATAAACATTTTCATTCCCAGCTTAATAACATTAGAAACCATTTCCGCCGAGGCATTGACATTACTGTCGAGGAAACACAGTTTCCAGTTAAAATGCCTATAGAATTCGTTGAGCTCTGCCCAACGACCTTTTTCGTATAGAAAAATTGAACGTTTCGTAGCTGTTTGCGAAATGCTGCGAAGTGAGGAGAGCGAAAAAGAGGCGGAAATGGTACAATGATCGGAATTTCCGAGAGGTGCAAGAACCTTTACTTCATACTTATCAGGGTGTGAAGTAAGGAAAAGGTCAAGGATGTTTTGTTGGTGCCCATCAACACATGGAATATGTGTTGGCTCATTCACCAGTTGCGCAAGGTGATTGTGCGCTGCAAATAACTCAACATATTGGCCTTCAGGAGTTGTGTGGCTCGAATGGCGAAGCCAGGACGAGTTGTGAACATTGAAATCACCAGCAATAACGATTTCACTGCTCGGACAACTCTCGAGGATCTTCGAAATTGAATCGGAAAGGGCATCGAAGCCAGATAAAGTTGTGCCCCTTTCCGCGTTTGGACTTCTATAAAGAAACCCGAAGTACAAAAGATGCGCCCTGATTCTGAATTTAACCCAGAGACAGCTAAATTCGTTATCATGCGTGCCTAATGATTGCTGGCACTGGTACGCAACTTCATCGCGAATGTACATTGCAATGCCCCTATGAAGGTTAAAAAGGGATAGGAATTGATACCCAGGTATGTGAAAATCCTGTGGATCAGCATTTTCAGATACCTGGGTTTCAGATAAGGCGAAAACATCCGGCCGATGGAGACAAATGTGTGCATAAACAGAGAAGAAATTGTCTATCGGGAAAACCGACCTCCGGTACTGAACTAAACATTTTAAAGCCATCTGCTAAGATTAAGTTGCCATTAGAAAACGAGGAGTGGTCCTCCCATTTAACTCTATCGGGAATAACGACCTCCGGTACTGAACTTAACAACAACACAAGTGCCAATATCGATTTTAGAACCATCTGTGGAGAACGTGTTGCCCTTTAAAAGCGAGGAGTGATTCTCCCATTTAACTCTATCGGGAATAACAAACTCCGGAACTACACAATAGAACCAGTGCCAAAAAAGTGACGAGATATTCTCTCATATAACTTTATCGGGAATAACGACCTCCGGTACTGAACCAAACAATAGCTCCTTGATTATGCTGGTGTATCATTAGCCCTCAGTAGACTTCTAGTTGGGACTCTCTTAAGGGAGAGTCGGCCTTTAAAAACCTCTAAACTTCACTTCACTTGACAGAATTGATTTCTTCTAAAAATAAATATTATTTAGGATGTTTGACTTCAACCTTAAAAAGTATGGTAAAGGTGTAGGGGATGTTGGATACCAAGCAACAGTTTTGATTGGTTCTAACTTGGTTAACCCAGACTTATCTTGGTTATCTCTAATCTCAACTGTGGACTGTGGAACTAAGTTAATACCAGTTAATGAAGTGAAGTAACATGTGCCGCCGTTGTATAGCAGGTTAGGCATCCGTCTAAAATACCAGAGGTTCCAAGTTCGATTCCCGGGCCGACCCACTTTAAAAAAAAATCAATTTACAAAAAAAAAAACAGCGTTTCACCTCATAACTCAGCTTGCCACTGGTTATTGAGTATTAGGCAATGTAAAACTTTTGTAACTAATGCATTTGCCGTTCGGAAAAATGTATAAGCGCCCACGGGCGAGGTCTTAAAGAAGACATGTTTAGAGAATGTTAAGGTTTATAAATAATCTCAATAGATGGCACTATTGTAGAAATGGGTTAATCATAGACAAATTTAACTTAAAAATGATTTTATTGTATTTTGATAGGTTCAAATAAAGTCTAGCGGGGTCCGCTAGTATTGAATTGAAAGTTTGATATTATTTTTCTAAAAATTTAAGTCTTTTTTATTTTTTTTATACAAAATGGTAACATATAATATTTAAAACAAAATTCTACATCCAATTAAATTAATTTTAGCATAAAATTGTAAAAATCTCAAAGATATTTCCAAATTTAATAGTTCTCAGTGGTTCTGACATAGTTGACACCAGAAGGCATAGAGACCTTGTCGTAGCCCTTGGGGAACAATTTGTCGGCTTCTTCGTCGGTAACGGTAGGAATGATCATGACCTTGGTACCGGGCTGAAATTAGGAAGAATTTTCGAGTTAATGATTTAATAAATTTAGAAAGACTAAAAGGAAAGTTTTATTATTTTCTGAACCTATTAATGTTTATCTTAAACTTTGAGTCCAAAATTATTAAGTAAAGGAACTTGATCTAAGAAATTTGAAACGGTCTTTGATCTGATATAAGATTATCCTAAATTTTGTTTCAAAATTGTCAACAGGTTTCTGACATTTTAAATGAAATCGAGTTTATAAGGTTTTTAATTATTTAATAAAAATGTCTTTAAATTATCAACTTACGGTCCAGTTGGCGGGAGTGGCGATAACCTTAAGACGATCAGTCAACTGCATGGAGTCAATGACACGCAAGATTTCACTGGAAATTTAAAGAAAAAATTAAGTTTCTGGACTATAAAATATAAAGTAAATTATAAAACTCACTCAACATTACGTCCGCAAGACATGGGATAGTACATGGACAAACGCAACTTGTGATCGGGACTAATAATGAACAAAGCACGAATGGTCTTGCCTACTTCGGGATCTTTTCTTTGCTCCTCATCCAACATACCGAACTCTACGGCCAAATCACGATTGGGATCGGCAATAATGGGATAGGGGAAGTCACCGGGAATATCCAAGCAGTAGGACTTAATATCGTTGACCCAATCGACGTGAGAGTTCAACTGATCGACAGAGTGAGCCAAGCATTTGGTGTTGCGCTTCTCGAATTCGGGAGCATGAACGGCAATGCGACCCAGTTCGGTGGTGCAGACGGGAGTGAAATCGGCAGGGTGGGAGAAGAGAACAACCCAGCTGGAAAGAGAAAACAAATTTTTGGGTTGTTAGTTAATTTTTTTGTTAAATTTTAAAAAATCTTTATAATTTTTGTTTTGATAAGTTTTAGGAATTCAACAAAATTCTTTTATCAAAAATTTGTCTATATTTTTTTTTTATCAATATTGAAAAATTATATTTTTTTTTATCAAAAATTTTTCTATAGACATTTTTTTTCATAATTTTTTTTTATCAAAATTTTTCTTTAGAAAATTTTTTTGTTAAAAATTTTTTTATCAAAAATTTTTCTATAGACAATTTTTTTATCAAAAATTTTTTTTCAAAAATTTTTCTAAGGAAAATTTTTTGAAATTTTTGGGATTTTAGTTCATTTTTTTTGTTAAATTTTAGTAAAACTTTATAATTTTTGTTTTGATAAATTTTAGGAATTTTTTTTATCAAAAAATTTTTCTATATTTTTTTTTATCAAAAATTTTTCTATCGATTTTTTTTTTTCAAAAATGTTTCTATATTTTTTTATCAAAAATGTTTCTATGGAAAATTTTCTTACAAAAAGTTTTCTATAGAAAATTTTTTTTATTAAAAAGTTTTCTATATAAAATTTTTTTTATTAAAAATTTTTCTCTACAAAAGTTTTTTAACAAAAAATTTTCTATAGAAATTTTTTTATCAAAAATTTTTCTATGGAAATTTTCTTACAAAAATGTTTCTATAGAACATTTTTTTTATCAAAAATTTGTCTATATTTTTTTTTTATCAAAAATGTTTCTATAGAAAATTTTCTTATCAAAAATTTTTCTATTGAACATTTTTTTTATCAAAAAATTTTCTATAGAAAATTTTTTTATCAAAAATTTTTGTATGTAAAATTTTTTAACAAAAACTTTTTTTTATCAAAAGTTTTTCTATAGAAATTTTTTTTTATCAAAAATTGTTCTATATTTTTTTTATCAAAAATTTTTCTATAGAAAATTTTTTTTATCAAAAATTTTTCTATTGAAAATTCAAAAAGTTTTCTATAGAAAATTTTTTTATTAAAAATTTTTCTCTAGAAAATTTTTTTAACAAAAATTTTTCTATAGAATTTTTTTTTTATCAAAAATTTTTCTATAGAAAATTTTTTTATCAAAAATGTTTCTATTGAAAATTGTTTTTTATCAAACATTTTTCTATAGAAAAATTTTTTATCAAAAATTTGTCTATATTTTTTTTTATCAAAAATTTTTCTATAGAAAATTTTCTTATCAAAAATTTTTCTATTGAACATTTTTTTATCAAAAATTTTTCTATGGAAAATCTTAAAAAAATTTTTCTATAGAAAATTTTTATATCAAAAATTTTTCTATAGAAAATTTTTTTTATCAAAAATTTTTCTGTTTTTTTTATCAAAAATTTTTCTATAGAAATTTTTTTTTTTTCAAAAATTTTTCTATAGAAATTTTTTTTTTATCAAAAATTTTTGTATAGAAAATTTTTTTATCAAACATTTTTTTATTGAATTTTTTATAGAAAATATTTTTTATTGAACATTTTTCTATAGAAAAATTTTTTTATCAAACATTTTTTATAAAAAATATTTTTTATTAAACATTAGAATTTTTTTTTCAAAAATTTTTCTAAAGAAAATTTTCTTATTAAAAATTTTTCTATAAAAAATTTGTTTATCAAAAATTTTTTTACAGAAAATTTTTTTATCAAAGATTTTTTATAGAGAATTCTTTTATCAAAAATGTTTCTATAGAAAATTTTTTTATCAAAAATGTTTCTCTATTTTTTTTATCAAAAATTTTTCTATAGAAAATTTTTTATCAAAAATTTTTCTATAAAAATTTTCTTATCAGACATTATTCTATGGAAAATTTTCTTACAAAAAATTTTCTATAGAAAATTTTTTTATCAAAAAGTTTTATATAGAAAATTTTGTTACAAAAATTTTTTTATCAAAATTTTTTCTATAGAAAATTTTTTTATAAAATATAATTTTTATCAAACAATTTTCCAAATTTTTCTATAAAAAAATTTTTAGATCGAAAATATCTGAAAAATATGAAAATCTAAAATTGTTTAATATTACAATTTATTTCTTTTTTGAAAAATATTCTTAATATTTTCCCAATGTCTACACAATGTCTACTGTCTTATTCATAAACGAATAATAAAATGATCAAAAATGTAAAGCTTTTCATATCATCAATTTTCGTTTATGAATTAGGGGGTAAATACTTAATTCCTTAATTAACTTTAATAGTTTATTTTCACTTGATATTGTTATCGATAGAAATTATTTTTAGAACTGATATCTCTAAAGAGTCTTAAGACTTAAGAGTCAATAAAAATGAATTGCATTCGAAATTAAGTCTTCATTTCCGGGAAAGTCGTTTAGAGATACAACTTTTGCAAAAACTTATTAACAATTGAAGATAAAAAATCAAAAGCTTTTGAACAATAAAAAAAAATTTCATTCATAGTAAGTTTTTGTCAAGTAAAATTTTACTAATTTGTTGCACTTCTAGTGCTCCTTGAGTTCTTTTTTTTTATCAATTTTAAATTTTAATATTATCAATCAATTTTGTTGATATCTTTAACTAATAATAAAAATTATTTTTAGAACTGATATCTCTAAAGAGTCTTAAGTCTTAAGAGTCAATAAAAATGAATTGCATTCGAAATTAAGTCTTCATTTCCGGGAAAGTCGTTTAGAGATACAACTTTTGCAAAAACTTATTAACAATTGAAGATAAAAAATCAAAAGCTTTTGAACAATAAAAAAAATTTCATTCATAATAAGTTTTTATCAAGTAAAATTTTACTAATTTGTTGCACTTCTAGTGCTCCCTGAGTTCTTTTTTTTTTATCAATTTTAAATTTTAATATTATCAATCAATTTTGTTGATATCTTTAACTAATAATAAAATTATTTTTAGAACTGATATCTCTAAAGAGTCTTAAGTCTTAAGAGTCAATAAAAATGAATTGCATTCGAAATTAAGTCTTAATTTCCGGGAAAGTCGTTTAGAGATATAACTTTTGCAAAAACTTATAAACAATTGAAGATAACAATTCAAAAGCTTTTGAACAATAAAAAAAAATTTCATTCATATTAAGTTTTTGTTAAGTAAAATTTTACTAATTTGTTGCTCTTCTAGTACTCCCAGACCCCTAAAAGTGTTTTTATCGTTTTTTTTTTTAATAAGACTATAAAATTTATGAACTTTTGTACAAAGCTCTTAAGTCAAGATAAGGAAGTTTTATAAGATTTGTTATCAAAATAAGTGTTTTTTGCTCACTATTTCAATTAAGTCTCGACCTCATAGTTTTGACCAATATATAAAGTGTTAGCGTAACCAATTCGGTAACTCTTAAACTGATAAATATATTTCTAGAATTATTCATTTCTAGATTCTTTACTGGAATTTTTTGGTTATTAATGCGATATTTGTTTCAAAATGGAAAGATTTTTCTTTATTGCTTCTTGCAGAATTGGTTTATCTTAATATCTTTCTAAAGCAGAATTTGATTATCGTAATATCTCTCTAATACTATGAACTTCAATATATGAATTTGAAAAGTTAATTTGTTTTAGTTTCCACGTTTTTTTTTTAAAGAATTCCTTTATCAAAAAATAAGTCGCAAATTCCTTTACATTGATATATACAGAACTAGATTATCGTAATATCTCTCTAATACCATAAACCGGATCTTAAATATATGAAAATGAAAAGATTTTTATTTAGTTCTTCTTAGAGAACTAACAGAATTAGATTATTACGATATTTATTATTTCTTCTTAGAGAACCTTCAGAATTAGATCTCAGTAATGCGGAACTAGATTATCGTAATATCTCTCTAATACTATGAACTGGGTCTTCAATATTTGAATTTGAAAAGTTAATTTGTTTTCGTTCCCACGTTCTTTAAAATAATTCCTTTATCAAAAAATAAGTTGAAATTTCCTTTACATTGATATATAGAGAATTAGAATGTCGTATATCTCTCTAATACAGACTTAGATTATCGTAATATCTCTCTAATACTATAAACCGGGTCTTAAATATATGAAAATGAAAAGATTTTTATTTAGTTCTGCTTAGAGAACTTACAGAATTAGATTATCGTAATATCTCTCTAATCCAGAACTCGATTATCCTAGTATCTCTCTAATACTATGAACTGGGTTTTCAATATATGAACTTAAAAATTTGATTTCTTTTCGCTTCCAAATTCTTTATAAGAACTCCTTAATCAAAATGAAAGCCGCAATTTCCTTTAAATTGATATATATACAGAATAAGATTATCGTAATATCTCTCTAATACTTTAACCGGATCTTCAATATAGGAATTTGAGTATTTAATTTATTTTCATTTCCACGTTCTTTATAAGAATTGCTTAATTTAAAAATAAGTCGAAATTTTCTTTATATTGAAATATATAGAATTAGATTATAGTAATATCTTTCTAATGCAGAACTAGATTATCGTAACATCTCTTTAATACTATGAACCAGGTCTTTAATTTATGAATTTCAAAATTTCTTCTTTTTTTGTTTCCAAATTTCTTATAAGAATTTCTTCATCAAAATATATGTTGCAATTTCTTTTACATTGATATATAAAGAATTAGATTATCGTAATATCTTTCTTATATAGAACTTGATTATCGTAATATCTCTCTTTTACTATAAACCGGATCTTGAATACATATATAAAAATGAATAGAGTTTTATTTATATCTTTTTAGATAAATAACAGAATAAGATTGTCGAAATATCTCTCTAATACAGAACTAGATTATACTAATATCTCTCTAATACTATGAAGCGGGTCATCAATACATGAATTTGAAAATTTAATTTCTTTTCATTTTTTTAAATTCTTCATAATAATTCCTTTATCAAAATATAAGTAGCAATTTTCTTTACATTGATATATACAAAATTAGATTATCGTATGTGTCTTTAATGCAAAACTAGATTATCGTAATATCTCTCTAATACAATGACCGGATTTTCAATACATGAATTTCAAAATTTAATTTCTTTTCGTTTTTAAATTCTTCATAATAATTCCTTTATCAAAATATAAGTAGCAATTTTCTTTACATTGATATATACAAAATTAGATTATCGTAATATCTCTTTAATGCAAAACTAGATTATCGTAATATCTCTCTAATACAATGACCGGATTTTCAATACATGAATTTCAAAATTTAATTTCTTTTCGTTTTTAAATTCTTCATAATAATTCCTTTATCAAAATATAAGTAGCAATTTTCTTTACATTGATATATACAAAATTAGATTATCGTATGTCTCTTTAATGCAAAACTAGATTATCGTAATATCTCTCTAATACAATGACCGGATTTTCAATATATGAATTTCTACATTTAATTTTTTTTTTTCGTTTTCAAATTCTGTATAAGAATTTCTTCTTAAAAAATTCTCAATTTCCTTTACATTGATATATAACGAGATTAGGCATGTATGCATGTAGACGTCTTAATTTGGGTTTTTGATGAATGGGTTATACAAATACTGCCCTATTATTTCCCCATGTTTATCCAAATATTTATACCCTTCACCACCATAGGTGGAAAGGGTATATTGGGTTTGTGCTGATGTTTGTAACGCATAGAAATATTGGTCTGAGACATACCTTTTATTATACCAATCGACTTAGAATCACTCCCTGAGTTGTTTTAACGATGGCCGTCCGTCCGGCTGGCTGGCTGGCCGGTTATCCATGTAAGCTTGTTATCACTCTACAGGTCGTAACTTTAAAGATTTTGGTCCAAGGAAGATTCCTATACTTTTTGGGCGAAATCAGATTACTATTTAGGGTACCTCCCATAGGGATGCCTTCCCGGAATAGAGTTTTTGGTCCTTTACAGCCACAAATTTAGTTGCATTTTAATAATATTCAGCACAAGTATTGCTTATCATAACCTTAATCAGCGTTCCTAATTTTGTAGAAATCGGCCCATATTTGACCATACCTCCCATACAAGACACATTCTCAAAAGACGTTTATATACACATTAAAACACAAAAACGGTAATAACTCTAAAGATAAATGCATTTGATAACTTAAATTTTACACAGATAACTATTTTGTAAATATAAACCAATAAACAAAATTTGGTTACAATCAGTCCACAATTGACCCTAGCTCTCATATCAGGCCCTTAGCCGGAAATGATATAAATCTCGAAATTTTGAAAAAATAGCACATAGTATATGTATGTATGTCTCTAAGACTTAAGGAAATTGTTGGTCCATATTTGACCTTAGTAGTGAAGGGTATTATATAGTCGGGCTTGACCGACTATAGCTTTTCTTACTTGTTTTTTTTTGCATTTTTAATTGACTTTCATAAATATATTCGAAATTTTATTTGCTTAAACAATATTTGCATAATTTATACAAATTTATTAACTATTTATTAGGCAATAACAATATAAATGTTTTATATTCTCAGTGAAATATTATAATTTATCAATGGCTTAATTGTTAAACTAGTCACACACGCGTGCAAAAATATTTAGACACTGCAAATATTTATAAATACTTCTTATATTGTATGCTTTTTCACAAAACTCACAGAAAATTAGAATTAGCTTTGCACAGTGGGATGACAAGGTAAACAGTTCCAGCAAATTTTCTTAATGTGAACTTTTCAAAAAGTTGAAAGCAAAAATAAATAGAAAGTACTTTACGTTCCCACAGCAGTTGGTGCTTTCATTTTTAACTTTTGTTTTCACATCCCATTGTGCAGCAATCATAAATCGCTGGCTTATCATGCAAAGGCAATAAGTCCATATTTTAAAATTGTTCAGTAGAGACAAAAAACAATCAAACTTTTTTGTTTAAAGCGCCTTGAATTTTGTTTTTGAAATGTAATTTTTCTAGGGACCTAGATTTGTTTCTTGTAAAAAAATGGACTTAGTGCTTTTGCTCATCACCACAAAACCACAACACAAAAAACGAGATACTGTAATTTTATCATTGCAATACATGTATGTTTACTTATTGTTCATTTCTACATCAAAATATACATTTCTAAAAAAGTCGACTTAGTGCCTTTGTATGTTAAGCCAGCGATATGTATGCATAAGGGGGATAAGTATAATCTTATCACTTCCCCGAGTGAAAGATGAGGCGTAGAAAAACAAACACTACTTAATAATACTTTAATAAACATGATAAATAAATAATAAAATTGTGCCCATTAACAATATAAATAAATTAATTCTATTGCATAATTTATTTGTTATATTTTTTTAAAGTGCTTGTTATCATAATTGTGGGTCAACATATAGCTTTGCCCCTATCTTTAAATTTTTGTTATCATTATTTTATGATTAAACAAACAAAAAAATGTTTATAAACTTTGAAGATATTTGAAGAAAATTTTTTCATATGAAAACAATTTTTTAGAAAAATTTTCATATGAAAAAAATTCCTTAGAAAATTTTTTATATAAAAAACATTTGTTTAGAAAATTTTTCATATGAGAAAATTTATTTTCATACAAAAATAATTTCTCTTAAAAATTTTTCATATGAAAAAAATTTCTTTAGAAAATTTTTCATATGAAAAAAAATTCTTTAGAAAATTTTTTATATGAAAAAAATTTCTTTAGAAAAATTTTCATATGAGAAAATTTCTTTTCATATGAAAAAAAATTCTTAAGAAAATTTTTCATATGAAAAAAATTTCTTTAGAAAATTTTTCATATGAAAAAAAAAAATTCTTTAGAAAATTTTTTATATGAAAAAAATTTCTTTAGAAAATTTTTCATATGAGAAAATTTCTTTTCATATGAAAAAAATTTCTTTAGAAAATTTTTCATATGAAAAAAATTTCTTTAGAAAATTTTTCATATGAAAAAAAATTCTTTAGAAAATTTTTCATATGAAAAAAATTTCTTTAAATTTTTCATATAAAAAAAAATTTCTTTAGAAAATTTTTCATATGAAAAAAAATTCTTTAGAACATTTTTTATATAAAAAAAATTTCTTTAGAAAATTTTTCATATGAGAAAATTTCTTTTCATATGAAAAAAATTTCTTTAGAAAATTTTTCATATGAAAAAAATTTCTTTAGAAAATTTTTCATATGAAAAAAATTTCTTTAGAAAATTTTTCATATGAAAAAAATTTCTTTAGAATATTTTTCATATGAAAAAAATTTCTTTAGAAAATTTTTCATATGAAAAAAATTTTTTTAGAAAATTTTTCATATGAAAAAATTTCTTTAGAAAATTTTTCATATGAAAAAATTTCTTTAGAATATTTTTCATATGAAAAAATTTCTTTACAAAATTTTTCATGTGAAAAAATTTCTTTAGAAAATTTTTCATATGAAAAAATTTCTTTAGAAAATTTTTCATATAAAAAAATTTCTTTAGAAAATTTTTCATATAAAAAAATTTCTTTAGAAAATTTTTCATATGAAAAAATTTCTTTAGAAAATTTTTCATATGAAAAAATTTCTTTAGAAAATTTTTCATATGAAAAAATTTCTTTAGAAAATTTTTCATATGAAAAAATTTCTTTAGAAAATTTTTCATATGAAAAAATTTCTTTAGAAAATTTTTCATATGAAAAAATTTCTTTAGAAAATTTTTCATATGAAAAAATTTCTTTAGAAAATTTTTCATATGAAAAAATTTCTTTAGAAAATTTTTCATATGAAAAAATTTCTTTAGAAAATTTTTCATATGAAAAAATTTCTTTAGAAAATTTTTCATATGAAAAAATTTCTTTAGAAAATTTTTCATATGAAAAAATTTCTTTAGAAAATTTTTCATATGAAAAAATTTCTTTAGAAAATTTTTCATATGAAAAAATTTCTTTAGAAAATTTTTCATATGAAAAAATTTCTTTAGAAAATTTTTCATATGAAAAAATTTCTTTAGAAAATTTTTCATATGAAAAAATTTCTTTAGAAAATTTTTCATATGAAAAAATTTCTTTAGAAAATTTTTCATATGAAAAAATTTCTTTAGAAAAAAGTGTGGGAAATAAAGAAATGATAAAACTGAAAAATGTTTGTGTGTTTCTGTTCGGATGATAATCTGCGCTTTATGTTGATATTTGTTGGACACAATAATAATAATTCGTATTTATTCAGTCCCTCAAATTATACATAATGTGAGGTTTTCGCTCTGTCTAGAATTAGGGATAATCCTCCTGATGAGATGGTCTAACCAACCATCGAAACGCGTCGAGGAAAGGTTTCCCCACCAACATTTTTTGGTTTTATCAAAAAACTATTTATTACAATAATAAATAATTGTAATAAATTGGGATTCTTAGTGCAATACACTACAGTAAAACTTTTTAATAAATTTCTTTAGAAAATTTTTCATATGAAATAAATTTCTTTAGAAAATTTTTCATATGAAATAAATTTCTTTAGAAAATTTTTCATATGAAATAAATTTCTTTAGAAAATTTTTCATATGAAATAAATTTCTTTAGAAAATTTTTCATATGAAATAAATTTCTTTAGAAAATTTTTTATATGAAAAAAATTTCTTTAGAAAATTTTTCATATGAAAAAAATTTCTTTAGAAAATTTTTCATATAAAAAAAATTTCTTTAGAAAATTTTTCATATGAAAAAAATTTCTTTAGAAAATTTTTCATATGAAAAAAATTTCTGTAGAAAATTTTTCATATGAAAAAAATTTCTTTAGAAAATTTTTCATATGAAAAAAAAAATTTAAATTGTCATCAAAAATGTAACCTGTCCTGTGATTTTAAGCTATTAAAATTGATCGATTTTTGTAAATTTTTCAAAAACTTAAGTTGATTGCGTGATTTCGAAAATTATAAATCTAAAATATTACATTGTTAGTATCTAATAACGTAATTATAATAATAATTAGTATCTAATAAATATATTTTAGTTCAAAACAATTTAAATTCATTGACAATTTGTTAAATGAAAAATCTAATTATTAATTCTAGTCACTTGCAAAATGGAATTTAGCTTGTCTAAACGCTTACATAATTACTATAGAATCGCGTGTATATAAATTTCGTTATAAAGAAAACGTAAAGTAATTCGAAAGAAATATCTGGTATTTTCAAATTTCGAATTATTAAGATTTTATCGTAAATATTACATTATTTGTTTATTTGTCATAGTCGCATTATCAATTTGTTATTTAAACAGTATAAAAAAAAAATTGCAAAATATCACATTTCTGTCCACAAACAATGTATTGAGGGGGTCTAACAGACAATATTATTTGCTTTTATCAGTTAAAATATATTTACATACTACAATTACATTTCAGACAAACAGATTTCATGTATCTAAAGTACATACTTGGCTGCAACTTGGAGTATTTTAAAAAAATAAACCTTATAAGGAATTTTTTTCATGTAAAACATTTTCTAAAGAAATTTTTTTTAGATGAAAAATTTTTCTATAGAAATTTTTCTCTTACGAAACATTTTTATATGAAAAATATTTTATAAAACAAAACTTTTTTCTTATGAAAAATTTTATATAGAAATGTTTTTCATATGAAAAATTTTCTATAAAAATTTTTTTCATATGAAAAATTTTCTAAAGAATTTTTTTATATGAAAAATTTTCTAAAGAATTTTTTTTACGAAAAATTTTCTATAGAAATTTTTTTCATATATAAAATTTTTTAAAGAAATTTTTTCCATTTGAAATATTTTCTATAGAAATTTTTTTCATATGAAAAAATTTTTAAAGAATTTTTTTTATATGAAAAATTTTCGAAAGAATTTTTTTTATACGAAAAATTTTCTATAGAAATTTTGTTCATATGAAAAATTTTTTATTGAAATTTTTTCCATATGAAATATTTTCTTTAGAAATTTTTTTCATATGAAAAATTTTCTAAAGAAATTTTTTCATATGAAAAATTTTCTATAGAATTTTTTTTCAGATGAAAAATTTTCTAAAGAAATTTTTTTCATATGAAAAATTTTCTAAAGAATTTTATTATATGAAAAATTTTCTAAAGATTTTTTTTATATGAAAAATTTTTTATAGAATTTCTTTTCATATGAAAAATTTTCTATAGAAATTTTGTTCATATGAAAAATTTTCTAAAAAATTTTCCATAGAAATTTTTTTCAGATGAAAAATTTTTTATAGAAATTTTTTTCATATGGAATATTTTTAAAGAAATTTTCTATTGAAATTTTTTTCAGACGAACAATTTTCTTAATTAATGCTTATCAGACGAAAAATTTTTTTATAAAAGTTTTTATAGAAAACTTTTCATATGAAAAAAATTTCTTTAGAAAATTTTTCATATCAAAAAAATTTCTTTAGAAAATTTTTAATATGAAAAAAATTTCTTTAGAAAATTTTTCATATGAAAAAGATTTCTTTAGAAAATTTTTCATATGAAAAAAATTTCTTTAGAAAATTTTTCATATGAAAAAAATTTCTTTAGAAAATTTTTCATATGAAAAAAATTTCCTTAGAAAATTTTTCCTATGAAATAAATTTCTTTAGAAAATTTTTCATATGAAATAAATTTCTTTAGAAAATTTTTCATATGAAAAAAATTTCTTTAGAAAATTTTTCATACGAAAAAAATTTCTTTAGAAAATTTTTCATATGAAAAAAAATTCTTTAGAAAATTTTTCATATGAAAAAAATTTCTTTAGAAAATTTTTCATATGAAAAAAATTTCTTTAGAAAAATTTTCATATGAAAAAAATTTCTTTAGAAAAATTTTCATATGAAATTAATTTCTTTAGAAAAATTTTCATATGAAATTAATTTCTTTAGAAAATTTTTCATATGAAATTAATTTCTTTAGAAAATTTTTCATATGAAATTAATTTCTTTAGAAAATTTTTCATATGAAATTAATTTCTTTAGAAAATTTTTCATATGAAAAAAATTTCTTTAGAAAATTTTTCATATGAAAAAAATTTCTTTAGAAAATTTTTCATATTAAAAAAATTTCTTTAGAAAATTTTCATATGAAAAAAATTTCTTTAGAAAATTTTTCATATGAAAAAAATTTCTTTAAAAAACTTTTCATATGAAAAAATGTCTTTAAAATTTTTTTTTTATCGAAATAAATTTCTTAAGAAAATTTTTCATATGAAATAATTTTCTTTAGAAAATTTTTCATATGAAATAAATTTCTTTAGAAAATTTTTAAGATGCAAAAAATTTCTTTAGAGAATTTTTAAGATGCAAAAAATTTCTTTAGAAAATTTTTCATATGAAAAAAATTCCTTTAGGTTTCTGCAAAACAAATTCAAAATCTTGAAATTCAAAACTTGTTCAAAAATTGTATGGGCCCAACCTCTTAGTTTGTTACGCAATTACTTATATTTTAGTTTTTTGTCATTTCACTGTGCGACGTCACAAACAGCTCCAAATATAATCGTATCTTCTAACACGTTTTGAAATGTGTTTTATAAACATTTCGATTTAAAACTAGATAGTAGTAGGAACCGTTTCGATATTGTCTACTTTGTAAAAACTAAGAAAATCTTTGACAATTGATTTATTGCTTTGAGTTTTTTTTATCTTTTGGCTCTACACTTTATATTTGTTGACCTGGATATTTTAGAAAAAAATCCCATTTTGGAATCAAAGTCAAAACCTTGTACATGTATAATTTTAGTATATTTCGAAAAAATCCCCTTTACATGCGAGCAATTATGATTTCAAATTTCAAGTTTTTCTTAACTCTGATTTTATGTAATTCTCAGATCTAGACACAAATTCTTTGACATATATGTATATAGCGGTATATATGTATTTCAATTTATGTATATACATTTTTCAAACACGCCCACTTTGTTCAAATGTTTTTCCAAAAATATTTCCTTGAAAACTGTTTCTTGGTTTGATTAGATATGACAAAAAAAAAACTTACGAATCTCCTTGCCAATCGTAGAATTGCATGGGGCCCTTGGTGGTATCGGCCTTGAAGTTAGGTACGGTGGATCCCAAACGCATTTTGAGTTTTTTTTTAGTTATTTAAAAAATTCACTTGACTTAATTTGTCTCACTTGTGGTGTCTGATCAACAGTCACTTACTTAATGTCTGAGTTTTCAATAGAACTTTTCTAATTTATAAAGCCGGTTGTCACTGCTCGATTCCTCGTATTGTTATTGTTTGTCGCTGATTACGCCTCTATCTCATTTGGCTTTAGTATCGTCTAGTCAACTTAAAGCAGAAAATAAATTAAAAAAAATGAGAATGGATGGGGATTAACGGCTTAATGATAGCCTACAGTAAAATATTTAAAGTTATATGAACATTTTTCATATGAAAAAAATTTCTTTAGAAAATTTTTCATATGAAAAAATTTCTTTAGAAAATTTTTCATATGAAAAAAATTTCTTTAGAAAATATTTCATATGAAAAAAATTTCTTTAGGAAATTTTTCATATGAAAAAAATTTCTTTCATATGAAAAATTTTCTAAAGAAATTTTTTCATATTAAAAATTTTCTAAAGAAATTTTTTTATATGAAAAATTTTCTAAAGAAATTTTTTCATATGAAAAATTTTCTAAAGAAATTTTTTCATATGAAAAATTTTCTAAAGAAATTTTTTCATATGAAAAATTTTCTAAAGAAATTTTTTCATATGAAAAATTTTCTAAAGAAATTTTTTCATATGAAAAATTTTCTAAAGAAATTTTTTCATATGAAAAATTTTCTAAAGAAATTTTTTCATATGAAAAATTTTCTAAAGAAATTTTTTCATATGAAAAATTTTCTAAAGAAATTTTTTCATATGAAAAATTTTCTAAAGAAATTTTTTCATATGAAAAATTTTCTAAAGAAATTTTTTCATATGAAAAATTTTCTAAAGAAATTTTTTCATATGAAAAATTTTCTAAAGAAATTTTTTCATATGAAAAATTTTCTAAAGAAATTTTTTCATATGAAAAATTTTCTAAAGAAATTTTTTCATATGAAAAATTTTCTAAAGAAATTTTTTCATATGAAAAATTTTCTAAAGAAATTTTTTCATATGAAAAATTTTCTAAAGAAATTTTTTCATATGAAAAATTTTCTAAAGAAATTTTTTCATATGAAAAATTTTCTAAAGAAATTTTTTCATATGAAAAATTTTCTAAAGAAATTTTTTCATATGAAAAATTTTCTAAAGAAATTTTTTCATATGAAAAATTTTCTAAAGAAATTTTTTCATATGAAAAATTTTCTAAAGAAATTTTTTCATATGAAAAATTTTC
This sequence comes from Stomorhina lunata, assembly GCA_933228675.1. Classification (NCBI taxonomy): domain Eukaryota; kingdom Metazoa; phylum Arthropoda; class Insecta; order Diptera; family Rhiniidae; genus Stomorhina; species Stomorhina lunata. The sequence continues at coordinate 17,866,124 of OW121744.1, forward strand.
TAAAGAAATTTTTTCATATGAAAAATTTTCTAAAGAAATTTTTTCATATGAAAAATTTTCTAAAGAAATTTTTTCATATTAAAAATTTTCTAAAGAAATTTTTTTATATGAAAAATTTTCTAAAGAAATTTTTTCATATGAAAAATTTTCTAAAGAAATTTTTTCATATGAAAAATTTTCTAAAGAAATTTTTTTCATATGAAAAGTTTTCTAAAGAAACTTTTTTCATATAAAAAATTTTCTAAAGAAATTTTTTCATATGAAAAATTTTCTAAAGAAATTTTTTTCATATGAAAAATTTTCTAAAGAAATTTTTTTCATATGAAAAATTTTCTAAAGAAATTTTTTTCATATGAAAAATTTTCTAAAGAACTTTTTTTCGTATGAAAAATTTTCTAAAGAAATTTTTTTCATATGAAAATTTTCTAAAGAAATTTTTTTCATATGAAAATTTTCTAAAGAAATTTTTTTCATATAAAAAATTTTCTAAAGAAATTTTTTCATATAAAAAATTTTCTAAAGAAATTTTTTCATATGAAAAATTTTCTAAAGAAATTTTTTCATATGAAAAATTTTCTAAAGAATTTTTTTTCATATGAAAAATTTTCTAAAGAATTTTTTTTCATATGAAAAATTTTCTAAAGAATTTTTTTTCATATGAAAAATTTTCTAAAGAATTTTTTTTCATATGAAAAATTTTCTAATGAATTTTTTTTATACGAAAAATTTTCTAAAGAAATTTTTTTCATATGAAAAATTTTCTAAAGAAATTTTTTTTCATATGAAAAATTTTCTAAAGAAATTTTTTTCATATAAAAAATTTTCTAAAGAAATTTTTTCATATGAAAAATTTTCTAAAGAAATATTTTTCATATGAAAAATTTTCTAAAGAAATTTTTTTCATATGAAAAATTTTCTAAAGAAATTTTTTTCATATGAAAAATTTTCTAAAGAAATTTTTTTCATATGAAAAATTTTCTAAAGAAATTTTTTTCATATGAAAAATTTTCTAAAGAAATTTTTTTCATATGAAAAATTTTCTAAAGAAATTTTTTTCATATGAAAAATTTTCTAAAGAAATTTTTTCATATGAAAAATTTTCTAAAGAAATATTTTTCATATGAAAAATTTTCTAAAGAAATTTTTTTCATATGAAAAATTTTCTAAAGAAATTTTTTTCATATGAAAAATTTTCTAAAGAAATTTTTTTCATATGAAAAATTTTCTAAAGAAATTTTTTTCATATGAAAAATTTTCTAAAGAAATTTTTTTCATATGAAAAATTTTCTAAAGAAATTTTTTTCATATGAAAAATTTTCTAAAGAAATTTTTTCATATGAAAAATTTTCGTTACAGACTTAAACATAAACCTATAATACCATCTTGCATTACTTAGGTGTAGGGTATCAAAAAAATGAAAAAGCACCACTAAAATAAAAATATTAAGAAAAAAACTTTAAAGAGGAGAAAAACAAACAAAACAAAAAACATTGACAGATGAACCTTTTAAAGTTTAAATGGTTTTAGTGCAAAAACTTAAGAAAAAAATCCGTGTGATTTGTTATGATGTAGAAAGAATTTTTGGTGAAAGTTAAAATTTAAAAATTAAAAACAAAAAATTGTTTAGGCTTAATTTTTTATAAATTTTTGGATGAAAAATCGATTGCATAGAAAAAAAAAATTTTTGTTGAATTCTAATATTTTCTAGAAAAATTAAAAGTTAAGTGGAAAAATTTGAGTCTTTGCTAAAAAGTACCAAAAATTGAAGCAAAAAATGTACTATTTTGCACTCGTGTTTTGCACTCGTATCATGTTTATGAATTCGTTATTCAAAAACATAATCTAAAATTAATATTTTCCTAATGACTTCAATGAAATTAACACAAGTCTTCAGATAAGTTTAATCGATATTTAAACACGTATTCAGATAATAATCGTTTTCAACCTCAATTCCTTTTTAAAAAAATAATTAAAAATAATATTTATTTTGTTGTTACTAGCACAAACATTTTAAATTTATTGTTTAAATTAAATTAAATAAGTGACGAATTAACATTAAAGCTTTTTTTCAAAGCTTACAATCCACAAATTCAAATTAACGATTTGTTTTTGGGAGAAACCCTATTTTGTGCTAACATATCGTTATCGGAAATTTAAAATATTGAAATTTTAATGAGCAAATCTCGTAAATACGATTTTGTCATTAAAAAAAGGACTTTTTATAGAAAATTTTTCAAAAATTTACTTTTTATAGGAAATTTTTCAAAAATTTACTTTTTATAGGAAATTTTTCAAAAATTTACTTTTTATAGGAAATTTTTCAAAAATTTACTTTTTATAGGAAATTTTTTAAAAATTTAGTTTTTATAGGAAATTTTTCAAAAATTTAGTTTTTATAGGAAATTTTTCAAAAATTTAGTTTTTATAGGAAATTTTTCAAAAATTTACTTTTTATAGGAAATTTTTCAAAAATTTACTTTTTATAGGGAATTTTTCAAAAATTTACTTCAAAAATTTACTTTTTATAGGAAATTTTTCAAAAATTTACTTTTTATAGGAAATTTTTCAAAAATTTACTTTCTATAGGAAATTTTTCAAAAATTTACTTTTTATAGGAAATTTTTCAAAAATTTACTTTTTATAGGAAATTTTTCAAAAATTTACTTTTTATAGGAAATTTTTCAAAAATTTACTTTTTATAGGAAATTTTTCAAAAATTTACTTTTTATAGGAAATTTTTCAAAAATTTACTTTTTATAGGAAATTTTTAAAAAAATTTACTTTTTATAGGAAATTTTTCAAAAATTTACTTTTTATAGGAAATTTTTCAAAAATTTACTTTTTATAGGAAATTTTTCAAAAATTTACTTTTTATAGGAAATTTTTCAAAAATTTACTTTTTATAGGAAATTTTTCAAAAATTTACTTTTTATAGGAAATTTTTCAAAAATTTACTTTTTATAGGGAATTTTTCAAAAATTTACTTTTTATACGAAATTTTTGAAAAATTTACTTTTTATACGAAATTTTTCAAAAATTTACTTTTTATACGAAATTTTTCAAAAATTTACTTCTTATACGAAATTTTTCAAAAATTTACTTTTTATAGGAAATTTTTCAAAAATTTACTTTTTATAGGAAATTTTTCAAAAATTTACTTTTTATAGGAAATTTTTCAAAAATTTACTTTTTATAGGAAATTTTTCAAAAATTTACTTTTTATAGGAAATTTTTCAAAAATTTACTTTTTATAGGAAATTTTTCAAAAATTTACTTTTTATAGGAAATTTTTCAAAAATTTACGTTTTATAGGCAGTTTTTCAAAAATTTACTTTTTATAGGAAATTTTTCAAAAATTTACTTTTTATACGAAATTTTTCAAAAATTTACTTTTATAGGAAATTTTTCAAAAATTTACTTTTTATAGGAAAATTTTCAAAAATTTACTTTTTATAGGAAATTTTTCAAAAATTTACTTTTTATAGGAAATTTTTCAAAAATTTACTTTTTATAGGAAATTTTTCAAAAATTTACTTTTTATAGGAAATTTTTCAAAAATTTACTTTTTATAGGAAATTTTTCAAAAATTTACTTTTTATAGGAAATTTTTCAAAAATTTACTTTTTATAGGAAATTTTTCAAAAATTTACTTTTTATAGGAAATTTTTCAAAAATTTACTTTTTATAGGAAATTTTTCAAAAATTTACTTTTTATAGGAAATTTTTCAAAAATTTACTTTTTATAGGAAATTTTTCAAAAATTTACTTTTTATAGGAAATATCTGTCATAGACCCACCTTTTAGTATACCAATAGGCTTAGAATCACTTTCTGAGTCGATTTAGCGATGTCAGTCCGTCTGGCTGGACGGCTGGACCCCCATGTAAACCTTGTAATAAATCTACAGGTCGCAATTCTACAGACAATTTGAGGAAATTTAAAACGGATCATATTTTTGATAGTGGGACAATGGTTATTGAGGTTGGTCAAAATAAGTCCATTATTTATGGTACCTATCATAGGTCCTACTTCCCGGAATTGATATTTTGGCTACAAATATAAATATTTTTTAATGAAATTTGAATCAGATACTGATTATGTGAACCAGAATCACTGCACCAAATTTCGTTGAAATCGGTGCACATTTGACCATAGCTTCCATACAAACTCTTCTGTCAAAAAGCACTAAGTGAGACAAAAATCACTAAAACTATTGTAAACCAATCAATTTACTAAATTTCGAGATAATCGGTCCACATTTGACCCTTGCTCTCATAAGTCACAGAATCAGCTTAAACATGTCTTGGGAAAATGTAAGTATGATAACAAAATTAAGCAAATATCTGTCTTAGTATACGAAAAAGAACACCTTTGACCTTAGTGGTGAAGGATATAATATGGTCGGGCTTGACCGACTATAGCACTTTCTTACTTGTTTTCTTAATGATTCGTATAAACATTCAAATCAAAACATTAACAAAAGCACTAGAATCTTTAAAGAAAACACTGAATTAGCAATAAAGCTTTTGAAAGCTTTAACATAAAAAAGGTTCTCTCTTACTCTTTTAGTTTGAGATTAAATGATTTTTTGTTTGTTTTGCCTACAAATAACGATACGTACACGTGTATTAGTTAACGGTAAGTTTTATTTCTTACCTTTTATTTTTCTTCATTCGCTCCAACAAGTTTTTATGTTATTCTTAACATCAAAAGTAAATTGTGTTATTTTTGCTGTAGATTCTACAGTGTAGAATAATGTTAAGAGAATAATGTTAACATTTGGCCTTAGGAACAGAATGTTAAAATGTTGAAGTATCTTTGCATTTGTTGTTACTTATGCAACATTCTTCACATACAAACTTTGTTACGCGCGTGAAGAAATCACACTTTTTTAATGTTATTGTGAATGGTTGCAAAAAGGGAAAAATGAAAAAAAAGTACTATTTTACCAATTTTTGCAACCGAAAATCGTATAGGGGATCACAAAAAACTGTGTACTTACTTTTTTAAGAATATGATACTGAAAATGAAGAACATTTATTTAATATATAAATAGATGAAACCCGTCAGAAAAATAATTTTTTGTAATAAAATTTCGTCTTAACATAATTATACAGTTGTTACTGTTTTTAAATTAGCTTTAAGTGGGTATAGAATACAAAAATTAATGTATATAGTTTGCTGATCCCTTGATTCAGAATAGCTAGCGGTGCGAAAAATTTAATGATGCAATTATGTGGACAATTATTGTCTAAATCCGACTATGCGGTTGTCACTTTCGAGAAATTAGCCGATTTTAGGGTATCCCCTATTATATATTATACTATATAAAAAGTATGATGATCCGTAAAATCTGAACCGATCCCGGTGCGAAAAATTTGATAACGGTTTTATATGGACATTAACTGTCTAAATCCGACTATGCGATTGTCACTTTCGAAAAATTAGCCGATTTCAGGGTATCCCCTATTATATATTATACTATATAAAAAGTATGATGATCCGTAAAATCTGAACCGATCCCGGTGCGAAAAATTTGATAACGGTTTTATATGGACATTAACTGTCTAAATCCGACTATGCGATTGTCACTTTCGAAAAATTAGCCGATTTCAGGGTATCCCCTATTATATATTATACTATATAAAAAGTATGATGATCCGTAAAATCTGAACCGATCCCGGTGCGAAAAATTTGATAATGGTTTTATATGGACATTTACTGTCTAAATCCGACTAGCCGGTTGTCACTTTCGAAAAATTAGCCGATTTCAGGGTATCCCCTATTATATATTATACTATATAAAAAGTATGATGATCCGTAAAATCTGAACCGATCCCGGTGCGAAAAATTTGATAATGGTTTTATATGGACATTAACTGTCTAAATCCGACTAGCCGGTTGTCACTTTCGAGAAATTAGCCGATTTCAGGGTATCCCCTATTATATATTATACTATATAAAAAGTATGATGATCCGTAAAATCTGAACCGATCCCGGTGCGAAAAATTTGATAATGGTTTTATATGGACATTAACTGTCTAAATCCGACTAGCCGGTTGTCACTTTCGAGAAATTAGCCGATTTCAGGGTATCCCCTATTATATATTATACTATATAAAAAGTATGATGATCCGTAAAATCTGAACCGATCCCGGTGCGAAAAATTTGATAATGGTATTATATGGACATTAACTGTCTAAATCCGACTAGCCGGTTGTCACTTTCGAGAAATTAGCCGATTTCAGGGTATCCCCTATTATATATTATACTATATAAAAAGTATGATGATCCGTAAAATCTGAACCGATCCCGGTGCGAAAAATTTGATAATGGTTTTATATGGACATTAACTGTCTAAATCCGACTAGCCGGTTGTCACTTTCGAGAAATTAGCCGATTTCAGGGTATCCCCTATTATATATTATACTATATAAAAAGTATGATGATCCGTAAAATCTGAACCGATCCCGGTGCGAAAAATTTGATAACGGTTTTATATGGACATTAACTGTCTAAATCCGACTATGCGATTGTCACTTTCGAGAAATTAGCCGATTTCAGGGTATCCCCTATTATATATTATACTGTATAAAAAGTATGATGATCCGTAAAATCTGAACCGATCCCGGTGCGAAAAATTTGATAATGGTTTTATATGGAAATTTACTGTCTAAATCCGACTAGCCGGTTGTCACTTTCGAGAAATTAGCCGATTTCAGGGTATCCCCTATTATATATTATACTATATAAAAAGTATGATGATCCGTAAAATCTGAACCGATCCCGGTGCGAAAAATTTGATAATGGTATTATATGGACATTAACTGTCTAAATCCGACTAGCCGGTTGTCACTTTCGAGAAATTAGCCGATTTCAGGGTATCCCCTATTATATATTATACTATATAAAAAGTATGATGATCCGTAAAATCTGAACCGATCCCGGTGCGAAAAATTTGATAATGGTTTTATATGGACATTAACTGTCTAAATCCGACTAGCCGGTTGTCACTTTCGAGAAATTAGCCGATTTCAGGGTATCCCCTATTATATATTATACTATATAAAAAGTATGATGATCCGTAAAATCTGAACCGATCCCGGTGCGAAAAATTTGATAATGGTTTTATATGGACATTAACTGTCTAAATCCGACTAGCCGGTTGTCACTTTCGAGAAATTAGCCGATTTCAGGGTATCCCCTATTATATATTATACTATATAAAAAGTATGATGATCCGTAAAATCTGAACCGATCCCGGTGCGAAAAATTTGATAACGGTTTTATATGGACATTAACTGTCTAAATCCGACTATGCGATTGTCACTTTCGAGAAATTAGCCGATTTCAGGGTATCCCCTATTATATATTATACTGTATAAAAAGTATGATGATCCGTAAAATCTGAACCGATCCCGGTGCGAAAAATTTGATAATGGTTTTATATGGAAATTTACTGTCTAAATCCGACTAGCCGGTTGTCACTTTCGAGAAATTAGCCGATTTCAGGGTATCCCCTATTATATATTATACTATATAAAAAGTATGATGATCCGTAAAATCTGAACCGATCCCGGTGCGAAAAATTTGATAATGGTATTATATGGACATTAACTGTCTAAATCCGACTAGCCGGTTGTCACTTTCGAGAAATTAGCCGATTTCAGGGTATCCCCTATTATATATTATACTATATAAAAAGTATGATGATCCGTAAAATCTGAACCGATCCCGGTGCGAAAAATTTGATAATGGTTTTATATGGACATTAACTGTCTAAATCCGACTAGCCGGTTGTCACTTTCGAGAAATTAGCCGATTTCAGGGTATCCCCTATTATATATTATACTATATAAAAAGTATGATGATCCGTAAAATCTGAACCGATCCCGGTGCGAAAAATTTGATAACGGTTTTATATGGACATTAACTGTCTAAATCCGACTATGCGATTGTCACTTTCGAGAAATTAGCCGATTTCAGGGTATCCCCTATTATATATTATACTATATAAAAAGTATGATGATCCGTAAAATCTGAACCGATCCCGGTGCGAAAAATTTGATAATGGTATTATATGGACATTAACTGTCTAAATCCGACTAGCCGGTTGTCACTTTCGAGAAATTAGCCGATTTCAGGGTATCCCCTATTATATATTATACTATATAAAAAGTATGATGATCCGTAAAATCTGAACCGATCCCGGTGCGAAAAATTTGATAATGGTTTTATATGGACATTAACTGTCTAAATCCGACTAGCCGGTTGTCACTTTCGAGAAATTAGCCGATTTCAGGGTATCCCCTATTATATATTATACTATATAAAAAGTATGATGATCCGTAAAATCTGAACCGATCCCGGTGCGAAAAATTTGATAATGGTTTTATATGGACATTAACTGTCTAAATCCGACTAGCCGGTTGTCACTTTCGAGAAATTAGCCGATTTCAGGGTATCCCCTATTATATATTATACTATATAAAAAGTATGATGATCCGTAAAATCTGAACCGATCCCGGTGCGAAAAATTTGATAATGGTATTATATGGACATTAACTGTCTAAATCCGACTAGCCGGTTGTCACTTTCGAGAAATTAGCCGATTTCAGGGTATCCCCTATTATATATTATACTATATAAAAAGTATGATGATCCGTAAAATCTGAACCGATCCCGGTGCGAAAAATTTGATAATGGTTTTATATGGACATTAACTGTCTAAATCCGACTAGCCGGTTGTCACTTTCGAGAAATTAGCCGATTTTAGGGTATCCCCTATTATATATTATACTATATAAAAAGTATGATGATCCGTAAAATCTGAACCGATCCCGGTGCGAAAAATTTGATAACGGTTTTATATGGACATTAACTGTCTAAATCCGACTATGCGATTGTCACTTTCGAGAAATTAGCCGATTTCAGGGTATCCCCTATTATATATTATACTGTATAAAAAGTATGATGATCCGTAAAATCTGAACCGATCCCGGTGCGAAAAATTTGATAATGGTTTTATATGGAAATTTACTGTCTAAATCCGACTAGCCGGTTGTCACTTTCGAGAAATTAGCCGATTTCAGGGTATCCCCTATTATATATTATACTATATAAAAAGTATGATGATCCGTAAAATCTGAACCGATCCCGGTGCGAAAAATTTGATAATGGTATTATATGGACATTAACTGTCTAAATCCGACTAGCCGGTTGTCACTTTCGAGAAATTAGCCGATTTCAGGGTATCCCCTATTATATATTATACTATATAAAAAGTATGATGATCCGTAAAATCTGAACCGATCCCGGTGCGAAAAATTTGATAATGGTTTTATATGGACATTAACTGTCTAAATCCGACTAGCCGGTTGTCACTTTCGAGAAATTAGCCGATTTCAGGGTATCCCCTATTATATATTATACTATATAAAAAGTATGATGATCCGTAAAATCTGAACCGATCCCGGTGCGAAAAATTTGATAACGGTTTTATATGGACATTAACTGTCTAAATCCGACTATGCGATTGTCACTTTCGAGAAATTAGCCGATTTCAGGGTATCCCCTATTATATATTATACTATATAAAAAGTATGATGATCCGTAAAATCTGAACCGATCCCGGTGCGAAAAATTTGATAATGGTATTATATGGACATTAACTGTCTAAATCCGACTAGCCGGTTGTCACTTTCGAGAAATTAGCCGATTTCAGGGTATCCCCTATTATATATTATATTGGTATACTACTATATAAAAATTATGATGATCCGATTTCAGGGTAATCCCCACAGTATATAATATATAACATTAGTATATTACCGTATATATAGTTTATTGATTTCTGAAACCGGAACAGTTTGTAATGCCATAGATTAAATTAAGATGTTTCGTATACAAATATTGTGTCAATTCGACTAAGTAGTCGTCATTTAAAAAAACTGATTTCAATGTATCCCTTATTATATGTAATATAAGTATAGGTTTCTTTACTTTCTGGTTGAGTTCCTGCAAATAGGAATATATTTTTCTCTTCCAAACAGCAAAACTTACACGAAGTAGGGAAACACAAAATAGCAAAATAAATGTCCACAATTGATTTATTGTTTTCAAAACCTCAACATTTTAGTTTTTCTATATTTTTTAATTTTAATAACAATTTTTCAAATTTTTTTTTTTTGTTTTTAATCGTTAAATATTTTTTTGACAATTTTAAAATGTTTACCAGAAAAAATTGTTCTGGCAAAACATGTAAGTTATTGTTAAGAGAAAATTTTTCAAAAATTGGTTCTCAATTACATTTTTGTCAGTACAGGAACACTTAATTGTAATATCTGATTAAAACTTGTACAATATTGTACATTATATATATTGTTTAGACATGTAAACTTCTTTTAAACAAATGTATTTGTTGCTTATATGTTAACATCAAAAATCTAACTCCTCTAAAAGTCCAAAAACTATAAATATACCAAAATATCTGTTTATACCATAAAATAAAAAGCTGTAATATAACAAAAATAAAAAGTGTTTTTTTTTAATTAAGTGATTAACTTCCTTTTTCTGTAAGTGTAGTACCTAAAGAAAATTTTCAAGATCTGGTATCTCCACTAAACAGATGACAAGAACACAGAGTTGCTTTAGGACAAAACACAGAGTTGCATTAAATAATTCATATTGTTACAATATACGAATTGTTTTACACTATTTGAAGTGAACCTTCGTAGAAATAAAAGAAGTTATCCTATAAAAAAAAATTTCTATAGAAATATTTTTTATCGAAAATTTTACTATTGAAATATTTTTTATCAAAAATTTTTTTGAAGAAAAACATTTTAATCGACAATTTTTCTATTAAAAAAATTTTTTAATAGAAAAGCTTTTATTGAAAATTTTTGTAAAGAAAAATATTTTTAAAATATTTCTATAGAAAAAAAAATTGTATAGAAAAATATTCGATAAAAAAATTTATAAAATAAATATAATAGGGGATACCCTGAAATCGGCTAATTTCTCGAAAGTGACAATCGCATAGTCGGATTTAGACAGTTAATGTCCATATAAAACCGTTATCAAATTTTTCGCACCGGGATCGGTTCAGATTTTACGGATCATCATACTTTTTATATAGTATAATATATAATAGGGGATACCCTGAAATCGGCTAATTTCTCGAAAGTGACAACCGGCTAGTCGGATTTAGACAGTTAATGTCCATATAAAACCATTATCAAATTTTTCGCACCGGGATCGGTTCAGATTTTACGGATCATCATACTTTTTATATAGTATAATATATAATAGGGGATACCCTGAAATCGGCTAATTTCTCGAAAGTGACAACCGGCTAGTCGGATTTAGACAGTTAATGTCCATATAATACCATTATCAAATTTTTCGCACCGGGATCGGTTCAGATTTTACGGATCATCATACTTTTTATATAGTATAATATATAATAGGGGATACCCTGAAATCGGCTAATTTCTCGAAAGTGACAACCGGCTAGTCGGATTTAGACAGTTAATGTCCATATAATACCATTATCAAATTTTTCGCACCGGGATCGGTTCAGATTTTACGGATCATCATACTTTTTATATAGTATAATATATAATAGGGGATACCCTGAAATCGGCTAATTTCTCGAAAGTGACAACCGGCTAGTCGGATTTAGACAGTAAATTTCCATATAAAACCATTATCAAATTTTTCGCACCGGGATCGGTTCAGATTTTACGGATCATCATACTTTTTATACAGTATAATATATAATAGGGGATACCCTGAAATCGGCTAATTTCTCGAAAGTGACAATCGCATAGTCGGATTTAGACAGTTAATGTCCATATAAAACCGTTATCAAATTTTTCGCACCGGGATCGGTTCAGATTTTACGGATCATCATACTTTTTATATAGTATAATATATAATAGGGGATACCCTGAAATCGGCTAATTTCTCGAAAGTGACAACCGGCTAGTCGGATTTAGACAGTTAATGTCCATATAAAACCATTATCAAATTTTTCGCACCGGGATCGGTTCAGATTTTACGGATCATCATACTTTTTATATAGTATAATATATAATAGGGGATACCCTGAAATCGGCTAATTTCTCGAAAGTGACAACCGGCTAGTCGGATTTAGACAGTTAATGTCCATATAATACCATTATCAAATTTTTCGCACCGGGATCGGTTCAGATTTTACGGATCATCATACTTTTTATATAGTATAATATATAATAGGGGATACCCTGAAATCGGCTAATTTCTCGAAAGTGACAACCGGCTAGTCGGATTTAGACAGTTAATGTCCATATAAAACCATTATCAAATTTTTCGCACCGGGATCGGTTCAGATTTTACGGATCATCATACTTTTTATATAGTATAATATATAATAGGGGATACCCTGAAATCGGCTAATTTCTCGAAAGTGACAACCGGCTAGTCGGATTTAGACAGTAAATTTCCATATAAAACCATTATCAAATTTTTCGCACCGGGATCGGTTCAGATTTTACGGATCATCATACTTTTTATATAGTATAATATATAATAGGGGATACCCTGAAATCGGCTAATTTCTCGAAAGTGACAACCGGCTAGTCGGATTTAGACAGTAAATTTCCATATAAAACCATTATCAAATTTTTCGCACCGGGATCGGTTCAGATTTTACGGATCATCATACTTTTTATACAGTATAATATATAATAGGGGATACCCTGAAATCGGCTAATTTCTCGAAAGTGACAATCGCATAGTCGGATTTAGACAGTTAATGTCCATATAAAACCGTTATCAAATTTTTCGCACCGGGATCGGTTCAGATTTTACGGATCATCATACTTTTTATATAGTATAATATATAATAGCTGATACCCTAAAATCGGCTAATTTCTCGAAAGTGACAACCGCATAGTCGGATTTAGACAATAATTGTCCACATAATTGCATCATTAAATTTTTCGCACCGCTAGCTATTCTGAATCAAGGGATCAGCAAACTATATACATTAATTTTTGTATTCTATACCCACTTAAAGCTAATTTAAAAACAGTAACAACTGTATAATTATGTTAAGACGAAATTTTATTACAAAAAATTATTTTTCTGACGGGTTTCATCTATTTATATATTAAATAAATGTTCTTCATTTTCAGTATCATATTCTTAAAAAAGTAAGTACACAGTTTTTTGTGATCCCCTATACGATTTTCGGTTGCAAAAATTGGTAAAATAGTACTTTTTTTTAATTTTTCCCTTTTTGCAACCATTCACAATAACATTAAAAAAGTGTGATAAAAAAGTGTGATTTCTTCACGCGCGTGACTTTTTTTGCATTTTTATTCTGCTTCTTCGCGTTTGTAAATTGACACCCTACGGTCGGTCTGTTTGACTATCACTGTGTTTGATTGATTTAATTAAAATAAAATTTTTATAAATTTATTTTAATTGGATTTTGAGCTTTATATTGTGATTCTTAAACACAAATCGATAATATTTCGGTTTTTAAAACTTTTTTATATAAATAAATTAGTGGTGTTTATAATTAAATTGAGTTTTAATTAAATACATATTTTTACGATAAAATAAGAAGAATGCCTGAGACAGCACTTGATAAATTTATTCGCGCTTCGGATGCCGTTTACGCGTTTGATGCTAATTTTAGTCGCATCAATGAGGAAGTTCATACGGTGTATACCTTGGGAGTTCACGGTGATGAATTAAGACTTTTATGGGACAAAGTGAAGGTGACTTACGAAAATTGTTTAGTTTTTCTCAATACTTCGGACAAAGTAAAACCGGGTGATGTTGATGTCGCTTCGTCTAAATATTATGCGTCGTACAATGCTTTTGTGAATTGTATTGGCATAATTCAACAAAAATTAGAAAAATTGACGGTGAAAAGCAAAATCATCGATTCACCGGTTGAGAATTCAGGTCACAATTTAACGTTGCCTCCTTGTGACGTCGACACGTTCGAGGGCAATTATTTGACTTGGCCTACCTTTCGTGAACTTTTTACCGCTCTTTATATTAATAGTTCGCGACTTAGCAATATTGAGCGATTATGTCACCTTCTACGGAAGACAAGTGGTGAAGCCAAGGAAATAGTTTCCAAATATCCGCTTTCGGATTTAGGTTTTGAATTGGCGTGGAATAGTTTAAAGGCTGCGTATGAAAATCCGCGCATGTTGGTTAACAACCAACTTAAATTACTTTTTAATTTACCGACGGTAGATAAAGAGACGTCTTCGGGTCTTAAAAATTTACAGCGAGGTGTTAATAGCTGTCTTTCGACATTGGCAATTTATGATGTTGCCACTGAGAATTGGGACCCAATTCTCATTTTCCTTTGTTTACAACGTTTACCGACGGTGACGATTAGTTTGTGGGAACAGAGCGTTAAGCAAAAATCGGTTTTATCGGTTTGGAGAGATTTTGATGCCTTTCTGACGGAAAGAATTCAAACTTTAGAGTGTGTTAGTGACCTTTCTTCTAACAGCAAAAAAATCTCTGAATCCAAGGTCAAGGCTCATGTTGTAAATTCTTCGTTGACAACGAAAGCTTGCACTTTTTGTCATGGGCAGGGTCATTTCTTGAGACTTTGTAAACGTTTTAAAAATCTTTCCATATCTGACCGATTTTCTGTTGTTAAACGACTACATTGCTGTGTTAATTGTTTGTCTAAAGATCATGAAGTTAAAAATTGTAATAGTACGTTTAGCTGTTCTGTATGTAAAAAGAGGCATCATACTATGCTTCATCGGGATGCATCGGCTTCGGAAGTATCGGGAAACAACGCGACAAATTCTGCTCCCCCGAATCCAATTAATTCTTCCCAGCCGTCTTCTACTAATGATGCATCATCACAACCTTCTACGTCGAGAGGCTTTGTTTCTGGTGCCACTAGAAATCACCAAGCCTTTCATGTAGCTCAAAATAGCAAAGTACTTCTGGGAACAGCTATGGTGAATATCGTTCACCAGGGTATGACGTACCCCGCACGTGCGCTTATTGATCCTACTGCAGAGTCTTCGTTTGTTTCTGAACATTTTCAGAATCGCCTGAAACTTCGTACTCATTCGACGAATGTTAGAATTTCAGGCATTAATCAAACAGTCTCTGCAAATTCTAAAAAACTTTGCCCTTTAAGAATAAGTTCTCCTTTAGATAGTTCTACTATTTTGGAAACTTTAGCTTATGTTCTTCCTAATATCTCAGGGGATCTACCTTCGTCCGTGATTGGCCCTGAAGTTCGCTTTAGTTTTTCTAATCTTAAGTTAGCAGATCCTCATTTCTATAATTGTAGGCCTGTCGATTTGCTATTAGGTGCGGATTTGTACCCCAAAATAATTTTAGGTGAAATTCATCGCGATGTCTTCGGAACTTTGGTGGCCCAGAATACCGTCTTTGGATGGATTATAACTGGCCCCATTCAAGAACCGCCGGTTCAAGTTTACTCGACACGAATTGAGTGTTCCATTGAAGACAATCTTAATAGGAATATTCTTAGGTTCTGGGAGCTGGAGGAGATTCCTAAGAAAAAAATACTCACACCTTTTGATAAAATCTGCGAGGAAAATTATCGGAATACGACCCGACGTGACGCGGAAGGTCGTTTTGTAGTGACGCTACCCTTAGGCTCCTCTAGATTTAATGTGTTAGCACAATTTTCCCGAATTGAATCCTATTTACTTAGGAAGCCTGAAATTAAGAAGATGTATTGTAGCGTTCTTGAGGATTATTTGACTTTGAACCATATGAAACCTGTTTCTTCTACTAGTACTCAATCTTCAGCTTCTTGTTATCTTCCGCATCATCCAGTCATTAAGCCGGAAAGTAAAACAACAAAATTACGTGTTGTATTCAATGCGTCGAATAAGACGTCAAACGGTACTAGTCTGAACGACTGTTTATATGTAGGACCCACTTTGCAGGCAGATTTAGTCCTTCTAATTCTTAGATGGAGACTATTTCGTTATGTGTTTAATTGTGACATAACACAAATGTACAGGCAGATTCGTTTGGACCCTTCTCACACTCCATATCAACGCATATTTTTTAGATCTTCTCCGACGGAGTCGTTGAAGGAGTATGAGCTGCAAACAGTAACATTTGGAGTCAATTGCGCGCCGTACCTAGCCATACGGACGTTACTGCAATTGGCTGAGGATTCTGAGTCTCAGTATCCTCGTGCGGCTCATATCTTGCGGCACTGTATGTACGTTGACGACGTATTGACAGGTGCCCATGATATACCAACCGCCGTTTTGGCCAGGGACCAACTGACAACTGTCTTGTCTTCTGCCAAATTCGAACTTAGAAAGTGGACTTCGAATAACTTGAAAATTTTAGATGGGTTTTTAGTGGATTCTAAACTTTTATCATTTGTAGAGTCAAGTAGTTCTAAGACGTTAGGCATACAATGGAATGCACAATTGGATTCCTTCTTCTTTAGGGTCGAACCGATTCGGGACCAACCAAAACACACCAAAAGGGAAGTGCTATCGACGATAGCCAAATTGTTTGATCCCGTTGGTTGGTTGGGTCCTGTGATCGTAACCGCTAAAATCATTATGCAACGAGTCTGGTTAGATCATATTGATTGGGATGACTTTTTACCAGACTCAACTGAAAATTCTTGGAAAAAATTTGCGTCTTCGTATATTGAGGTCAATAAAATTCAAATTCCAAGATGGGTTAATTATTCTCCTGGATCCTCGGTGGAACTTCATGTTTTTTCTGACGCCTCAGAAAAAGCATACGCCGGGGTGATATATATAAGAATTTTTGAATTGGGAAAATATTATACGCATTTGCTTTCTTGTAAGACAAAAGTGGCACCTTTAAAATCTGTATCACTGCCTCGTCTTGAACTTTGCGGTGCAGTATTAGCTTCAGAGTTGTTGAAAACAGTCGTCGCTGAAATTCATATTCGTTTTGAACAAATATATTGCTGGACTGATTCAACAATTGTGCTCTGTTGGCTTAAAAAGCCTCCGACCAGTTGGTCCACTTTTGTAGCAAATCGTGTATGTCGTATACAAGAAAATGTTGGTAAGCACAATTGGTACCATGTCAAATAGGAGGATAATCCCGCTGATTTGGGAAGTCGTGGCGTTACTCCGACGGAGTTGTCCGACAGTTCTCTTTGGTGGCATGGTCCAACTTGGTTACAACAACCGAAATCCTCTTGGAATATTAAAGATCTATCCCCCCTTGAAACAGATATTGAGAAGAAAACTGTCAAATCTCATTTTACATTTTTTCCCAAATATGAGGATATTTTAGTGAGATTTTCGTCGCTTGATAGGGCACTTCGTGTCATAGCATATATGTTTCGCTTCCTTTATCATACTAATGCCATTCATCGTGGTAAACTTTCCTTTGAAAATACGGTTATCTCGAGTGATGAAATCAAAAAAGTTAAGTTACGCTTAGCTATTTTGGCACAAAAGGTTCATTATGCTGAAGAATATCAGGCATTGCTTTTAGGCCAAACTATTTCTACGAAAAGTTCATTAAGGACTCTTAATCCTTTTCTAGATAATGAGAAGATAATGCGCGTAAATGGTAGATTGGCGAAATCTCCTACGTTATCTTATTCAGAAAAGTTTCCGATAATTTTGCCCTATTCTTGTCGCTTTAGCCTTTTGTTAGTAGAATTCACTCATGTAATAACAATACATGGTGGAAATCAACCTATGTTGAGAATATTAAGGAATGAGTATTGGGTCCCTAAATTGAAAAATTTGGTTCGTGCCGTTAATAATCGTTGTAAACGGTGCATTCTAGACCGAAAACGATCATGCGCTCAAATTATGGCAGCCTTGCCTCCTGAACGAACAACCTTAGATAGACCGTTTACCACTACTGGAGTGGATTTTGCTGGTCCATTTGACATGAGAAATTTTACCGCGCGTTCTTGCCTTATAACCAAAGCTTATGTGTGTATTTTTGTTTGCTTTTCGACAAAAGCGGTTCATCTAGAAGCCACCTCTGATTTGTCTACTGATGCGTTTCTAGCCGCTTTTCATCGATTCATTGCTAGACGCGGTTGTCCGTCCACGATTTTCTCCGATAACGGGACAAATTTCGTAGGTGCTTCTCGAGAAATTGAAAGGGAATTTAAAACTTTTCTTAAGGAATGTCAGGCACGTATGTGTTCTTCCTTAAATGTTCAAGGACTTTCTTGGCGTTTTATTCCCGCTGGCGCTCCACATATGGGCGGTTTATGGGAAGCAGCTGTTAAGAGTTTCAAATTACATTTTCGTCGAGAATCGCAATCAGTAAAATATACTTTTGAAGAACTGTCGACTATACTAGCAAGAATTGAGGCTTGTTTAAATTCGCGTCCACTATGTCCCATGTCCGACAATCCAAATGAACCGGTAGCTTTGACACCCGGTCATTTTTTAATAGGGTCACCCATCTTAGCTCCGCCTGAACCATCCATTTATGATTCTCCGATCGGTATGGTTAATCGCTATAGAAAAGTAAAGTCGTTTACTCATGAATTCTGTCGACGATGGAAGGAAGAGTATTTAACGAATTTACATAAGCGATATAAATGGAAATTTCCTCAGCGCGACATAACGGTAGACGATTTAGTGGTAATTCGAAGTGAGCAATTCATGCCGACGTCATGGAAGCTAGGTAGAGTTTTAAAAACATATCCAGGGACTGACGGTCATGTTCGCGTCGCGGACATTCTTACTGGTAATGGTGTGGTAAAGCGACCAATAACTAAATTGGTCCCTTTGACCAATAATTCATAATTAATTTCTTATTAACCTCCATATTTTCGTAGTATCATGGATTCGTTGGCTTATTTTTTCGATGAAGTCATGTACGAAGATGAAGAGATGGAGACTCCAGCTGCCGAGATGACGTCACAGCCTGGTCACGTTTCTATTTCGTCGCCTGAGCCGATGCCTGTGGGGATCACGAAGCCGACGGTTTCGTCCGACTCCGTTCCGGGAACGGTCTCTGCTACACCGATGTCCGTGGGGGTCTCAGAGCCGACGGCTCCAAATGGCTCCGGTCCGGAAACGGTTGCTACGGAAGCAAGACCGATGTCCGTGGGGGTCCCGGAACCGAAGGCCTCCGTCGATTCCGGTCCAGGAACGGCTCCAGGAGCTGCTGTTGCTGCATCACCGATGTCCGTGGGGGTCATTGAGTCGACGACTCAAATCGACTCCGTTCCGGAAACGGTTCGCGCAAATGCAGCGCAGCAGCCTTCCACCCATCCGAACGGCAAACGGGCTGTTGTTCCTATGGAACAGCCTTCGACATCGAAGCCAAAGGGAAACGCGGGTTCGACTGAGCGTCGCGAAAAAGCTACCGGGGTCGATTGCTCGCTTTGTAAAAGGAAGCATCCTCTACGAGCTTGCTTCCGGTTTAAAAAGCTGAAACATGCAGATCGGATTCGGCATGTCTTGATTTTCGGCTATTGCTCTCGGTGTCTTGGTCACTCCCATATGACCAAAGACTGTCCGAGTCAAGCAAAATGCAGGATTTGTCAAGATGTGCATCATACGACGCTGCATGATAACGCTACTAAAAACACAAAGCGACAATCAAATCAGCGGAAAAAATCCAGCCCTCCGCTATCGCGTCAACAGCCGGCCGTGGTTCAAGTCCCCGTCCGCCCGTCTATAGCGTTCTCGCCGACCTTACGGGTCAAGATCGTTGTGGGCAAGCGGGAAATTGATGTCCGGGCCGTGCTTGACTTTTGCTGTAGCCACAGCTACGTGTGCGAACAGCTAATTCGGCAAACAAAGCTACCGGTCAGTAAGATCAACCAAGATACTTACTGCCGATTCGAGATCCGTTCGACGTATGATCCTGGGCAAAAAATAACCCTGAACGCAAAAGTCACGGCTATGAAAGGGGTTACGACACCTCTAGAAGACGTTGCGCCGTCTATTCGCGATCATTATGACGGGTTCCCACTGGCTGACCCGACATTTTTCAGGTCCTCCCGCGTCGCTCTTGTTCTGGGACCTGAAGTCAGCCAGCTGGTCTTAAAGGGCAAAATTCATTCGAGCCCCGGTTTCCCAGTGGCTCAATATACCATTTTCGGATGGGTGATCTCCGGCGTGTCACCGATTTAACGCCTTAGCTTTATTTAAATTTTTTTTATATCTTGAAATTTAAATAAAGTGCCTTTTTGTTATTAGAAAAAAAAAAATATATATAACTTTAATGTTCTAATTTTGCATTACTTTGTTCCTGCAAGGTGGGCGGCAATGTTTAAGTCAAACATGTTTTTAATTATTTTGTAACACTAAGTTTTTGTCTGAGTGTAAACACTTGTTAGGATCTAAGCCTAATTCCCCTTTGTTGCACCTTTGGGTGTTTTGCTGGGTTTATGCAAAGATTCTAACGAGTAACGGTATCCTTGGGCTAATATTGTTATTAGCCTTTGTAGCGAATTTTCTCTTTCTATTCGCTTTTGGAAGACCGCCATTGACGTCCACCTGCAGCCTGCCTTTTTATATAAAATTTCTATTTTATATTAATATTTTTAAAGGTAAATAAAACTTGGAGATTTTTATCTCTTTTTATATCGAAAATTAAATTTGTCTTTTTATTTTATATATTTATAATTCACGCACGAAACACAAA